>JBBPBQ010000003.1:30628527-30767905 GCA_037974755.1 Cicer yamashitae
TATTTCTTTCTGTAAAAAAAAAAAAGAAAATCTCATTGCTAGTCAAGCTATAATAACTAATTACGAAAGCTATAATTGATAAAAATAAAAAATAAAAATCAGTGCAACTTTTGGTATTTTTCCGTTATATTAATACAATTTTATATTTGAAATGTAACATTTCCATAAATATACGATTTTATATTGAAATGTAACATTCCCATAAATTTAAGTAACTATTAGAATTATTATGTAATATGCAGTAATTATATATTAATAGTAAATAGTAACATAGAGGATAAGAATGAAATGAAATTATTAGTAAAAAAGTATTCTAGTCAAACCAACTTATAAACATTATCATAAATAGGTCGAGTCAACTAAATTGGTTAAAAAAAACAATCAGTTCGTTCTTCACTCCATTCTGAATAAGAGCAGAAAGAGAGAGAAAACTTTCATTTTATATTAAAATATTTAATAAAAATATGAGGTGAGAACATTGTACATAATAATTAATATATAACAATGAATTAAAATATATTAAAGTAAGAGAAAAATATTCTTTCTATTTGAAACAAAGGTCAGAGGTTCGATATCTCACTCTTGCATATGAAAAAAAAAACCTGAGTGGGAGTGGAGGGTGAAGAGGAGAACCCATTTTATATACTCAATTGATTTCTCGACAGATATTAGTCAATGCTAAACATCAATGGATACTTGATATCTTTATCATGGTACATAGTAAAAATAATTAATCTAATATATGGAGTTGAAGCTTGAAAAACACAGGAAAGTGGAGTTTGAATTGTGTTATGTCTTAACAAAACTTTTTCTTTGAAAATGGATGCTAAAATTTTAAGATAAAACAACATAAAATAAATAGATAGAGAAGAGAAACACAAATTCGATTTATCCTGGTTCACCACCAACAAGGTAGCTACATATGAAGTAACAATGTCAATTATAAGGAAGGGGGGTTTGAATTATAATTGCCCCTTTTAAAAAATTCCTGTTTGAAACTAAAAGTTTTACTCAAGATTGATCTTGGTAATACGAAGAACGATCTTGGTTAGTGTAAAAACAGCAATATTGATTTTATCAATGTAAAAACTGATTGCAATGCATGTAATAAATAGAGATAGAGAGATTACTCAAGCCTATATCCTGGTTCACGCAAACTCGGGCTACGTCTAGTCCTCACAAATGTGAGATTTTCCACTAAGTGCTCAAGGCAAGATTGTTCTTGGTTGTTACACAACTTTTCGTAGATCAATCTTGATCTTTACACAGTTTCCACCTTTCTACTTTAGAGAGGATTTCCACAGATTTACCTTAACCTATTTCAGAAAGGATTTCACGAACTACCTTTTACAACATAAAAGGATTTCCACACACTTCTCAAGCTATAATAATACACCAGCCTTGAGTTACAAAGTAATGATTATGAAGATGCTTCGAATATGAATATTGCTCAACTCTTGTTTGAGAAATAGATTTAGTAAGTTAAGACTCAGTTGTTACTGATTCTAGCACCACACAAAGGAAAAGATTTGCAAGCTAAAGAATGATATTTGAGAGACCTCGAATATGAATGTATGATTGATGCTTTGCTTGGCACTTAGAGTTGTGATTTGTTCTTCATCTTGATGTTGTATTTATAGGCTTCAAGAGAGGTTAGGACAACTCACATAACCGTTGAGATGAGGCCAGCTGTCATAAGAAAGTAAGTAGATTGAAGCAGACCAAAAGCAAGAGTGAACAAACTGAATCCAAGAGCTTTCTTGCAATTCAGGATCGATCCTTAGTTTAGTTAAATGTGATCTGACTTGTACTCGATCTAGTAACTTTTCTGAAGTGACTTGCTTGCTTTGAGTCAGTGTGCAGGCTTTGATTTGAAAGTACAACTGTAGTGTACTTTACAGCCTGTACCTTTGTACTTGCATTTGTTCCCAATGAAGAACGATCTTGCTTTTATATTTCTTCATGAAGCTTGTCTTGATTCTTCGAATTCTGGACTGATTCTGTTTCAGACTTTTCCTTGCTTATTCTTGATAAAGATATAAGATTGATAAAGCTTCTAGGATGCAATTTTTCGCACAGAACTGATCATTCTTGATTCTGATGGAAGTGAAGATCAATCTTCGTTTTACAGACGTATGGCAGGATTGATCTTCGTTTTGTTGTTTTTGCTTTCTTTGATTTTAATGAGATCTGTTTTGAATTGCTTTGTACCTATCTTGTTTTAACACACTCAAATACACAAGTTAAATACCAAAACACTTAGAATCATAATTATAATTCTTAATTAATCTTTTGTTTAATTATCATCAAAACATTTAATTAGAGATTTTGTCTTAACAACATAATCAACATATTTTTCACACGTCTAGTAAACACCTACTAGTCAAACTGTTGAGACCAGCAACCACTATTGGGCTATGTTATAAGAAAATGTTTAACGATTTTTCTGAATAACTCTCATAAAAGAATGTTACAAAGTATGATATCAGAATATAAGTAATTTTTCAACTCTAAAGTGATGGGACATGGTTTCTAAGGTTGCTGTGTATTTTTGTAGTTTGTTTTCTTGTTTGTATTTTGAGGTGAGGATTACAAGTCTTTATGTAGGGAAATTTCAAAGCAATTAGGGTTTCTGACTATTATTATGATTGCATGAAATTCTACGTAAAAATGAATCATAGGAATCTTCAGAGATCTTGAATTAGTAATTAAAACTTGTCCATATACGTCTTCATATTTGATTATGTGTATCTTGATTTAAAACAAAAGAAATATCAAAGGATGAAATTTTCAGAGGATGTTAATTCATTTCTTCAATTTGACTTTGATGAGAAGAGAATGTTGAGGCGTTGACTTCTTCAAAGCGTTGAAGTGTTCACCAGATGATCAACTGGGTTGCCAAAATAATCAAATGTAGAATTTTTAGAGTAAGCTTGCATTAGTCAGATTCACTAGAGGCACGTTGAGAGCGCATAGATCAGAGTCAAACAAGAGTTTAAATTATTATTTGTTCATCAGATGATACAAAGCGGAGCCTTTAAATTATTATAAAAGAAAGTTTGCACACTTAAACAATTCATTAAACCATAAATTGTTCTCTTAAAATATATTGGTTATCATCAAAATAATTAAGGGTCATTGTTCTTCAAACCAACTCTCTTCTTACAATCTTCCCCTTTTTGATGATGACAAACATTATTTTTTGTGAGCAATTTGTATTTCAAAATATAATAAATGCATGGTAAATCTCCCCCTTAATATGAGTAGGTTAAAAAGAAAGTGATATATGATATACTAACATTGGAATCTAGCTTTTAAAAGAAAGTTTAAAGACATGAAAAAAAATCAATTGTTCTCAAAATATATCCCCCCTTCTGTCTTTAAAAGAAAAAGTAGAAATACAAAAGGAATATTTTCATTAAATAAAGTTAAGTGTACATAGGATAAAAATACAAAGCTAAAAAGACAAAACGTTTAAGTTTCTAAAGAAATAGAAATGGCAAAAAAAATTACCACGCAAGAGACGAAGGACAACACATGTCAAGATACCAAGTAATCAATTTTATTTCAAGAAAACTGTTCATATAATATATTGCATTTTAATCATCTAGAGACATAGGAAAATTCAATTTATCAGAGGAATAATATATGTGTTTAACCAATCAGTCTATTTTACCAAAGGCAGAAGAAACTTGCTTTTAGAGGGAAAATAGAGTTTGTTCTAATCAGAGGCAAAAACATAGAGAGATTGCAACATCACTCCTTTATGAATTGAATGATTATTATTTTTTTTATAAAACTGAATCTATATAGTGTAAGATAAAGTGATGTTTAATCACTATATAATTTGCTCTTGAATGTAAAATAGTATTTTAGTTTAAACAAATAGCAAAAGTATTATCACAAAGAAGAGGAATGTTACTCTCATTTATTTTGTAGTCTTCTAGTTGATGTTTTATCAACAATAGTTGAGTGCTGCAACTAGCTGCTAAAATATACTATGATTCTGCAATAGATAAAGCAATGATTCATTGTCTTTTTCTGACTAGTAGATCAAATTCTCACCAAGGAAAGTGCAATTTCCATTGGTGCTTTTCTTTCTAGTTTATCTCAAGCATAGGCATCATCACAAAAATATATTAAGCTATACTCAAAGGATTGATTATAAAATAGACCAAGAATAGTGGTACCGTTTAAATATCTAAAGATCCTCTTAACAACAGTTAAATGGGATTCTTTAGGGTCATATTGAAATCTTGCACACACACTAAACCAAATATCAAGTTTAGATGCAGTTAAGTAGAGGAGAGAACTAATCATCCCTCTGTATACATTTTAATCCACCATTTTCCCAAATTCATCCTTATCAAGAGAAAATGTAGGATGCATAGGGGTGAGTATGAATTTGCATTCATCCATCTTAAGTTTCTTAAAAATTTCTCTTGAACATTTAGTTTGATGAATATTTACACTCTCAGAGCTTTGATGAATTTGAATTCTAAGGAAAAACATAAGCTATCCCATCATACTCATTTAAAATTCATTATGCAATACTTGAGAAAACCCTTGACATAACTTAACGTTAGTAGAACCACAAATTATATCTTTAACATAAACTTCAACAATGAGAAGGTCATTTTTAGATGATTTTCCAAACAAAGTAGTGTCTACCTAGCCTCTTTCAAAATTATTGTTCAAAATCAAACTACTTAATCTATAAGCCATTGGAGCTTTTTTAATCTATACATAGATTTTTTCAATTTAAAAACATAGTATGAAAATTAATTATCTTGAAAGCCATGAGGTTGTTATACACTTCTTCATTTATATAACCATTGAAAAATGCACTTTTCACATCTATTTGATATAAAATAATTTTATTAAAAGCTGCAAAGAAAAGTAAAATCCTTATTGCCTCTAACCTTGCCACAGGGGCAAAAGTTTATTTGTATTAAATACCTTCTTGCTGACAATAGCCTTGAGCTACAAGTCTAGCCTTGTTTTCTACCACTTAACATTTTTCATTTAACTTGTTTATGAAAACTCACTTGGTTCCAATAAGTTTCTTTAATTTGGATTTAAGTACTTGATCTCATACATGATTTCTCCTAAGTAGGTTTTGTTCTTCTCACATGGCCAATGTCTATACATCCTCTGATAAGGTTTCATCTAGCGATGCAGGTTCAATTTTAGACAAAAGTCCAAATATTGATCTTTCTTTGAAAGCTGACTTGGTCTTCAGAGGATCATTCATATTTCCTATTATAAGAGAGTCTAGAAATGACGATTTGTATTTTCATCCAAGTCTACGTTCTTGAAGCCCTTGACTAGTGGATGGTTCATCATTACTTGTTGATAATTCTTCATCATATGCATATTTTTCTTGTTTTGGCCTTTAATTATCTAATTTCACCTTAGTTATTAGTTAATTTTAGAATTTATTTGATATGGTTTGTTAACTTTAGTTCTTAAATTTAATGGTGTGTTTATGTTTTCGTTTCTTTGATTAAGTAGGTATTTGTTATAGATTTATGTTTTTTCATTATTTTAGTGCAGTGTTGAATTTTGGTGAG
Source organism: Cicer yamashitae (assembly GCA_037974755.1). Taxonomy (NCBI): domain Eukaryota; kingdom Viridiplantae; phylum Streptophyta; class Magnoliopsida; order Fabales; family Fabaceae; genus Cicer; species Cicer yamashitae. The sequence continues at coordinate 30,634,101 of JBBPBQ010000003.1, forward strand.
AAATCAACATGACTCATGTGGAGTATTTCTACCATATATGGAGTTGTAGAAGTCAAAATGCAGTCAAACCAAGTGCAACTAAAAGCTACGATCCATAGCTACAAGTTTCATGAAGACACCAGAACCAAATTTGGACTCAAAAGAGAATAAAAATGCAGTAAACTCCAAATAACAAGTTATGTGCACTGAAGCGCAAATGCCTGCGCCTAGGGCGCAATTTTGCAATATTTTGACAATTTGTTTCTCTCCATGAGCACTGGAGTGCCTCAGGCTTGTGTTGGAGCGCACGACGCGTTGTAGAATACATTAAAGTGTATTTTTCTCACATCTTAGATATCTTTTTGGCTATTTGAAGTGTGGAGTCTGCTCTAGCAAAGAAACTCATATGAGGTTGTTTCTAACACCGTTGAAAGAGTTTTATCATGAATCATTCGTGAATCTTTCTTATAATTCTTCTTTAATCTCTATCTTTTGCTTCTTTGTCATGAGTAACTAAACCATTTTTGTTAGGGATGTCTAAAACAAGATGAAACTCTTATTTGTTTGATTTGATTTGTTGTTATATGAATAAGTTTATTGAATTATTTTTTTCATCTTTGTGCTTAATACTTATTTTGGCTTTATCAACTTTAAATTGTTATAAGAATAGTATTTTTAAACAAAAGTGGACTTTACGAATACTTGAGATGAGAAATTCATGACTTTGTAATCTATGAATAGATGCAAACGAGTGAAACTAATTGAGATATTTGCAAAGGAAATAGGTCAATACAAGAATTCTTGAACATTTAAGCTTAATTTTATTCTTAAATCCACTAAGGAATTATGGGTTATTTTGGAATTAAAGGTTCTATCACTAAGTAATTTGGGCAAGAATAGTAAAGAGTATTTGGTGATAATTCAATAAAGGAATTCAATTATTATGATCAAATTAGAAACCAAGGTTGTTTTAAAGGAAAACTCATCCCTGATATTTTTCTTATTATAAAAGTTCAATATTATTACTCTTGTTAGTTTGACAATTATTCAATCAATTGAGAAGCTTTTCATTTAATTTTAGTAATTAAATATTCCACAATCCTTAAGTTCAACACTCGGTCTTATCGTTTTATTATTAGTTGCAACAATTTAACACAGTTGCTGAAACGCTATCGCTTGTTTCTGTCCTTTCAAAGTCATCTTCTGGTTCTTTAGAGGGAGACTTTGTTGGTTCCTTTGATCATATTGGTTTCTCTAATATCTGTAAATCTGCAAAATCTTCATCTAGCTTGGTCTTTTATGATCAAGCTTCTTGTCATCAAACTTGACATGGATTGATTCCTCAGCAATCAGAGCCCCTGTATTGTATACTCTATAGGCTTTTAGACCTTTCAGAATATCCTAAAAAGATGCACTTTTGGGATTGTGAATCAAACTTGCGAATATTCTATTTGTTATTCAAAATATAACATATACAACCAAATTGATGAGAATAAGAAATGTTGGGCTTTATTCCTTTCCACAGTTCATAAGTAGTCTTATTGAGAATATGTCTTTATAGATTCTATTATAAATGTAACGTGCAATATTTTGCTTCCGCCCATAAGTGCTTTGCAACATTTAGTTCATGAATCATGGTGCACGCCATTTCTTGAAGATATCTATTTTTCCTTTCTACAACATTATTTTTTTGGGATGTTCTAGGGAAAAAATTATATAAAATTCCAATCTCCTCACAAAAGTTTTCAAAAGGTTTGTTTTCAAATTCACCACCATGATTACTACGAATTATAGTAGTACACAAACCTTTTTCGTTTTGCATTTGTTTGCATAAAGTAGTAAAAACTTTATGTGACTCATCCTTGTGTTTAAGGAATTTTACCCATGTCCATCTAGAAAAATCATCAACAATGAAAAAACCATACTTTTTACTATCAACAATGGTTGCCCTTACATGACCAAATAAGTTAATGTGCAAAAGTTCATGTGGTTTAGAAGTGCAAACAACATTCTTTGAAGAAAGAATGATTTTGTTTGTTTCCCTTTCTAACATGCCTCACAAAGAACATATGATTCAGACTTAAGATTTGCCAATCCTTTGACTAGGTTGAGTCTATTGAACTTTGAGATTAATCTCAAATTAGCACGTCTTAACCTTAAGTGCCAAATCAATTATTCGTCATTTACTAACATGAGACACTTTAATTTTTTCTTTCTAAATCTGATAATTTTATTTTTTAAATATTATTTTTTCTCTGACCAATAAATAGTATGGATCCATCTATTTGACTAATTGCCTTGCAAAACTTTTGATTGAATACAACATCATAAACACTGTTACTTAAATTACTTATGCTTAGTAGGTTTTGCATCAATCCTTTTCCAAGTAAAACATTTTTAATAGAAGGAAAAGAGACATTACCTATTGTACCACATCTTATGATCTTACCCTTATGATTTCCTCCAAACCCTACATATCCTCCTTCCTTGAGTGCTGTGTCTTGGAACATAGACTTTTCTCCCGTCATGTGTCGTGAGCATTCACTATATAGATACCATGATTGTTGTTTCAATTTTGTTGCTAAGGATATCTACAAGATACATTGTTTTGTCCTTAAGAATTCACATCTGGTTGGGTCCTAGTTTGTTAGTTCTAAAATGTGTATTGTACTTCCATGTTTTCAACATAGGACAAGTTATTTTGTCACAACCTTTCTTCAAGAAATAGGAACAAACAAATTCATATATGTTAAGATTAGGAGTTTCCTATGGTTCTTGAAAACCAATACCTCTTCTATTGTTTCTACTAACGCCATACATCGTAGGTAATTGTTTTCTTCTTCCTATGCCATTTGCAAGAAACTCTTGGAAGGCCTTTCCATACTTAATAGAGTTACAAACCATTTCCACTAAGGGTTTTGGAATGTTATCCTTTTGAATGTGCTTTTCCTTTTTTATAGTTTCAAATTTTTTCTCAACGATATTGTACTTGTTTGTTAAGAAGGGATGAACTTTTCTAAGATTTGAGGAAACATTGTGATTTTTGTTTAAAAACTCATTTAACAAGCTTATAAGTTCATTACGAGAAAGGTAAGATAATACCTCAATTTCCACATCAACAGATTTACTGTCAAAGTTAGAGTGAATGTCTTTTATAAGAACCATGTTTGCTTGTTCTTCATCTTCATCAAAGAAGTCATTAGAGTCATCCCAGGTAGCTATCATACTTTTCTTCTTTCCTCTAAGAGCTTCTCTTTTCAAGCTTAGGACATTCTGATTTGAAGTGTCTTGATTCTTTGCATTCATATGAGACTGAGGTACCTTTCCTAATAATACACATGTTGCATCACAAGATAAAGAATTTTTGACAGAATTGAATGTCACTAAGAAATGTAAAGTTATTGGGAAATGTGTGTTATCCAACGAAAAATATGTCGTTGTATGTTGTTGGTATAAGTCATTTGCTAAAAGTTTTGCAAAGACATTTGATGTCATTGTCATAAGTAGATTTTTACAACGACAATTGTTGTTGTCTTACTTGACATGTCACAATAATTTAAATCATTGCAGTAAAATATTTTGGTCAACAACTAACATTGTTGTAATAGGTTGTTTTTGTCAATGATACAAATTGCTGCTATATCTTTTATACTACAACAACAAAAACATCTGGAATAAATTATATTTTCCAACTTTAATTTTTAAAACTAGTATCAATCAAAATTATAATTTAAATTGTCATGAATATTCAAAAATAAATTATATTACAATATGAGTCAACATACTATTAGTGCTTAGAAAATATCACGAAATATTAACACAAATTTTATAATATTAACAAGATAAAATGTCATAAATATCCTTCCTTTACATAAAAAAATAAATTATAAATGGACTTGTTCTCATAAAACAACAACTCAAATATTGGGGTAATGAATAAATAAAATTGGGACTCCAGCAACATTATTATTCTTCTGTATAATTTGACTAAACACTTATTTGAGTAGTTGAAATATCCTTCTTTTCTCTACAATTTCCACATATACAAAAAAGTCAAAAAAGAAAAAACTTATTAAAAGTATAATATTAAATTTTAAAATAAATATATAAGAGAAAATTATATAATAAAAAAGAAAATTAAAATTAAACAAATAAAATAAATACCTTCTTCTTGTTGATTTATATTAGTATTTGAAGAATTCGGAAGTTGTCAATCATGGTTTGGAGGTTCCATGACTAAATAAAATAAATTCATGGCAAACGATATTAGCGATCAAGACAAATTGTTTCATTTTTTTATTTATTTTAAATCAAAGGAAGATGAAAAAACATCAGAAGATGAATCTAACCAATTCAGAAGAAGTCAAAACAACTCAGAAGTCAGAACTGACCGAAAGCACAAATCATCCCATCCGGAAACACTGATTATTGGAAATTACAATGATCCTCTAAAGACTAGATCATCACTGAAGGACGCAACCTTGTTTGGTCTACTATCATCAATTGAACCTATCTCTATTGATGAAGCATTGGCAAATGATGGATGGATCTTTGCAATGCAAAAATAGTTGAATGAATTTATAAGAAATGATATTTGGAATCTAGTACCCAAACCAAAGAAAAACATTATTGGAACCAAGTAGGTTTTCATAAACAAGCCAAATGAAAAGGAATAAGTTGTCAGAAACAAGGTCAGACTAGTTGCACAAAGTTACATTCAACAAGAAGGTATTGATTACATTAAGACATTTGCTCTAGTGGCCAGGTTAGAGGCAATTCATATCCTACTCTCATTTTCTGCTTATAATAACATTGCATTATTTCAAATGGATGTTAAAAGTGTCATCCTAAATGGGTATATAAGTGAAGAAGTCTATGTTAAGCAATCCCCAAGTTTTGGAAGCTCTGAATTTCTAGAATATGTGTTTAAACTTAGGAAATCATTGTATGGTCTAAAACAAGCACCTAGGGCATGGTATGATAGATTAAGTAATTTCTTGCTCAAAAATAGTTTTGGAAGAGGACAAGTAGACACCACCCTATTAAGAAAATCAATAGGAGATGACATTTTTATTATTCAAATTTATGTTGATGAAATTATTTTTGGATCTACTGATGACATTCTTTGTCAAGAATTTACTAAGTTGATGCAACTTGAATTTCAAATGAGCATGATGGGAGAATTGGAGTTCTTCTTAGGGATACAAATTTAGCAAAGTCAGAAGCGCATATACATTCATCAAACCAAGTATACAAAATAGCTTCTCAAGAAATTTAAGATAAATGATTCCAAACCTATGGCTATACCAATGCACTCTACTTTCCCACTAGAAAAAGATAAATCAGGCCAAAAGATTGACTAGAAAACATACAGAGGAATGATTGGCTCACTTATGTACCTTACTGCTTCATAAACCTGATATTTTATTTAATGTGTGTGTACGCAAGATTTCAGGCTCATCCAATGGGATCTTACTTAACTTCGGTTAAGAGGATCCTTAGATACCTAAAAGGTACTTCCAACATTGGCTTGTTCTATAAGAAGTCTACTAAATACAAATTAAGTGACTATTGTGATGCTGACTATGCTGGATAACAACTTTGTTGTTGAAAACTCACCAGTGGAAATTGCACATTTGTTGTTGAAAACTTAATCTCCTTGTTAGGTAAGTGACAAAGCACAATTGCAATGCCAATAGCAGGGGTTGAGTACATTTCAGCAGCTGGGGGATGAAACACCAACCTGAAGATTACAAAATCCTTGAGAGTAACATTCCCAAATTCTATGATAATACTTTTGCTATTTGCCTAACAAAGAACCCAATCCTGCATTCTAGGGCTAAACACATAGAAATTAACCATAACTTTATTAAGGACTTTGTGCATAAAAGAGTACTAAATCTCCAGTTCATAGACACTAAACACCAATGCGCTGACATATTCACCAAACCACTTGCTGAAGAAAAATTTGAATTCATTAAGACAAATATGAACATTCCTTTATATTTGATTAATGTTGTGTTATGCCTAGATTAATTTCAATTCATATTAGTATGTATTTTATGTTTTGTCCATTCTCTTTAAAAAACGGCATCAAAAAAAAAAAAAATTCAAGTCTTTTTTTCTGATGACAAAAGAGGAAGAAAGATATTTGAGAATAACTTCTTTTTTGATATGTTTATGTGGGGAGAGAAAGTGTATGCATGTGGGGAGAAAATAATTGTAAACTACTTAGACTTAGGGGGAGCCTTAAGTTAGGGGGAGTTAAGTAATAAAAGCCAACAAATTGTTATAAAATATTATAGTTTTATCATCATCAAAAAGGGGAGATTGTTGGAACAAAGTTGGTTTTCCTCTTGTGATTTTGATGTTAACAAAGGTATTTTATTAGAACAATTTGTTTGGACTAATGGCTTCATTAATGTGTAGCGATTAGAACAAGAACATAAGAGGAAGGTACCACAAGAAGGTACCAAAGGTAGCGACGAGAGGAAGCTACCAGAGGAAGTAAACACAAGAAGTCACTAGAGAAGTGACCAGATGATGAGATCAGAGGAATACAAAAGCATACATGTATACCTCTGAACACATGCCTCTAAAAGCAACGTGCCTTTAAAGGTTATGAAGACTGTCTCTAATGTTTAACTATAAAGTTTGCGTCTGAAGACTAACTCTGATAATTGGGTGTGAAGACTGGCTCTAAAACTGAGTCTGAAGGCTGAATTTGAAGCATGCATCTAAAGCCCTTGTGTGCCTCTGATATGCACAAACTCAACTTCCTCCAAAGAGTTTATATCAAGCTATCATTAACTCTGAAGAGATTGTTCAAGCCATGCATTCAAAGCTCATATTCTGCTAATCAAAAGTTACAACATACTTAAAATGATGCCTTTGATATGCAACCTCTAATGTTGCACTAACTCTGATGATTCAACAAAGTGATTTGCACAAAGCTACTAATTATAAGTCACACAATTCTGCCTCTGACTTTTATTATCCAAGAAACACAACATCTCACTCCAACAAGAAAGTCAATGGCCCTGATGGAAAGTTAGTGACTCTGATTGAAAGAATTCATTCTGAAAAAAAGACTTAGCCGAATCAGAATTTCTGAATATTCAAGAACAAGCTCGAATCCATTCCCGCTCCAATCAATCAATAGTATAAAGGAACATTCTCAAGAATAAGTTTTTGAATACAATCTGAAATTAGATACGATTCAGAATTATAATTGAAGGAAATTTTTGAGCAAGGTGAAAAAGAGATATGGCAAAAATATTGTTTACAAGAAGAGATGGTAAAAATATTGTTCACAAGAAGATATGGTCAAAATATTGTTCACAAGACGATATGGTCAAAATATTGTTCACAAGAAGATATGCTTATAACTTCTTCACAAGAAGTTATGCTCATAATTTGTTAACAAGAAGATACACTTAGAATTATTCACAAGAAGAAAGATTTAGAAATATTCATAAGGAGATACACTCGTAATTTATTTACAAGAAGATACATTCAAAATTTGTTCACAAGAAAGATATGATCCAGATTTTACAAGGACAAAAGTGAAACTCTAATATATTCTATTAATAGATACTCATGGCTGAAGAAGAAAGCATGAACTCATAAACTCATAAACTCATAAATCCATACAATTTAGGAAAACTTTTGAGAGCTCAAATTTCCTAAGTATTCAAAGTTCAAAGGTTTAAGTTCTAGAGAAGCACTTGCTCAAATAAATATTTTCTAAGTGTTTTAGTGTGAGAAATGCAATCACCTATAAGGAGTTTGACAAATGCACTAACAAAGAAACAACAAAGAGCATCTATGACAATCTGGCTCCGACTTATGAAGGAAGCAACCAAGTTCTAGAAGCAAAGGTCAACCTCCTAGTCAGAAAATATGAACTATTTCAGATGGAAGAAGATGAACACATTGAGACAATGTTGTCCAAATTCCAGACTCTAGAATCATGATTAAAGATTCTTGAAAAGAGTTATACTACTGCTGAACATGTGAAGAAAATTCTCATGAGTTTTCCAAACAAGTGGAGACCTAAGATTACAATCATTCAAGAAGCTAAGGATCTGAATACTCTTAAATTGGAAGAACTGATTAGCTTCTTGAGATCACATGAAATTGAGCTTATAGAGGATAAGCCTAAGCAGAAGCAAAAGACTATGGCTTTGAAATCCATGTAGAAGAATGCTCTAAAGGAAACATTAGAATCATATGATAATGATTTAGATGACCACGATGTGGACTCAAAGGATGAGGAACTGACTTTCATATCTAGAAAAATTCAGAGGATGTGGCAATGAACCTTTCCAGTTTGTCTAGTAGAGGAAATGATGACAAGTCTAACAAGAAAAACATCATTTGTTATGGATGCAATGAACCTAGGCATGTAATGTCTGAATGTCTAAATCTGGAAAAAAAAAAAAAAAGGAAACATCAGAGGAAAGACTCTATACCAAAGAAGAAGGTTCTGATGTTTACATGGGATGATTCTGATGAATCCTTTGATGATGAAGAGCAAGCAGATTTAGCTCTGATGGATTATACTAACTCTAACTCTGGAAGTGATTCTGAATTAGGAAGTGAATCAACAGATGAAGAAATTGAGGTACTTTCTAACTTAACCCAATCTGAATTAATTAAAGTCATAAATGATTTCTTCAATAAAAACCACAGTTTGTCTCTAAAACTGAAAGCACTTAGGAAAGTAAATGCAAACCCGACTGAAGAAGTTAATGTGTTAAAAAATGAAAGTGTTGAGTGTAAAATAGAAAATACAACTCGAAAAGATAATCATGTCTTAAAATCTTCACAAAATGTCATATGTAATTCTAATAAATATGAAGTAGCATTCATAGACTTTCTAGCTAACAATATAGAAAGAAGCAATTATTCTTTTATGATTTACGGAGTTAGTAGAAATGGTAAAAGAGGTCTAGGATACCAAGAAACAATAACTAAGTGTAAACTTATCAAACCTGGTGTTTTATGTATTGTTTGCTCCAAGAAACGTCACTCCAAAATATCTTGTCCCATGTTAAACACAAGAAAAAATAAGAAACCTTTCAAGACTAACAAACCAGGACCCAACCAAATTTGGGTATCTAAGAAAAAATTTATCTATGTTGCAGATGTTCTCAGCAACCAAGTTGAAACACTAGTCATGGTCTCTAGACAGTGGATGCTCGTGACATATGACAGGAGAAAAGTCTATGTTTCAAGACATAACTTTGATCAAATGAGGCACATTAACTTTTGGAGGAAAGTAGAAAGGTTAGATCATTGGACACAGCACAATTGGTAATGGCCATCTCCTTCCATTAAAGATGTTTTGGTTTTTAATGGTCTTAAACATAATTCATAAGTATTAGTCAATTAAGTAATCATAACTATGATATTATATTTAATAAAAAATCATGCAAAGCAATTAGCCAATAATATGGATCTGTATTCTTTAGAGGTTAGAGACAAAATAACCTATATAAGATAAATCTATTTAGCTTAGAGAAACAAGATGTTAGGTGTCTCATGTTAGTAAATGAAGAAAAATTAATTTGGCACAAACGGTTAGGTCATGCAAACCTAAGATTAATCTCAAAATTGAATAAACTTCAACTTATTAGAGGTCTACTTAAGTTTAGCTACAAAACTAAAATTATGTGTGAAGCTTGTCAAAATGGAAAACAAAATAAATACTCCTTTACCCCTAAGAACTTAGTCTCTACCTCCAAACCCCTTGAGCTTTTGCATGTAGATCTCTTTGGCCTAGTGAAAACAACCTCAGTAAATGGAAAGAAATATGGCTTTGTAATAGTAGATGATTACACTAGGTGGACTTGGATAAAATTCTTGAGAAATAAAGATGACTACCACAAAGTGTTTATTGCATTTTGCAAACAAGTAATGAATGAAAAATGTTAGGATTTTAACAATTAGATGTGATCATGGAGAAGAATTTGAAAACAAGTTCTCTGAAAGTTTTTGTGATAAGAATGGAATCTCACAGAACTTCTCCTCTCCTAGAACACCACAACAAAATGGAGTTGTAGAAAGAAAGAATATATTCCTTCAAGAAATGACAAGAACCTTGTTAAATGAGATGGATGCTGCAAAACATTTCTAGTCAGAGGCAATTAACATTGAATGCTATATTAAGAATAAAAATTTAATTAGGCCAATATTGAATAAAACACCACTATCGGGTTGGATACAAAAGATTGAAACTTGAGTAGTTGCTTCTAAAAAGCTGATGATAATAATAACTCTCACACTCTAAGAAAAGAACACTTAGAGAATATTTCTAAGTAGAACAAGTGTTTCTCTCTTTGAACTTTAAGACTACTCTTTTCTGCTTTTCGATGCTTTTCTCCTTCAGCCTTGAATGTCTATTTATAGTGAAACTTTAGGCTTCAATTTAGTCCTTGTTTAATTCTGAATTGTATCTTGTTCAGATTGAGTTTGTAAATTCTTAAAATTGATTCTATTTATACTTTGTTTAGACTTAGTTTGTAAATTCTTCATATTGTTATGTTCGTATTTTGTTCAGATTGTGTTTGTAAATTCTTCATATTGATTCTATTCATATTTTGTTGTAGATAAATCTTGATCAAATCTTCTTCAAATGTTGATCAAATCTTCTTCAAATATTCTTCAAATCTTGACCATATCTTCTTTTCAACTTGGTCAAAAAATTTCTTCAATTATAAATATGAATCAAATCTTGTTTTAGATTTTCATCAATTATAAATTTGAATCAAATATTATTTTAGATTTTCCTCAAATTTTAAATTTGAATCAAATAGTATTTTAGATTTTTTTCAATTATAATTTTGAATCAAATATTCTTTTAGATTTTCTTCAAAAACATAAGTCTTCTTTCATACTCTCTGAAGTCAAATATACTATTTTCATAAAATACTTTTGTTATCATCAAAACTCTAAGTATTAAAATCAACTTGGTTCCAACAATATTCCCCTTTTTGATGATGACAAAACTTGTATTTTTGATAAAAACTTTTCTTTATATTTCTTTGACTCCCCCTAACTTAGAGCTCCCCCTAAGTCTAAGTATCATTTTCTCTGTATTTTATCAAATATCTTTCTTCCTATTTTTTCATTAGACAAAAAGACTTGAAAGTGAAATTGTCTCTTTTTTTTCCGTTCTTTTTTCTCTGTTTTTTTTAATAACATGAATATAATATAGTATAAGAAAATATAAAAATTAATGTAAAACTAAACTACTTTAAAGTGTTAGGTATGAAGGTAAGATTTAGGTTTTTCTTGATGAAGTAAAACCTATCTTCAGGTAGTGGTTTGGTGTTCAGTGTCTACAAATTGAATGTTTATTACCCCTTTTTGAACAAAGTTCCTAATGAAGTGTTGTTTAATCTCTATGTGTTTAGCTTTAGAATGTAAGATAGGGTGTTTGGTTAGACAAATGGCATAAGTGTTATCGCAATAGATGGGAATATTGCATTTTAGGATTTTGTAGTGTTCAAGTTGATGCTTCATCCAAAGTAGTTCAGAACTGCAGCCAGCTGCTGAAATGTACTCAGTCTCTGCTGTTAACATTGCATGAAATGTACTCATCCTTTGTTGTTGATATTGCAATGGTGTTTTGTCTCTTACTTGACCAGGATATTATGTTGTCACCTAAAAATGTGCAGTTGCCACTAGTGCTCTTTCTCTCAAGTTTATCCCAGCCTAATCAGAATCACAATATCCACTAAGTTTGTACTTAGGAGATTTCTTGTAGACAAAGGTAAGGTTGGTAATGCCATTAAGGTATCTAAGGATTCTCTTAACAATAGTTAAATGTGATTCGCTAGGATTAGCTTGAAATCTTGCACATACACTAAACATGATGTCAGGTCTGGAAGCGGTAAGGTAAAGTGGGGATCCTATCATTCCTCTTTAGGTTTTTTGGTTAACTTTTTCGCCTAATCATCTTTTTCAAGTAGGATACAAATAGCTTCTAACCTGGCTACTGGAGCAAATGTCTCAATGTAATCAGTGCCCTCTTGTTGACTGTAGCCTTGTGTGACAAGTCTTACCTTGTTTCTGTCCACTTCACCTTTTTCATTTAGCTTGTTTTCTGAAAACCCACTTGGTTCCAATAATGTTCTTCTATGGTCTAGGTACTAGATGCCAAACATCATTCCTCTTAAATTCATTTAACTTTTCTTGCATTGCAAGAATCCATCCGTCATCGGCCAATGCTTCATCAATAGAGGTAGGCTCAATTGATGAGAGTAACCCAAACAAAGTGGTATCTTTTAGTAACGATCTGGTCCTCAAAGGATCACTTGCACTTCCAATGATTAGAGTTTCAAGATGAGATGACTTGTACTCCATCCAGATCTTCCTTCTGACTTATCTTGATTGTTTCTGACTTGATCATATTCATCCTTTGAAGATTTGTCACATTCTTCTGATTTGCTTGTATCCTCTAACTTTTCATGTTCTTCTGGTTTGTCTGCATCTGCTTCCTCTAGTTCCGGTAAACCTGCAATATCCTCAAGTTGCTTTGACTTTTTAAGGTCAAGCTATTTGTCATATAACGTAGTATAAATCAGATAATTGAAGAATGAAATCAATACAGCCAAAACATCAGTTTTGTTTCTGGTGGTTTCCGCTTGTTTCAGAAAACCAAACTTGTATGCTACTTCTGCTGAAGTGTTCAGATTCTGTGTATCTCCTTGTTCCTCTAAATTTTTTTGTGAACCTGCAAAGTACTTATCTAGCTTTGATTTTTAAGATCAAGCTTCTTGTTATCACAATAAACATAATGTTAAATAATAATTAATTTAAAGAAAGATATAACCTATATGTCAACAGTTTCAGTTTCACTTTGAAAACCCTTTTATTTCTTCTTTTGTGGTTTTCAGATTCTGAATTTGCATATTCTCTTATTAGAGGGTCTGGATGAAGGGATTGGAATTCCCATCCAGGTTTGTAGTCTTGATGAATTTGATTGGAGTGTTCAAAGATGTGTACTGATTCTGACTGTTAATTTGACACTTTTGATTGTTAATTTGACATTTCTGTTGATGTATCAAGTTCCTCTGGTAATTTTGGAACTAATGGCAGTTCTGATTCTTCTGGTAGTTCCGGTTCTGTTGATATCTGTGATTTCTCTTCTAGTTTTAATTATGTTGATACTCCAGATTTTTCTGATATTTCTGGTTCGTCATATGGTTATGATTTGGATAGGTATTGTGCAGACCAATCCTTCTTCCACTGTAGCCAGTTGGCTTCTGTTTGTTAAGTCTTGGAACATAGACCTTTTTCCCTTCATATATTGAAAGCATCCATTAACTAGACACAATGACTGGTGTTTCAATTTGGTTGTTTAGAACATCTGCAACATAAACAATTTTATCCTTTGGTACCCATATCTGGTTGGTTCCTACTTTGTTAGTTCTTAAAGGTTTCTTGTCTTTCCTTGTGGTTAGCATAGGACAAGATATTTTAGTGTGACCTTTCTTATAGCAAATAGTACATAAATCATCAGAGGGAACAAATTTAGGTTCAGTTACTTTTTCTTGGAATCATATTCCTCTTTTACCATTCCTACTAACACCATAAATCATAGATGCATACTTGCTTCTTTCTATACCATTATCAAGGAAATCTTTAAATACTTCTTCCTGTTTAGGTTCAGTTACTTTTTCTTGGAATCATATTCCTCTTTTACCATTCCTACTAACACCATAAATCATAGATGCATACTTGCTTCTTTTACCATTCCTACTAACACCATAAATCATAGATGCATACTTGCTTCTTTCTATACCATTATCAAGGAAATCTTTAAATACTTCTTCCTGTTTATCAGAGTTACATGTGGTATTTTCAATTGATATTGAACTATAATTATTTTTCAGAGTTAAAGTTCCAGCCTTAAGTTTAGCAATATTAGTTTTCAGATTTGCATTTTCTGTTTTCAGTTCAGTAATATCAGTTTTTAGAGTTGCATTATCTGTCTTAAGTTCAATAATATTCGTTTTCAGAGTTGCATTTTCTGTTTTAAATTCAGCACTTTGATTCTTTAAAACATTAACCTTTGCAATTAGATTTGTATTTTCTTTCTTAAGTGTTTTCAGTTTTAAATACAATTTGTGATTCTTATTTAAAAAATCATTTATAGCAGTAACAAAATCAGATCGAGAAAATTCAGAAAATGCCTCAATTTCTTCATCTATTGATTCACTTCTAGAGTCAGAGTCTGTGTTGGATCCAGAGGCAGAGTTGGTATGAACCATCAGAGCCAAATCTGCGTGCTCTTCATCATTTGAGGATTCATCATAATCATCCCATGTAGCCATCAAACTCTTCTTCTTGGGTCTAGAATATTTCCTTTGATGTTTCCCTTTCTCCATATTTGGACATTCTGACCCGATATATCCAGGTTCATTGCATCCATAGCAGATGATGATTTTCTTGTCATATTTATCATCCTTTCCTTTTTTGGATTTCCTGGAATATCTTTGGGGAAATTTCTTCTTTCTGTTGTGCCACTTCTTCTGAACCTTTCTACATATAAATGCAAGTTCCTCTTCCTTTAAGTCCTCATTTTGATCATCTGAATCATCATCCTCTGATTCTATTGTTGCCTTTAGAAATTTCTTCTACTTGGATTTCAAAGCCAAGGTTGGTTGCTTCTTCTTGAGCTCATCCTCTACAAGCTCAATTTCATGTGATCTGAGAGAGCTGATTAATTCTTCCAACTTAAGAGTATTCAGACCCTTTGCTTCCTGAATGGCGGTGATCTTAGGTCTCCACTTAATTTTCAGACTCCTTAGTATCTTCTTCACGTGATCAAAAGTAGTATAACTCTTTTCAAGTACCTTTAATCCTGATACCAGTGTCTGGAATCTGGAAAACATTGTTTCAATGTCTTCATCTTCTTCCATCTTGAACAACTCATACTTTTTGACTAGGAGGTTGGCATTTGCTTCTTGAACTCGTTTGCTTCCTTCATGGGTCATAATCAGACTATCATAAATACTTTTTGATGTCTCCTTATTGCTGCACTTGTCAAACTCCTTGAAGGTGATTGCATTTATCATGAATGTTATGGACTTATGATGCATCTTCTACATCTTCTTCTGATCAGCATTCATCTCCTTTCTTGGAATTTCAATACCATAAGTATTCTTCGGAGCAATATAACCATCTTCCACCAAGTCCCAAAGTTCAGGATCTTGTGAAATATAGAAACTTCTCAGCTTGTCTTTCCAATACTCAAAACCTTCTCCATCAAACAAAGGTGGTCTGTTGATGTTTCCTCCAGCGGCTTCTTCACTGAATCCAGACATATTGAACCCTTGGATCTTTTCTCAAATAGTGTAAAGTGCTCAGCCATGAGATCGAACTCTGATACCAATTGAAGGTGCAAACACGAGAAGGGGGTTGAATTGTGTTTGCCAAATTTGACAACTTTTTGATAATTTATATTTAAATAAAAAAACTAGTTCGATTTTGGTGACTTACTTGGTGTAGATGCAATCGGATTCAGAGGTAGCAAGCAATGAAAGCATAAATAATTTGACATGTAGATTTATCCTGGTTCACCACTAACTTGGCTATATCCAGTCCCTTCATTCAGAAGGCTTTAATCCACTAATTCAAATACCTTGAATTACAAAGCACCTGACCCTCCAAACCTGTCTTCCCAAACAGCCTGATAACCCTAGACATTTGAGGAACTAACCATATTGACCCTACAAGCCAAGTCTTCTCTTAACAACCTGATAACCCCATATTGAAGAAGGAACTAAACCATTATCAGGTTGGATACAAAAGATTGGAACTTGAGTAGTTGCTTCTCAAAAGCTGATGACAATAATAATCTCACACTCTAAGAAAAGAACACTTAGAAAATATTTCTAACTCGAACAAGTGTTTCTCTCTTTGAACTCTAAGACTACTCTTTCTGCTTTTCGACGCTTTTGTCCTTCAGCCTTGAGTGTCTATTTATAGTGAAAATTTGGGCTTCAACTTAGTCCTTGTTTAATTCTGAATTGTATCTTGTTCAGATTGAGTTTGTAAATTCTTCAAATTGATTCTATTTCTATTTTGTTTAGATTGAGTTTGTAATTTCTTCAGATTGATTCGGTTCGTATTTTGTTCAGATTGTGTTTGTAAATTCTTCATATTGATTCTGTTCATATTTTGTTGTAGATAAATCTTGATCAAATGTTCTTCAAATCTTCGTCAAATGTTGATCAAATCTTCTTCAAATATTCTTCAAACTTGACCATGTCTTCTTTTCAACTTGGTCAAAGATTTTCTTCAATTATAAATATGAATCAAATCTTATTTTAGTTTTTCATCAATTATAAATTTGAATCAAATATTATTTTAGATTTTCTTCAATTATAAATTTGAATCAATTCTTCTTTTAGATTTTCTTAAAAAACATAAATCTTTTCCTTCATACTCTCTGAAGTCAAATATAGTGTTTTCATAAAAAACTTTTGTTATCATCAAAACTCTAAGTATAAAATCAACTTGGTTCCAACAGCAAGCAAGCGTCTAACTTAGTTGCCTTTAATGAACGCAAGTAAACGTCTAACTGAGCTGCCTTTGATGACCACATCAAGCGTCTGATTTATCTACATCTAAAGAAAGCCTACCCTTATGACAAGAAAAGTTGTGTGCATGTACCCTCTTCTTCTTTTGATTTCATTAAAGTTACGAGGAGTGATTTCTGGGATTTATTTCTAAGCTCAACGGATAAATTTATCTTCAACGGTTCAATTGCTGAAACTCATGAAGATACAAATTGTATTTATGAAAGTAACTACATAGGCCTTACCATTACAGACACAAACCTTACCGTGAGGAACTCTATAAAAGTGCATGATTTCTTCCCTAAGATAAGAAGTACAATGCACAACAATTTCATAATAACTCCACACAACACATCAAGCAACACAACAACTTTGAATTATTCAAATGTAACCTAGTCCGGTTGTGGTTGTTTTTCCTCAACAGTTTGTAGGTGAGAATTGGAAGTTGAGAAGACTTAACTGGTTGAGGTTAAGTGTTTTAATTGGGTTTGAATTATTGGAGAAAATCCTTCTAGGTGAAGGGATTGGACGTAGCTACTAGTTTCGTGGTGAACCAGTATAAATCTATGTGTGATTTACTTTTTTCCTCTGTTTATTCATTTTGAGCTTTTATTTACAAAGTTTATCAAAGAAATTCTTAAAACTGTAAAATACAATTCAAACCCCCATTTCTTATGGTTTTCAACCTTCAGTGCCAATGGACATACCTAGCTTTACAGATAACTAGTTCAACTTCAAAGATTTCAATGATATTATAGCTTTAAAATTTCATCCTGATGTGTTGGTTGATAATCTCATTCCACCAATTTTTATGCATTTTATATATGTTCAACTTTAATAATTTACATACCCCACTCGGTTTAACATTCTGACCAACTTCAATTGCTCCTCTTTAGATGTCATCGGAGCTATACATGAACTTGGATATACCCAAGCTGTTCCGGATAGTAAGACAGTTCAAGTCAATTTTATGCTACGGGATGGCGGGTGAGCATATTCTCCCACATTTATTTCCTTCAATATTTTTTTTGCAAGTTCTTAATTTTTAGTTTTCCCACCTCAATTGCATATATTGCAAAAATAATAAATTTAACAACTTCCTGTTAAAAATTTATTAAATTTTTTAATTGCATTTTCTAGGCAACGTAATCAATGCAACATTGTGGCAGGATTTTGCTCTGGAATTCATCAATTGATATAAAAGTCTACGCTAACAATGTGATCATTACCAAACATGCCAAAATTAAAGACGCTGATGGTAATAACAAATCACACTTGTCATGGAAAATTATTATCTATTTATTAATATTAATTATTATATATGTTCTCTTTAATTTAACTATGTTCAATGTTATCCTTTATTGTCCAGGTACTTATACTCTAATTAGTGTCTCTAATACATGGACTGGTACAGATCTCTTTTTCGATCAAAACATGAAAGAAATCGTCGACTTCATTGCAAGGTTGTATTTTGGTCAGACAAACACTTCAATTAACATTATTTAACAAATTCCTTTTTTCAATGAAGTTTTTTTTAATACAATAAACATTTTATTTAGTTTGCATAAGGATGCTCATACTCAATCAACCGACTCTATCATGGCGACACCAATACTGTTAGTAATGGTTAATTCAAAATGATTGTAATATGATAGTAATTCAGTTAGGATGATTAAGAAGTTGTTAAAAATGTTAGAAGTTAGTTAAAAGGTAGTTGAGATTTAGTTTTGCAATATACTATAAAAGGCTGTAAAGTTGTTTGAAAACTTCGATGCAAAAACGGAGAACATTCTCCAGACGGTTAATCAATCTCCGTTTTTAGAACTTTCTGTTTTCTTCTCTCTTTCTCTCAATTTCAATTCCTCTCAAATATACAATCTGTTCTAACAATTGGCATCAAGAGCTTGGGTTCTAAATCTTGAGGGGGAATAAAATATGGGAAATACAAGTGTGAGTGAAAGAAAGAAAGAAGACATGAATGGAGGAGGATTTCCATCGAATTTGCCAATCCTTGATGGGAAGAATTGAGAGAGGTGGTCTGCATCAATGAGATCGTTGCTGGGAGCTCAAAAAGTGTTTGAGATTGTTCAAGATGGCTATGAACAACTTGGTGCAAATCCAACAGAAAGACAGCAAACAACTTTCAAAGATTGCAAGAAAAGAGATTGCAAGGCATTGTTTTACATCCAGCAAAGTGTGGATTTAAACAACTTTGAGAGGATTTCGAAGACATCTACATCAAAGGAGGCATGGGAGACCTTTGTCAAGTACGTGGGAAAAAGGCCAAGAAAAAGAAGCTCTAAATGCTAAGAAGGCAATATGAATTATTGCAGATGGAAGAAGAGGAAGCTATGGCAGATTACTTCAATCGTGTGCAGGTTGTTGCTAATCAGATGAGAACAAATGGTGAATCATTAACTGAAGTGGTGGTTATTGAAAAGATCCTTAGAACATTAACACAAATATACGATCATATTGTGGTGGCTATTGAAGAATCAAAGGATCTTGATAACATGAAGGTGGAGGATTTGCAAGGCTCTCTTGAAGCTCATGAACTGAGAGTAAGAGAAAGGTGTGCAGCAACCTCAGCATCTCAAGTGCAGGCCCTGCAGTCCCAAGTTAGCAAGAAGAGCAACCAAAGTGATAACATCAGCAAGAATTCGAATGGCAAGAAGAAATTGAACAAGAAAGGAATCCAATGCTACAATTGTCAAAAATGATGGCATTTTGCAAATGAATGCAGATCCAAGAAGGTCCAAAGAGAGGATGATGAAGCTCAAATGGCAACTGAGGATTCAGACTCAGATGAGGTGTTGTTAATGGCTACAACAAAATCAGGATGTTTGATGGTTCAAGAAGATTGATCTTGAAAGCACCACTGTCCAAGAATAGAACCTTCAAGATTGATATCCAAATCAATGAGAACAAATGCCTAGCTGCTGAAGTCAGGAATGAATATTGGTTGTGGCATGAGAGGTTTGGACATTTGAATTTCAGAAGCCTTCAAATGTTGCAGAACAAGGAAATGGTGCTAGGAATTCCAGAAATTAAAATACCAAAGGAGTTGTGTGAAGAATGTTGTCAGGGCAAACAACACAGAAACTCATTCAACGCTGAACTGCAAACTCGATCTTCAAGAATGATGGAGATAATCTACTCTGATGTTTGTGGTCCTTTTGAAGAAGTGTCAATAGTAGGTAATCACTACTTTGTATCATTCATTGATGATTTTACAAGGAAACTTGGGTCTATCTAACTAAGAAGAAGAGTGGAATGCTGCCTTTGTTTAGAGGGTTCAAGCTGATGGCAGAAAAACAAAGTGGCTGCAATCTTAAAGTGATTAGGACAGATGGAGGTGGTGGATATCAATCCCAAGAATTCCATGAATTTTGTGACAAAGAGGGAATGATACATGAAGTAACTGCACCATATATACCACAACATAATGGAGCTGTAGAAAGGAGAAATAGAACCATTCTTAATATGGCAAGAAGCATGCTGAAAGGGAGAAAGATGCCTCACAAGTTCTGGGGGGAAGCAGTTTCAACAGCAATATACATTTTGAATAGGTGTCCAACCAAGAGACTGGGTACTAGGACACCTGAAGAAGCTTGGACTGGAAGAAAGCCAGCTGTGAATCATTTGAGAGTGCTTGGTTCATTGTGCTTCAGGCATGTACCAGCTCAAAATAGGAGGAAGCTTGATGACAGGGCTGAACAAATGGTGATGCTTGGTTATGATGCAACTGTAGCTTACAAACTGTATGATTCAAACAAGAACAAGGTGGTGATAAGCAGGGACATACTATTGGATGAATCAAGAGGATGGGACTGGAAAATGAGTGAAGCCAGCTCGAGTAGTGCAGCCAGCCAAGACATACCAGCCAACTTCATCAGTCTAGCCAACAGTGCAGAAGTAGTGGAACTTGATGAAGGCCAGCCTGTAGGAACAACAAGTCAGCCAGTCCTTGAGTCTGTAAGAAGGTTTGAAAGAGCTAGGCAGCCTTCAGTAAGACTACAACCATATGAAGTGACATCTAACTCAACCATCAATCCAGATGAAGAATTAACACATTTTGCTTTGTTGGTTGAATAAGAGCCAATAAGTGATGAAGAGGCCTTGAGTGATCCTAGATGGAGATTAACAATGGAGGAAGAGCTCAAAGCAATAGAGAAGAACCAGACTTGGGAGCTGATGACCCTACCAGTAAATAAGAGATCAATTGATGTGAAGTGGGTGTATAAACTAAAATTGAAGCTTGATGGAGAAATTGCAAGGTACAAGGCCAGACTTGTAGCAAAGGGATTCTTGCAGAAACATGGACTGGACTATGATGAGGTGTTTTCCCCAGTAGCTAGAATTGAAACAGTAAGGATGGTAGTCTCAATGGCCAGTTACAAAGGCTGGTCTATGCATCAGCTGGATGTTAAATCAACATTCCTCAATGGATCATTGGAGGAAGAAGTGTATGTGAAGCAGCCACTAGAATATGAAATAAGAGGCAAGGACGACGGTGTATATAAGCTGAAGAAAGCACTATATGGCCTGAAGCAAGCCCCTAGGGCTTGGAACAAGAGGATTGATAGATTGCTCATAGAGCAGCAATTTGAAAAGTGTGTG
This sequence comes from Cicer yamashitae, assembly GCA_037974755.1. Classification (NCBI taxonomy): domain Eukaryota; kingdom Viridiplantae; phylum Streptophyta; class Magnoliopsida; order Fabales; family Fabaceae; genus Cicer; species Cicer yamashitae. The sequence continues at coordinate 30,655,295 of JBBPBQ010000003.1, forward strand.
AATGAACATGGAGTGTATGTGAAAAAGGCAGCAGCAGCACTTGCATTATTGATATGCCTTTATGTGGATTTTTGCTAGTGACTAGCAGTGATGAAGCACAAATTCAGAAGTTCAAAATCAGAATGGAAAAGGAGTTAGAGATGACTGATCTAGGCATGTTGTCATATTTCCTTGGCATTGAATTTGTAATCAAGGGAAATGGAATTTTTATGCACCAAAAGAAGTATGCTAATGATGTATTAAAGAGATTCAAGATGCAAGACTGCAATGGGACTGATACTCCATCAGAAGTAGGTTTGGTCCTATCAAAAGAAGCAATGAGGAGCTGGTTGATTCTACAACATTCAAGCAAATGGTAGGATCATTGAGGTATTTGTGCAACACACGGCCAGACATATCTCACAATGTTGGACTGGTTAGTAGGTACATGGAAGAGCCTAGAACATCTCATTATTTGGCAACTAAAAGAATTTTGAGGTACATCAAGGAAACAAGTGAGTTGGGACTGCACTATGCTAAAAGGTGTAATACTTCAATTTTGTCTTGTTAAAAATAATTCCAAAAATAAAGTAATATGTTTATTTTTACTCAACCTTACTATCAAAAGGTAACAAGCAAGTAGTAACCAACAAGCAAACATCATCATCAAAATACAAAGATCTATACGGATAAACTAATGAGCGAAAACAATCATCAGAATTTAATTCCAATCAATTCGAATTAACATAGAAAAAAAAAATGTTCTGATCTGTGAGAGTATAAACTAAGAACTCAAACCTCCGACGTCGTCGTCGCCGCCGGAACGCCGACTGTACTTTTTGGTCCCTCCGTGCTCGGCCTCTTATACTCTCATCTCCCTCTCGGGCTCCTTTTTTTTTTCTTCTCTTTTCTGTTTCCCTAGCGGCCGTTTTGTTTCAGCTTGTTCTTTGCCTTGCCTTTTGTAAACTAGGTCAGTTTTAATATATATAAATAAATATATATATATATATATATATATATATTTATATTATTATATTTAGGCCGCGACAAAAGGCAGGCTGGAATTGAAGCTGATCTGATTGGATCTACTGATGCAGATTGGTGTGGAGATAAATATGATAGGAAGAGCACCTCTGGCTATGTTTTCATGATAAATAAGTCACCAATCTCATGGTGTTCAAGGAAGCAAAGCATAGTAGCATTGTCCACTTGTAAGCTGAATATGTGGCTGCATCAATGGGAGTTTGCCAAGCTATATGGCTGGTTGAACTAATGACAGAGCTGGGACTAAGAGACAATGAGGTTGTGAAGATGAAGATTGATAACAAATCAGCCATAGACCTAGCAAAACACCCAAGTGTTCATGGTAGAAGCAAGCATAAAGAAACTAGATACCACTTCTTAAGAGATCAAGTTACAAAAGGCAAAATAAAATTAGAGCATTGCAGCACCAAGGATCAAAAGGATGACATCCTAACCAAATGTTTGAAGAAGGTGAAGTTCCAAGAGATGAGAGACAAGTTTGGAGTAACACTACCTTAATCATGTTGAATTAGGAAGAGTGTTAGTTATGGTTAATTTAAAATGATTGTAATATGATAGTAATTCAGTTAGGATGGTTAAGAAGTTGTTAAGAATGTTAGAAGTTGGTTAAAAGGTAGTTGAGATTCAGTTTTGTAATATACTCTAAAAGGGTGTAAAGCTGTTTGAAAACTTCAATGCAAAAATGGAGAGCATTCTCCAGACTGTTAATCAATCTCCGTTTTCAGAACTTTTTGTTTTCTTGTCTCTTTCTCTCAATTTCAATTCCTCTCAAATATGCAATCTGTTCTAACAAATACATCAGTTTACACAACAATCAAGTGGCTCTCAATATTTGACTTCTAAACGGTTCATGTATAGTGCCAAGGTAGTTTGCCTCGTTGAAATGGTCATTCTTCCACAAGTAACTTCGATAGTTTTGTTAACATTTGTTATGCACTTACAATACCTTTCAATTAGATTAAAACTAGAATATGACCCGCGCTTTGCGCGGGTTTAATTTTAAATTTTTTATAAGGTGATATATATATATATATATATATATATATATATATATATATATATATATATATATAATATTAATCTTGTAAACTTTTATAGTTATAACAAAAATGCGATAAAAGATATTGTAGAGTGTGTAATTAAATGAGTATTTTTACTCTTAAAAAAAGATAAAAGAACAATGTCTTGTAAAAGTTTAATCATAAAAAAATTAACAATTTTACAACCGTTTCAAGTTAGATTTGAACTTTATTTACAATATCAAATTTGTACCATTTAGCTGATTTTTTATGGTCTATAGACATAAAATATTAACCATGATTTAAAAGATAAATTATATAATTGATAATCGTAAACTCTATTTTTATTAAAGTATATAAGTTATGTAGGAATTTTTAAAATTTTAACATTTTTTTCCTACACATATTAAAAAAATTCGAAATAATGCTCATGGTAAATATATGCATTGATAACTAATAAGAGAAACAAAACACAAATTTTTTTATTAGTTGACTAATTGTTATTTGTTTTGGTAAATATATGTGACGACACAATAATAAAAAAAATACAAAAGTTGTATATTGACTATTTTTAATGTCTAAATAAATATTTAAAAGTGTTTGAACATTTTATCAGCTATATTGGTAACATTTATTAAAATATTGTGTATCAATATTTACTTATTTAATTTGTTTTACACCGGATTTCACGATTTCTACTTTTTATACACTTCAACGTATTATTTTATCAAAATAGTAAGATTTCACGATTTTGTCCTAAGAAAAAATGTGTTGGGTTGAAGCGTGCATATGTTGTTTATAAATTACAATTTTTGGTATATCGAAATAGGTTTCATATAATGCATACAATGCTTAAAAAGTATTTGTTTGAGATAATTTTTTTTCTAGTAATGAAACAATTTACTATTTTGTACAAAAAAAAACAATTTAGTACTTGAAAAAAGTTAAAAATATATTTTAGTACATAATCATACATAACAATATCAATATTTCAGAAAATATATAAATTTTTCTGTAAGTCCATATCAGTAATGGTATAATAAGAAAAAATAAAAAAAACAAATTGTTGGCCTAATTCTAAATTATATCTCTCTATTTGATTTAAATATTAATTTTAGTTATCTAATAAGTGATATGTGATAGATTTCGTAATGATTGATAGATTTCAACAATGATACTATATAATATTCAATTTGAAGATATTTATGGAGAAATAACTGTTATCAATAATAATGGAGGACTAATGAGTTAACCGTTATCAATAATAATGGAGGACTCATGAGTGTCAAATAATTGATATTTATTATATTGTAATTTGTAACTTATAGCACATGAATAGTTTCACAAAATATGGAGAAAATGTATTTAGAAAGTGAATAAGGAAACTCTCTATGAAGACGTACACATCAACTTTTTAGCTGAGGTGGCAAATGTTCGCATATGTGGAGGAAATAGTATGAGGTGGCAGCGGAGTCTATTTTAAATATATATAATAGATAGATATAATTTTTGTGTATCGGTCACTAGGACAGTCAAGGTGATTCCCAACAAACATGGTTGATTCTTCAATTAATGTGCGCACTGTACAAAGAATACATATGACAACAAACCACCTTACACCTACATTAATCGTCATGAGACTCAAGCCCCAATCTCAAAGTAAGTCTCACAACTCAAGTTTGTACAAATAAATCAGTAGTTTTGAATTTCTTTTCAAAAATTTAAATGTCTTTCCCATATAAATTAGTACAAATATATCACTATCTATTAACTTATTTTCCACTTTTGTAATTTTATTTCTCATACCTCTTTGTGCTGCAAGGTATAAAGTAGAAGTACTCATGAAACATAATAATGCCAGAACCATCTTCTTCTTTTGGGATCAACACTGCAATCAACTGTTAGGGATCACTGCTTCGAACCTTCGCAAGATCATGAGAGGTATAATTCGAGAATTCGATTGCCTCTGGTCACAGCTTCCTAATTCGAATGTAGAGTTTGAAGTGCAGATTTCCAATTAAACGAATGATTAGTTATGGTTTTGTGGTTAGAATTGATTGATAGTTAAGATGGCTGCTATTTGTAATACATTACTGGTTTCATATTGCAAATTGTATGAAGGAAACATACATTGCATACATATCATTTCAAGTGTGCTACATTCATCCAATCATGACATTCATGGCTCAAGTTCACGGTAGGACATTCATAGAATTGTTCCAAACATGGAACAATGGGTAAAGGAAGAACAGTTAAAACGCTGATTTTGGGTCATGACAAGACCAACTTTACCATAAGGTCTCAATTATCTTGGTAGCCCACATCAAGATAATTGGGAAACTTTTCCGTACTCTAAGGAAAAGTTGCAGTCATGAAATTATCACATGTTTTAAGTAAAGAAAAGGTGTCATTTGACTTTATGAAAAGATTTTGTTAGCATAAATTGCATATGGCTTCAAGATTCATGTGCATTTGTGAAAATAAATTTTAAACTATCTCTCCGTTTTTTAGAACTCACTGAGATTATCATCCCATCCTCTATTTTCTTAAACTATAGTAGATAGAAGTGGTTGATTCCTTAGCTCCAGCACCAGAAGAAGATTAATCAGACTTGTTTTGGGCTTAGGATTTTCTTAAATTGCTATTGTATGATGTATTAAGGAAACTTTGTAATGAACTCCGTTAACTGAACTTGTAATTTACTTTAACAGTTCATTAAAATTGAGTTGTAAACTATGTTATTTAAATGTAGTTACAAATCATGTTAATGATGTTTATTATTGATTTATAATGCTTGCCTCTGTTATTGAGATATATGAATTTATTGTCATATTCTAGACAACTAGTAATGAGTTTTACACAATCTGTGTCAAGTGGCAGTATAATTAAAAAAATGCCATTGTCATGATCACTAAGGAAGGTGAAGAAAAAGAATTTTTAAGCTCAATCTCCATGGATAAATTTGAATCAAATGAGGATGTCTTGACACCGAAATTTTTAAGTTATCTACGAACATCAAGACTCTCCAATTACCGTATTAAATTAAAGATTGGTACACCGGTTATGTTTTTAAGAAACCTTGACCAATCTAACGGTTTGTGCAATGGAACTAGGTTAATTATTACAAGAATCGCAAACCATGTTCTAAAGCAAAAATAATTTATGAAAAAAACATTGGAAATATCTTCTACATTCACAGAATGTCAATGTTACCATCACAATCTCCATGACCTTTCAAATTAATTCAAAGACAAATCCCTTTAATTGTTTCATATGCCATGACAATCAACAAATCTCAAAGTCAATTCTCTTAATTACGTTGGCTTATAATTGCCAAGATCAGTCTTTAGTCATTGTTTTATGTTGCTAATTCCACAGTTCGTAGCAAAAAAGGTTTAAAAAATCAATCTATGATTCAAAGAAGAAATTCACCAAATACAACCAATGTTGTATTCAAAGAAATCTTTCAGAATCTTTAATGCTAAAGTTATTATTATAATTCATACTATTAACAAATAATCTATTTATATAATTTATAGAATTATATTATTTAAAATTATATTATTTATACAATTCATGATATTACCAATCAATGTTATATTATTTATACCATGCTTGAATTTGCTACAATGATCACATGTGAACGTGAATTTATATCTTAACATACTGATACTAGATTTGTGTTGATGGACATCTACAACATCAACCTCACTTTCCCGTTCAACATGTGGCAACGTGTAACAAGTATTTAGAACTCCAAACATTGCAATTTGTATAGCCCAAAATTTGACAGTTGATGTATTTGTTAGAGTAGCCACCTTTTTGCAAGGTTTTATGTTGAAACATAAAGCATTTTACATCCTTTGTTTAGCTCAATTGACTGTGTTATGGCTGAACTCCACACATTATTACTTTGACTTGCATACCAACAATCAATATTTATCATTTATCTAATGCTTATTTCATAGCATATATTTTTCACTATTAGTCTCATATTAAGCTAATTAAATGATGATTCAACTTATTTGATTAAATGATGATTCAACTTATTTGATTAAATGAAAACTATGACATCAACAACCCATCCTCAATTGACTACTAAGTAAATTGAAAAACCACCTATACCTGTGCGGATGCAGGTATCAAAATGAAAATAAAAAGAAGAAAATATCCAAGACAAACAAGAACTTAACTTTATCTTCCCCTGCCTCTTCCTCTACTTCTACCTCTACCTCTTCCTCCTCTTCCCGTTTGATAGCTGTCATCAGAATCCCTTTCATATGTGAACATACTCATTCTAATATTATCTGCTGCAGATTCACCAGGACCCCTTTGTACCTGATCAAGATATAGGACATTGAAACAAGTACTGCAAAGGTAAAATATTGAACATGATGAAAACCTAAAACAGCACAATTCACAAACATCCATAAAACAGACCTGAGAATGTTCAAGGTTAAATTGATTCTGAAGCTGCCAAGCAAGATCCTCATCACGGCTAATATCTGGAACCTTGTCTTCATTACAAGTCTTTGCTTGGGCCTTTCTATTTTCATATTCTTCCAGAGTAAATACAACTCGATCTTCTTCTTGACCCTTGCCCCTATGTCTCCGACCCCTGGGATGTCGATCACGCGGATTTGGTTGATTCAGTTTCTGGAGTAATTTTTGGGCAGCTGCTTGATTTTGTACGGGAACAGATTCCACAACTGTAACAGAACAAATAAGTATTGGGAAAAGATTCAGCATATAAATTACTATCAAGAGATATCAGAAATTAATTATCTATCGTTAGATTTAATTTATGACATAACACTACGTGATCATTTGAACCATGCAGCCAATTCCACTTAATAGTAAAAGGCATTGATAGTTGTTGTTGTTGGTCTATTCTATATATCATTTCTATATTTTGAATCAAAATATAGGAATATTTATTTATTATAATTAAATAAAATATGAACATTATCTATAAAAGATCTAAATTGAGAAATTAATTTTACTACAAAAATGTTCTTAAACAAAATATTATAGTTTTTCACCATCTACTATTCCGAAAAGCTAAAAATAACGTAATCAAATTTAATGTCTTCAACCCTTTACTGATCATCTCTACTTCGCCACATCTTAAACCCCTATACAAGTGTCTTGAGACGTGTCCAAAGAGTGTCTTCAGTGTGTCGAAGCAAAGAGAAAAAAAAAATTTGGGACATTTGTCTAAGTAGTCTGACACGTGTCTTGCGAGTGTCCTAGGGTGTCCAACACTAACGTGTGTCAGACACTGAGACACGCCTAATCTCAGAGGTGTCTGTGCTTCACAAATTCTGATTGACCAGTTCAATCTCCATAAATTCACATATGCTAAGGGAACACAAGAACTCTCCATGTTAAACTACCTTTGCTCCATTATTAATGTAACATTTGTGGAAAAAAATTGACTTAAAATGAGTATCATTTTTAGTATTCAATGAAATATTATTTTTTTTTTTTTTGCAATTATCCCCTCTAATTAATATCATGTGTATCACTTTCAACTATACAAATACCATAAAAGTGAATGCAACAATGCTTATTAAAGATAATTTGGTAAAATTGTTGTTTTCTTTCTTCCATTCATAGCTTATTCTTATTTCTGTGAAATAACCTAGTAAGACGATCATAATGAGAGGGAGTATTAAATTAAACATCTGAACTACCTAATTCCTTCCCATGGCATTTGTATATGGGTTTTGAATAAGCGATGTCAATTATATGTTGACAGTCCACTATCATACGTTCATATGGCAAGCAGATACCATTCCAAGCAACAAAAAATGATAGAAGAAACAAATATATTAATGAAAGTTTTCTTTCTGGATTTAATTTTAGATACACCTCAAGATTACTGTACCATTAATACAAAAAGAAATAAGCAGAAAAGTATCAGGAAAAGGAATCACCTTCTTTTGGCCTTGTCCCCGAACTACTAGGTTTGTCTTCGGCTCTTTCTAGAAAAAGGAAAAAATATATTAATTACAGGTGCAACTTCCTCGTTCTGGTTTAATTTTAAATGCACCTCAAGGGGTTGTTACATTACTACAAATATAATATGTATGTATATAAAGAAATAAGCAAAAGATCAGAAAAAAGTTATCACCATTTGGCCTTGTCCCTGAACTTCTAGGTTTGTCTTCAGCTCTTTCTGGAGGCAATTTGGATTTAAGATTTGCGTCCAAAATATCTTCTTTGAGATTAAGGTCTTGCTGGATACGAGTTAGCCTCATCTCAGCTCTACCAGCCACAGCAATGGGCTTACTACTTCTAGAGTCATTATATGCATAACCTAAAGAAGTTCACCTTTGTCAACTCTAAGCAAACAATTCATGTGTTCTGAATAGAAAACAATCAATCTTGTACTTGAAAGTCAAGTTTTATGTAACAAAAAAAACAGAAGCACAAAATAAAAGGATAAAGAACAATTTCTCTTCCATAGCAAGGTAGTGAAAATACAACTCCATCACCCCAAAGACAGTACCTCTACATTCTCTACTTGTAAGACTTGAAAAATAATTGATGCCCCCACAGCACCCTTCGTAAAATTCCACAATACCCAAGACCCACACCTGTCAATCCCAACTAACTTCTTCCCAAATGTTGATCACCTTTGTTCTCCCTCCATTCAAGCACCATTAACCCATTAACATATTTGGATCTGCCATAATGATAGAACCCGCAAATTAGGTGAAATTGATAGGACACCAAGGCCCAGGGTGCTAGCTGACCCAATCAGTAGGGCCCAAATCACATGAGCGCAATTTCTAGAAGGTGGCATGGGAAGTGTGACTCTGAGTCAGTTAGGATATTCCATGAAATTCAGGAATTTCCTGTTATAAGAGAGAGTTGGGGATTGGGAAATGAATTCAGAAAATTGTTAGGAGAGAATTCTCTGGTTAGGAGTTCTTAGAACCCTGGTTTATTTTCAGCATTTTCAGCTTTTATACCTGTTGAAGTTATGGGATTTTAGAGAAAAAGAGGAGAGAAAATAATACGGGTTTGAATATTATTGATAATAGCTTTATGCTAACTTGATTACGAAAGACTCAATACTAATCTCTATTTATAGAGAAACATAGACTCAATCCTAAATCAAAAACAAATCATAAATTGATCCTAGGAAATAATTCAAGATACTTTAATATAATAAATATTATAAGATATTTTCTAATAATCTAAAACTCCCCTTCAAGCTAAAGCTTACTAAACTTGAGCTTGTAAGTTTTAGCTTGTTACAAGAAAACAATGTATTGCTCTGCAAATGAATAAAAGTGGATGGAAAGGCAACTCAGGGATGCAGGTGAAGTCATAGAGAATTGCTATAAATATAACCTAGTCAGATAGCCGAAATGATCATCAGCCTGAGAGAAATTTATGGCAAGCAATTGAACAAAGCAAGGTCCTTCCTTCTAAAAAAAAACTGCATTTGGAAGCTTTAAACCAAGAATATCGGAGACTCAAAATATTTAAACTTGAATTTGCTTCAAGGAGAGAGAGGCATGCTTCAGGGAGAGAAAGGCAAGGCCAGTACATCTGGGACAAATATGGGGCCAGTGTATCTGGGACAAATTGCCAAACTATATGCATGTGGCTCGAAAGAAAAAACTAAAAACATATCTGGAACCAGGAAGGAAAACCCAATCTAGACAACTGAAACATTGTGCCAGAAGACGGACAAACGCACCTGAGCTTGGGGCTGTTGGCCGCGGCGCGTGGGATGAACACGACAGATCTTGGAGGCACATGAGCGTGCGTGGAGCAACTTTTGGCCTAAAAAATCTGGGTTGGGTAGATTGGGAGATTCTCCACACAATGGAAGTAGTTGTGTCGGAAAACTTGCTAGAAAAATTTTCCAGTAGTGACGGTAGACGACGGACCTTGGAGGTAGGTGAAACTGTAGCCCGAAACTAGAACATGAGGGCACATTCAGAACCAGAAGACCGAGGCAAGTTCAATGAAAGAGGCCGCGTCTTAAACGGTGCCGAAAGCGCCGTCCCGTGCGGTGAAGAGCTGCGGCGCGTGGATCCGACGCGCAGTGGACTGTGAGGCGCATGTTGTGGCTTTCGGCGACGTGCTTTGAGGTGTGGGCCGATCTAGAAGAGGCGAAGCTGATGGAATGATCTTTTGCCGGAAAAAGTAGCGATGGCAGCGGCACTAAAGAATTGAATGGAAAACAAGCGAAACTGATATCAGAATGTGTCCCGACAATGGTTTGAAAAATGAGTGATTACGTTGGAAAAGAGAAACTATGATTATATTCCCAAACTGTTGGGAACTCGGCAGCAGAATAGAAGCGGGATTGTTCAAGGATGATCGAAATAGGTTCTAGATACCATGTTGAAGTTGTGGGATTTTAGAGAAAAAGAGGAGAGAAAATGATAAGGGTTTGAATATTATTGATAATAGCTTTATGCTAACCTGATTACAAAAGACTCAACACTAATCTCTATTTATAGAGAAACATAGACTTAATCCTAAATCAGAAACAAATCATAATAATAATGAGATATTCTAAGATATCTCTATGATTATAAATTGATCCTAGGAAATAACTCAAGATACTCTAATATAATATAATAGATATTATAAGATATTTTTTAATATTCTAACACCACTATTGTAAGAGCTTTAAGCTCACATTTCCAGTTCAATAAATCACTATTTCTTACCATTAAATTATGGTTCTTATCATTAATTCGACCCGCCTAATACGAGAGCGGAGCTAACGAAACCGAATGCCACCTAAAATGTCTGCGAATTGATGCGATGGAAGGTTCGATGCACAAAACCTGGGAAGAATTTCGTCAAATAATTTTGGCAGAGTTCACGAAATTGATGAATCACCCTTCAGTGGAGATACCGAGTTTACCTGTTGGTGATGAATCGGTGACAGAGTACAAGATGGCGGTGAAGAAGGTGGAGTTGCCGCCGTTCGAAGGAGACAATCAAGTCAGTTGGATCATGCGCGCATAATCTTATTTTTCGACATACAAGGAACAACAGGACAGATGAAGGTTTGACTGGCCAAAATCAGCATGGAGGGAGCGACAATCCATTGGTTCAATCTCCTTCGTGAAACTGATTTGACATGGGAGAAGCTGAAAAAAGCTTTGATACAACGATATGGAGGAAGACAAAGTGATAATTCGTTTGAAGAATTGAAGGCTCTTCAACAAACGGGAGATATGGAGGAATACATTTATGAATTTGAGTACGTTTCTTCACAGGTGAGTCATCTACCTGAAGATCAATATCTGGCGGTATTTTTTGGGTGGTCTTAGATCTGAGATACGTTTGAGGGTGAGAACCTTCAACACATGTGGAGGCGATGAAGCTCGCTCGCGATGTTGAAACAAAACAAAGAGGCGCGTTGATTCCTAGGGGCTACTGTGGGGTTCGTTCGCAAAACTGGAAAGAGGGAAGGAAGGAAGTAATGGGCTTACTAATAGAAATGGGTCTGGATCGGGTCAATTCTCAGGCCAAAATACGGGAAATTTGGGTGTTGGGCCAAATGGGGGTAACCGACCCAAAACGGACCAAAGCGGTGCACAACGCCCAAACCCAACGCAAGGCCAAGCTTTGCGCACAAACAGCAATGAAGAAAGATGGGGAACCACGGCGACCATAACAGAGGGATCAAGCACCTTCCTTACTCAGAATTGATGGATTGAAAGGCTCAAGGATTATGCTTTAGGTGTCGAAAATGATACAATCCTCTTCATCAATGTGCAGAGAAACAATTGCGCTAGGTGATTTTAGGCGACGATGAAGTTGTCAACGGCGCCAACGAAGTGCTTGCGATTGAGGGAGAGGAAGAAGACACCCCAGAATACAATTCAATGAGTTTGGATTGCAATTATCAGAGCATCTACTCTGAAATTGAAAGGAAGCTTGTTGGGAATGTCAATCGGGGTCTTGGTGGACACAGGAGCAAGTCACAACTTTATTTACTCTCAATTAGCATCGAAATTGGGAATATCAGGGAAGAAGGATCCAACCATGATGGTGAAGCTAGGGAATGGTTACCAGGTAGTCAAGTACCAACCATGAGGAAATGCTCTTAATCTAGGGGGTGTAACTAGGGAATTTTACCAATGTGATAGATGCTTATGAGCTGGAGTTAGGAGAGTTTAATATGGTTTTAGGAATGACATGGCTAAGAGGGCTAGGTAAGGTTTCTTTCGATTGGGAGAAGATGGCCATGAGCATTCGTTGGAATGATGAGGTTGTCAAGTTGCAGGGGCCAAATCACAAGAGTTGGGAATCAAAAGAAGGAACAACTTTGCATGGCTGCAATGCGCTTACAGCAGCCTAGGAAAATTATCAAATGGGAAGGAAACAAAAAGATCATAAGTTGGGAAACTGAAGCAATGTTGGATGATCCATTCTTTCATGGCAGCCTTGGACAAGGCTGTTTTTGCAGGATGAGGTAATGATAGGACACCAAGTCTCAGGGTGCTAGCTGACCCATTCAGTAGGGCATAAATCACATGAGCGCAGTTTCTAGAAGGTGGCAGGGGAAGTGTGACCCTGAGTCAGTTAGGGTATTCCCTAAAATTTATGAAATTTCTGTAATTAGAGAGAGTTGGGGACTGGGAAATGAATTCAGAAAATTGTTAGAAAAACTGTTGGGAGAGAATTCTCTGGTTAGAAGCTTAGCTCTGGTTAGGAGTTCTTAGAACTCTGGTTTATTTTCTGCATTTTCAGCTTTTCCACCATTATAAGAGCTTTACGCTCACATTTCCAGTTCAATAAATCTATTTCTTACCTTTAAATTCTGGTTCCTATTAGAAATAGAAATTGTATTATTGATGAAAAATCTAGATGAATTACAGAAGATCAAACCTCGATAACCCCAGAGCTATTGCTCCTCAGAGAAGAGATGATACTCTCTCTGCCCAACCAATACGGTTCTAATTGAAAAGTATACTCAATGCTTTTGTCAGTACCTTGTAGGGTCAGCCAGTGAGAGACTAACCATTGTCTCTGTTGAAAAGCTTTGCTCTGGAAACTTCTATTGTTATTTACATATTATCATCTTTCAATAATATTGAAGCATTCCATATTTACCTTCTATTTTCTGTTAATATTACTTTGCTCTATCAATGAATGAAGTTAAGCTACGAACTTTGGAACCCACTCCAATTTAGCAGACATCACCATTCTACGCTAATGTCTCCTATCTCTTCAGTGTTTGGCGCTAACATGGGGATATCCAAGTTGAAGATAAAGAGATGAAAAGGTACAACAGAGTGGCTATAATTTCAAGGCATGAATATTTTCTCTGATAACATAATTGAATATGTTCAACGTCTTGAAGACCTTGGTGCATCTGAGGTACTCCTAGATTTATGAAGAAGCTCCTAACTCTTGATATGGTTAAAAAGAGCTGGTAAAAGCTTACCAATAGTGATACCAATAATGTTCAATTTCCCATATGTTTAATAATCTTGCAATCAGTTTCTCCCATGATTCAACTCATTTTCAAGGCCCATCTTGGTTTCTTTGGCTATGGAACCAAAATGTCATGTAACAAAAAACAGAAGTGCAAAAAAAATAAAAACAAAACAAGTCACTAGTATTGACTATCACTAAAACACATATGCCAAAGCAAAGTAGAGAAAATAAAACTACAAGACACCAAAGTGAGTGAAAATTCAATTCACTACTTGTAAGACAGGAAAAATAATTAATGCTCCCTCTAAACCTTAGTCCCCTTTCCCAAATAACCCTCATTAGCCAAGACCCATAGATATAACAAATCCTAAAATGTACTAACACCACCCCAAAGAGGAAGTATATGTATTATGAAATCCAAAACGGAATAACGTGTGTACTACTCAAAACTAAACTAATTGTTTTGTAAGTTTCCCAAATATTGCAGGTCAATGTAGTCTACTCCGTCATGTAGTACTAACAAACAATAAGTAGTCTATATGGAACTAACCTTGATAGGAGACAGTTAAAAGTAACAATCATGAATGTAGCAACATATAATGATGTATTCAACTATGCGCTCATAATAATAAGCACTGCTTGATTTTGGACAACAATTACTATCAACATAAACACCATGTCCGTTCAAAGAAGAAGCGAGGCATACACTAGCAAAGAAAAAATAAAGAAAGACAAGATATTTTTTCTTTTTGACCTGAGGAAGATCCAACCTGCAGCTTCACAAATGGAGGAGGACCACCTGTATCGCGATCCTCTAGCTGTCTTAAAGATGACCGAGAGAATCCTGAATATTTTTTATTCATCTGCCATTCTTCATAGAGTGATTGAACAACACCTCCTAATACAGTCAATGCTTTAGGATTTAAGCAAGCTATACCACTATGAACCGGAACATTATTTTCCAAACGAATCTGTATAATGCAAACACAATACTATCATATATGGTAAAAGTGATTTAAGAACAAAAAATACAAATACAGATTCACATTATTAAACACATAACAGAGGAGATAAAGATACTCTCTTTATATACTTGAGATCTTAAATAAATTATCAATTTAAATAACTAAATATTGTTATATACAAATGACATGTCAGCGTGTAACCGTAACTAAAAACAAGGTCAGCAATCAAGACACATACATGATTATCCACAAAATTAAAGCTACAAGGAATCATCAAATTCAAAATATGCATCAACTCACAACAAATCATGCCATCAAAATCTGCATGGCAATATGTTAATCAGTGTAACTCTAAAAACTTTATTATAGAACTGCTAATGATAAGAGAAACCATGAATCGCCTTCTGCAATAGACTTGCAGCCATGAGGGACCTCACATAGTCTTAAAAAGGATCTGCAGCTGCAAATGTCGCAACATCAAAGTGTTTGATGTCTCTGCAATTGTGATTGCATTATTACAATATCAAGGATCACACATGACCATAGCCGTGATTTAAAATTTTGGCATCGCACATGGAGTCACAGCAAAAGAAACATCACACGTTACCTTGGTACCAGGAACAACAGCGTCAGGTATAAATGGAATGTGAGAGTATTCTACAGCAGTTATCTCGGAGTGACCATCCGTGAGACACAATCTCAGAAGTCTCCGACCACTTGAATTTCTTGAAATGTTATCCATGCTGCTCATAGATATATCCCTCACCGAAGATATCTATTAAGAACACATAAGTTTACTCTTCAATAAATCTACTCAAAAACTGAATTGCAAAAATTAAAAACACACGCAACCCCTCATAATTTTCATCAGCTAAGTACTAATACTCACTATTTATATTATTTTAGATTAGAACATTTAGCTTTTTCAAAATATATATATATATATAAAGAGAAGAGAGGGTAGTAATTTTACCTGAAGGACTTTGGGTCCATGGATATAAGAAGAAGGGTTACGAAGAAGGGTTGGTTCGGGTAAGGACTTGGCTCCAATGGATCTGAGATCGGAATTGAGGAGCTCCGACTCTACAGACTCTAACACCTTGGAACCGTCATTTGCTAATGCGGTTTGAATAACGATTACTGCCTTTAGATCGTCGGTGTCTTCCAAATACCAACCCTTTCTTCTTAGGGCTTCTATTACCATTGCTGATTCCGATGCATTCGAATTCTCGTGCATTTCCAGCTTCTCTCCCGTTTAGAGGACGAAATACACTTCAACTCTACTATTTGACTTGGGTTTAGGTTATGCTTTTGTTTTGATTTCAAATATTTTTGGGTTCAGAATTGTTTTGGTTCTATAACATGGGTGTAATTTGGTTTTTTTAATTTTTTCAAAAGAAGAATCTAATATCTAATATCAAATGTTGAGATACAATGATAAAGATGAAAATTGACATTGAAAAGAACAATTATATTAGTCTCTCTCTAAATAAATTCCACTTATAAATAGAAATTTGGTTTTAATACTTCTATTTTTTTTTCTTCAATTATTTGCTTACAATTTTGAGTAAATAATCATTTTAGTTTAGATATTTGTCATTTATAATTATAAATTTATTGAAATTACAAATACATTCTAAGTGTCTTTTTTATTGGTAATTTTATTTTATGTATCAAATTGACCAATAAAAAACACATTGAGTACTAAGAGTTTGTTTGGTTGAAAGGGGAGGGGAGGGAAGATTCTTATGTTTTAGTGTTTGGTTTAAATTTTAAGAGATGTGATGAACTTAATATAACTAAAAATTTCTTCTATTAAAATTTCATCCGTTGAATTAAACAGACCATAAATTAACTGATGAAAAATACATTTGAGGTCTAATTAACAAATGATACATTTAGGTATATTTTTATAATTTTAATACATTCAAGGTCTATTATGGCAATGTCTCATATATTTAAGAGTTAAATATCTTTCATTTTTAGTCTTTGTTGACATTTATTGAAGAGTAAATATTTAATTTGATCCCTCATATTGAATGCTTGTATTAACCTAATCATTCATTTTATCCATTTTATCGATATTCTAGAATAGTTTCTCACTTATCAAAATATTTATGTAGTTAGTCTTTTGATTTAGAAATTCATTTTTTATACTAATATGTTAGATCAACAACATGTTGGATAAGATCCATATATTGGATCTTCTCTACTTGAGAAGGATTTAAATTGATTTTCTCATCTGAAGGATTTAAATCATTCTAATCCAGCATAGGACTGACAACCTATGATCCTATGAGAGTATTGTCTCAAATCGGACACTCCTTGTTGTTTTATTGTGAAACTTAAGTAACTATTCCTAAATAAGTTATAAATATATTGAATAATTTATGTCAATTAGATAAGAAAAATATAACATCATATAATATATATATATATATATATTAAACATAAGCGTTACATAGTCTGCTGCAACGTGTTCACTGGGACCCAAAAGATACAATCAAAACAAAGCAAAACATACAAGCGTGAGGCCAAACGACCAACTAACAAAAAGGACGAACTCGATATTAGCTAAACACTATATATACATATCACGCCCGGCATGCTGCCATTACATACCTGTATTGGGATATTATATCAGGCCCGTAAAGCATATGGTCGATAGACTTTAGTGATTCAATCTACGATAGAATCCCAATAACCTAACATTTAACGTGCACAGAAGGTGGGATAATAGAACATGACAGATAGTTAGCATGGAGGACAAGTAGGAATATGGGAAATATCGTAGAGCCGAGGCCGAGAATAGAAGGTCATTACCGAGTATTAGGGATGGAAACCCTAGCCCTAGGCTATATAAAGCGAAGTTGCAATCACGATTAGGCATTGCATCAATTCATAAAACACTTACCCAAATTACCTTGAGGACTTGATCACGGTAAACTATCGGCTACTCCTCAAGTTTCTACTCAAGAACAATACCTTTATAGGATAAATACCTAAGGGGTAGTAGGATAGAATGAAGAAACTTCAGGCTCACTAGATTGAGCTAGAACTTACTGATCCCTTAGAGCTCGTTTCTTTCCACATCCTCAGCCTCACCCCCATGTGCTTGGCCAAAAAGTAAATGGTAGGCGCGTCCAAATCCATCTTCCTGTCTCCTGCCCAGGTTATCAAGCGTACAATCCTCGTGGAAGATATTGTGAATATCCCATAAACTATGAAATGGTAGTGCTTGAGTGATGTGGACATGTCTGTAGAACGTCACCTTTGTGCGTCCAGGGATCCTGAAGATATAGGTCACAAACTGATTGTGCACTCTGATTCTCACTCTTGTTGCCCAACGATGTCACACTTTAAAACTTGAATTTTATTTGGAAAATATTTTTCGAGCAATGAATATCAAATTCAATTATTTTAAATAATCAAGTTATTTTTGCGTCAAAATAATTATCAACATGTGTTGTTTGAAATTATTATTTGATAACTGTACGTATTGTTAATCGAGGTGATTGACACAATTCGTAGTCGAGGAGTGAGTGATGTGATTAGGCACGGCAATAGGGCGGGGCAGGGGCGGATTTTGCCTCCCCCACTCCTGCACTCGATTAATTAGGAAAAACCCGCACTCACCCCTTTTTTAGCAGGTGTGAAATTTAGGCCCCATCTTCGTCTGGGTTCGGGTTTCTCCGCTCACACTCGTATCCATTCATATATATATATATATATAATTGTAAATTTAAAAATCATATCTATTATAATTAATATAATAAAATAATTATTATTAGACAATAATAAAATTAAAAAATACTTTCTATAGAGATGAGGTTATAATGTTTAATATTTAAAAAAATATTAAGTATATTCAATATGTACATGTATATAAAATTTAAAAATTACAATAATATTACTAGCGGGGTAGGTTTGGGTGCGGGTGTGGGGTGGGTATCAACACCCCCAAACCCGTCCCCGCCCCTAAATTTTAATTTTGGGGAAAATCCACATCCAATTAAAACGAGTTTTCTCTGCCCAAATCAAGACGGGTTTAAAATGATGTTATGATAAAAGATTGTAGGATCAGAATCTACTCAACACTTGTTTGAGATTAATTGTCAGTAATAACTCAATGACAAGATCCTTGAATATACTGAGAGAGAGAGTTGGAGTTTTTGCTTGATTGAAGAGTTTTGTTTGCTTGAGTATGATTGTTTGAGTAATGAAATGATTGCACTGAAAACTCTCGTTATTGTCTTCATTTTGATGTTTCTTTATAGACAAGGAGAGGGTTAGAAATGACTCATTATAGTTGTTACTAAACTTGAGGAAAACATCTGTTCAGAGTGAGATGAAGAATTTAGCAGTTGTCTGGTGTCAAACATTTGTCTCAGAAGCATATTGAGCTTTCTACAAAAGGTGCAGCAACAATGTCATTTCGTCCTTGTTGTCGTAGTTGTACTTGGTCATAGCTCATCAATTTGGAGATTGATATGGTCATTGATCTTGATGTTATTTTGCTTCTTTGGACCTTTAGCTAGACTCTTGGGATTGATTATTGTTTTGAGTAGTCTTGATATTCGTTTATCTTAAGATGCGGACTATGGAGAATGATTCATTTTACTTCTGTTCTTAAAACGAACTAACCAGAATGGTCTTGATAAACCAGATTGAGACTTTTATAAACCAAAATGATCTTGATTACCCATAATGAACTTGTAATTAATTTCCAGTTCAATTAAGGCATGATGTTATTTGATTTATATCATGGTGTGATCGTTGATTGTTGTATGAATATATTTGAACACCTATCTTTGAATAAAACACTCAAAAACACAAGTTAAGTAGCAACACAATCAGAGTCATAATTAGATATTAATTAACTTGTTTGTATATCTTCAAAACACTTGATTTAGGATTTTTCCTCAATAATCTCCCTCTTTTTGATGATGAAAAACATATTAATTAGATTTTAATTTTGATTTTGATTCAAATATGATAATATACAAAGTGCATTTGTTAAAAAACTCCCCCTTAATTTTTGCATCTATTAACAGATATTTTTGAACCAAAATATTCTTTCTTCATTAATAATAACAAAAGTGTTCATACATATGGTTCAAACAAAAAAACGGTTAAATAAAGATGTACATAATGAGTTCAAAAATACTTCATAAACCTAATTTCTTCTTCTCCCCATTTGTCATAGCAAAAAGTGGTGGGAGGAACCAAAGACAGAGCAGATTCAAAAAGACAAAGATGGAGATGAGCCATCAGAAGATGAAGAGATGGAGGGCTTGGGTAAATCAGGAAGGTTGGAGGCGGATTAGGTAGAGGTTGTTCAAGTCCCAGCTTGGGAGCTAGTTGAGTAGCCATCAAATCCATTAAGATTGTGTTCTCCTTATCTTGATAGACTTGTCTATCAATGATAGTTTGAAGAGCTATAAAAATCTTGGGGATATCCTTACTTGTTTTTGAGGTTTCGTTCTCTATGTATGTGCGTTTTGGAGGATGAGAGTCTTCATCCACATCTTGAGAAGCTGGAGAAGGCTGTCCTGGATAAGGAACAACTATAGTGCAGAAGGATGAATGTGTGGCAAAATTTGAGCCAATAGTAGGGAGATTGTTGGACATAGACTGTGCCTAAGGAATTGAGGAACCATAAAGGTCCATATCCAAAAAAGCAAGGTATTTGTTAATGCGAAACAAGGAATATATGGATTTTTGTGGGGAGAAAAGAGCTGGAGACATTTGAGATGTTCTTTCAAAATGAATTTGGGAGCAAAAATGACTTTGAAGAATTGGATTCTGAAGTGAGTGTGGTGTTGGGATGCCAAAAGCATGAGTATTTTCAAGTGGGGTGGATTCAAATTGAGTAGTAGTGAAAGGAAGAACGTTGTGCTGGAAAGGAGAACGTTCTTGAAGAATGTTGACTTCAAAGTTCTGAGTATTTGAGTTTAAGAAAGTTTTTCTTTCAGAAAGTTTTCTTTTGGTGGAGTCAAGAGAGAAAAGAGATTGATCTTGAGGGATATACATAGTTGGTGGAAGTGATGAATCTTTCAATATGTGGGAGATGTTTTTGGAAGAGAATTTTGAAATTTTGATGATTGATTTTTCAGTTTTGAGACGGACATTGAAATATTTGAAAATTTTGGTGAGAACCATACCATAGGGAACAATATTCCTTTTGTAATTTTGATTGGTGGAGGCTATCATGTTCTATATAATGATGTAGGGAGGTTGACTTTTTGGCAGTGGATGAGGTGATAAATGATCAAGACATCATTGTTAGAGACATAATCGTGACTGCCACAATGTGGAAGAATGGAATGCTGACAGATATTGTTGAAAATTTTGGGAAGGGGTTCAAATCTGCAGACACAAAGTTGGTTGAGCCAGGAATGAAGAGCTCATTGAAAACTGCATCTTTGTTGACATTTAGAGTAGAATACCCATCTTTTCCAAAGATGGTGGGCCCTTCTGTGGGTAGAAGCAGAATTCCAGCCAAAATTGTAGGAGTGAGAGGGATTTTAACCCCTTTTAAAGTGGTGACACGCAAAGCTTTGTCAGGGAAGAATTGAGCTTTATAGTAGAAAGCACGAATGACCTCTAGATAGTAAGAATATGAGATTTTCATAAACATAGACTAGCCAAGAGCATCAATGTGTTGTTTGATTGAGATTCCTTCAAACTAAAGGTTATCAAACACAAAGACCTGTCCAATCACAATACGTCTTTTAGCCCATTTGTTTTGATAGTTTTTTTGGTATTTGGTTTAGAGTAGTGTTGGGATAAGGATTTTGGAGGTTGTATTTTGAGGAGGTTTTGGTTGGGTTTTGGGTTTGCGTGAAGAACGTGTTGATGGAGTTGATCTGGGTGGGGAACATTCTGGTGGAATAGTTCTGGATGGAGAACATTATGCACTTTTGGATTTTTGTGCAAACTGTTTGAAGAGTTGTTTCAGTTTTTGTTTGGCCAAAAAATGAGATAAAGTGCGGTATGATTTATTGATTTTGAGGGTGACGTTATTGGTGTATGTTGAGGAAAGGATGTTGATTTCTTTGATGGTGATTTTGAAGTGGGAAAAAGACATTTTACAGATTTGATGGTGAAGTATAGGATTTTGTGGATTTTGGTGCTGAAGCAGAGGTTTTTGGTGTTGAAGCAAAGGGTTTTGAGGATTTTGGTGTTGAATCAGAGGGTTTTGATGATTTTGGTGGTGATTGAGAAGAAGGAGCGGGACGTTTGAGTGGAGGTGGGAAACCAAATTCATCATCAGAGATCGTATAGATGGTTGTGTCCACACTTTTGGATTGTTTGGAGGTACCAACTCCAACCATGGAGTTTTTGGAGGTTTTTTTTTAGATGTGGTGGTGCTTTACTTGTGTTTGGGAGGATACATTGGAAGAGAGGAGGGAGTAAAGTGGTGAGAGGGATGAGGGGAATAAGAGGTGGATTGGTTTTAGGAGATGATAAGAGATAGTCATAGAAGGTGCTTTTGAGAGGGAGAAATTTCTGGAGGGGTAGGTCGTGGTGGAGGAGGTGGAGATGGTGAGGGAGATTGTTGGAACCAAGTTGGTTTTATACTTAGTTTTGATGTTAACAAAAGTATTTTACGAGCACAATATATTTGGCTTCACAAAATATGAAAGAAGATTCATGTTTTTGAAGACAATCTAAAATAAAATTTGATTTAGATTTATAATTGAAGAAAATCTTTGACCAAGTTGAAAAGAAGATATGGTCAAGATTTGAAGAAGATATGATCAACATCTTATCACAAAAAGATATGAATTATTTACAAGAAGATTTGATCAAGATTTATCTACAAGAAGATATGAATTATTTACAAGAAGATTTGTTCAATATTTATCACAAGAAGATATGAATTATTTATAAGATTTGATCAAGATTTATCTACAAGAAGATATATATTATTTACAAGAAGATTTGATCGAGATTTATCTACAAGAAGTAATGAATTATTTACAAGAAGATTTGATCAATATTTATCACAGGAAGATATGAATTATTTAAAAGAAGATTGATCAAGATTTGTCTACAAGAAGATATGAATTATGTACAAGAAAATTTGATCAAGATTTATCACAAGAAGATATGAATTATTTACAAGAAGATATGATCAACAATTATTTACAAGAAGAAACACTCACAAGACAAAATACTAAATTGGACTTAGTCATATTCCTACTTGTGAAAGTTCAAGAACCAGTCCAACATTATGTTCCCTCCCAGATCAATACAAACAATAGGAAGGAAGTTTCATCTGAAGAATTTGCGAAAACAATTTAAAAAAAATATGAACAGTATCAATATGAAGAATTTACAAACTGAATCTGAACAAAATATGAACAATATCAATCTGAAGAATTTACAAACTCAATTTGAACAAAATAGGAACATAATCAATATGAAGAATTTACAAACTCAGTCTAAACAAAATATGAACAGTATCAATATGAGGAATTTACAAAACTCAATCTGAACAAAATACGAACATCATCAATCTAGAAGAACTGTTCAAATTGGATTTAGAAATAAAGAATTGGCTAAAGAACATATTATCAAAAAACATCTTGTTTATAATTATTTTTGAATAAGATCATTGTTGACCAAGCTAGGAATGAAGATACAATTCAAAGTTAAGCAAGGACTAAATTGAGCCCTAATTTTATCTATAAATAGATACTCAAGGCTGAAGAAGAACTTAAGCTCAAAATTCCAAATTCATCTTAGAGTTCAAACAGAGAAACACTTGTTTGAATGAGAAATATTTTCTAAGTGTTTTTCTTAGAGTGTGATAGTCATTGTTATAACTAGCTTGTTAGAGGCAACTACTCAAGTTCTAAACCATTGTATTCAAACACGATAGTTGTGTTAGTGTGTCTTCAACAATTTGGGATTGTCAGATTATGTGGAGAAAACTTGGCTGGTAGAGTTAAGGTGTGTGTGTTCCTCAAAAGTATGAGGTTGTCAGGTTGTTTAAGAAGATTGACTTGGAGGGTCAAGTGCTTTGTAATTCAATTTTTTGAATTAGTGGATTAAATCCTTCTAAGTGAAGGGACTGGATGTAGCCAAGTTAGTGGTGAACCAAGATAAATTACTTGTGTCACTTTATTCCTGCACTCAATTTTGTTATTGCTTCTACTCCAAGTAAATCATCAAGTCTGAACCAGTTTAATCAAATAATGAAAAAGTTATCAACTTAGTCAAACACAATTCAACCCCCTTATCGTGTTTGCACCTTCAGATATAGGGTTCTTGGAGTTGGATTTTTTCTTGCAGATGCTTTGGTACGAGCCACGTTTTGGAG
Source organism: Cicer yamashitae (assembly GCA_037974755.1). NCBI lineage: Eukaryota > Viridiplantae > Streptophyta > Magnoliopsida > Fabales > Fabaceae > Cicer > Cicer yamashitae. Next base: position 30,679,063 of record JBBPBQ010000003.1, read on the forward strand.
TGAAATGAAGAAGAATGAAATAGTGAGTTACAAAAGGTAAGAGTGTAGGGGTTTGGATCAAAGAGGAAGAAGCAGTTTTTTGGGAAGAGATGGAGGAGAGAGTGACACACATTGGTATATAGAAGTGAGTGGTTGAAAAGTGACTAGTGATATTGGGAAGAAGGAAAGTAGGCTATGATGAGGCTATGATAGCCGTTTTTTTTAAGAAAGAAAAAATTTGTTACTTGCCTCTGTGTGTGAATTAAAATTTTTGAAATTTTTATCCTTCACTTAAGCTTAACACAATCACGGAGACTGATGTTAAGAGGAAGGAGTTGGAGATTGTTCTCCGTATTGACCAGAGAACTTTATGGTAAGGCTTTTCAAAGGAGATAGTTTGGATTTTTGATGATTTTGATTTTTTTTTTAATAAAATTAAAATTATCTTCAACTAGAGGTTTAGTAAAGATGTCAGCAAGTTGATTTTTGATGTTAACAAAAATTAATTCAACTTCCTTTTTTTTAACATGATCTCTAATAAAATAGTGTTTTATTTCAATATGTTTTATCTTGAATAATGAATGAGGTTTTTTGAAAAACTTATTGCACTTGTATTATCACAATAAATTGGAACATTTGTATAACTTACAGAAAAATCTTCGAGTTGGTTTTTGATTCACAAGACTTGAAAGCAACAATTGGCAACTGAGACATATTCAGCTTCAATTGTTTATAAGGCAATTGTATTTTGTTTTCTACATCACCAACTTATTAGAGCTTCTTCAAGAAATTGGCATGTGTCACTTGTGCTTTTTCTTTCAATTTTATCATCAACATAATTAACATCACATTAAGCTACAAGATCAAAATGAGTTCCTTTGCTATACCAAAGGCCAAGATCAGTAGTACCAATAAGATAACGAACAATTCTTTTTACAGTAGATAAATGAGATTCTTTAGGTAAAGATTGAAATCTAGCACACAATCCTACTACAAAAACAATATATGGTCTGCTTGTAGTTAGATACAACAATAAGCCTATCATTCCTCTGTATTCCTTTTTAGAGAAGGATTTTCCTTGTTCATCTATGTCCAAATTTGAGGATGGATGCATGGGAGTTGTCATTGTTTTGACTTCATTCATTTTATATTTCTTTAAAAGATCTTTGATGTATTTCTCTTGACATATAAGGATTCCATTTTCATATTGTTTGATTTGCAAGCCAAGAAAGTATCTCATTTCAAATTCACTTTGCATGAGATTTGAAAATTCCTCACATAGTTTTTTATTTGTTGATTCAAAGATGATGTCGTCAACATATACATAAACAATTAGCAAATCAATTCTATTAGTTTTTCTAAAGAGTGTAGTATCAAACTTGCCTCTGAAAAAACCATTTTTGATTAAGAAGAAACTTAGTTTGTCATACCAGGCTCTAGGGATTTGTTTCAGTCCATATAGAGATTTAGTAAGCTTAAAAACATGGTTTGGTTTCTTTTGATCTTCGAAACTAGGAGGCTGATGAACATATACTTGTTCATTTACAAAACCATTTAAAAATGCACTTTTAACATCCATTTGAAAAAGTTTAATAAGTTTATGAGATGCATATGCAAGAAGAATTCTGATAGCTTCTAACCTTGCAACTAGATCAATGTTTCATCATAATCAATACCTTTTTGTTGATTATAACCTTGAGCCACCAACCTTGCTTTATTTCTTATTACTTTTCCTTCTTCATCCAGTTTGTTTCTAAATACCCATTTTATGCAAATAATTGTTTGATTATGTGGGTTTAGGACAAAAGTCTAGACTTGATTTTTTTCAAATTGGAGAAGTTCTTCTTGCATTGCTTCAACCCATGAGTTATCAACTATGGCTTCTTTGATTGATTTTGGTTCCATTTGAGAGAAAATTGCCATGTTGTTGTTGTCATTTTTAAAATACCTTCTTGTTCTAATGCCATCAGATTTGTTTCTTGTGATTTGATTTTGTGGATGATCTCCTACAGTTTTCCAGCTTCGTGGTATATCAAGATCATCAAATTCGTCAAATAACACATGCATACTTACCTCCACAATTTTTGTTCTTAGATTATATATACGATAACCTTTGGAATCATTGGAATGACCTAAGAAAATGGCTTTGTCTGATTTAGCATCAAACTTTCCTAGATTATCTGTTATTTAAGATATAGTAGTAGCAGCCAAAAACATGAAAGTATAAGATATTTGGTTTTCTGTTTTTCCATAATTCAAAAGGTGTTTTGTTGATAATTTTTCTTATTGATACACGATTTAAAATGTAACAAGAAGATTCCAAAATTGATACTTCCAAAATTGTTCTTGCAATTTCTTGTAATGTTCTATTCTTTCTTTCAACAACTCCATTTTGTTGAGGAGTTCTTACACAAGAAAGATTATGAGAAATGTCATTTTCATCAAAAAAATCTTTTGAAAGACGCATTTATGAATTATCCTCCATTATCACTTCTTACAGAGATTATGTTAGATCATTTTTAATTTTGAACTTTTTTACAAAAGGTTTGAAAAGCTTCAAACGAATCATCTTTTTGTTTTAAGAAAAGTACCCATGTGTATCATGAGAAATCATCAACAATAACTTAGTCATATCTCATTCATCCTAAGCTTGTAGTTTTGATAGGACCAAAGATGTCAATGTGAAGTAATTCAAAAGGTTTTTGAGTTGAAACAAAATCTTTTGAATGAAAACAACTTTTGACTTGTTTTCCTTTAGCACAAGCTTCACAAACTTTATCTTTGTCAAAACTAATTTTTGGCAAACATCTAACAAGATCAAGTTTTGAGAATTTTGAAATGGTTTTCATAATAACATGCCCAGTTCGTTTGTGCCATATCCATTTATCTTTGAATATGGACATAAAACATGATTCAGTGGGTAATTCTTCAAGATATAAAACATAAAGATTTTTCTTTCTTGATCTAGAGAAAAGAATTTTTCCAAAAGATGTTTGCTTGACTTCACATATGTTTAGTTTAAAAATAACTTCAAAACCATTGTTACGCTATTGACTAATGCTTAATAGATTATGTTTTAAACCTTCAACGTATTGAACATCAAATATTTTTGTAGAGTTTTCTTTACCTATAATACATCTTCCTTTAATTTTTGCCTGATCATTATTACCAAAAGTTATAAATCCTCCATCCTTCTTGACAAAGAAAAGAAAACATTGTTTATCTCTTGTCAAATGTCTTGAGCAACCATTGTCCAAGTACCATGGCTTTTTCTTGATAATTTGAAAACCACCCTGCATTTGATATTAATAGATTCTTAGGTACCCATTTGGTCATGGGTCCTTGAGGATTAGATTTTTAAAATTAAATTTTTTCTTAAGGTATCATTTTCTTGGGTCCTTTGAACAATAAGAACATTTTCTTATTGCTTTTGGAGAAGGTTCTAACATGATACCATAACGTTCTTCCTTTTTGAGAGGTCGTCTTGATTTGAATTTTTCATCCCTTTTTTGAAAAAACGTGTGAAATCAAGATGTCCAATTTTATTGCAATAAGAAGGTTTTGATTTGCATTTATCTTCTTTTGAGATTTGTCGAAAACCAAGTCCAGCTTTATCAAATATTCCTACCTAAGATCCCATAATTTTTTGGAAAGTTTCAGTGGATTTAATAAAGTTTGACATATCATTTTTATGATTCTCAATTTATATTTTGAGTAGAACGTTCTCCTTTCGAGTTGCAGAACGTTCTTGACACTCAGATTCTTCAAATATTTTAGTATGAGAATCCTGTAGGCTTTTAATGACGTTTTTGAGTTCATCAATCATAGCTTGAGTTTTCTCTTTTTCTTTGCAAACTTGTTCTTTTAATGAACCAAATTTTTGAGCAAGAAAGTTTGAGTCATTTAACAGATTATCAAATTTGTTGACCATTTGTCCACATAAAGGACATAGTTCAAAAATGGTTACCTCATCGTTTTATGAGTTTTCCCATTAGGCACATGTTGGCTTCTTGATTTTCTTATGTGTCTGATTCTTCAGAATCATCCCAGGTGACCATCATGTATTTTTTCATTAACGGAAATCTTTTTGGTGCCTTTTTGTTTAAAGGACATTCAATTTTGTAATGTCTTAGTTTCTTGCACCCATAACATGTAATTTGACTCTTATCTATTTTAGTTTTAGAGTTTTCCCTTTTGTTTGAAAAACTTCTTTTGATCTGATCTCTTCTTCTCATCATTCTTTGAATTTTTCTTGTAAGAAGAACTACTTCATCATCAACTTCTTCTTAACCAGTTTCTTCTGAGTCTTCTCATTCATCTTCTTGTGAAGATGAACTTTCTTGAAGCTTTTAAGGCTATTATTTTTCCTTTCTTCGCTGGTTTATCCTCTTGCAGTAGTACTTCATATGCTCTTAAAGTTCCAATGAGTTCTTCCAATTCGAGTGTCTCAAGATTTTTGGCTTGACTTATGGCTGTGACCATTGGTCTCCATATGATGGGAAAACATCTCAAAATTTTTCTTACTCTGTCTTGGACTGAGTATGCCTTACCAAGAGAGCGCATTTAATTTACTATGGTTGTGAATCTTGAATACATTTCATCAATGGTTTCTCCTTCATTCATATGGAATAGTTCAAACATTCGTACACCAATATCAATTCTTGTTTCTTTGACATGGCCTGTTCCTTCATGATGAGTATGTAATGTATCCCATACTTTTTCAGTCGTATCACATTCATCAACCCTTTTGCTTTCCTCCCTGCTCAAATCACAAGACGTTAATAATTGAGCTTTAGAGTTTAGAAGTACCTTAACTTTGTCTTATGTTGTCCAGTCTGCTTCTTTCTTTTCAGCAGATGTTGGATCACTTTGATCAACTATTGGTATGAAGTTTTGATCTGTTATGATGCGCCACATTCCTGTATCTTTTGATTTAAGGAATAGTTGTATCGTTCTTTTCCAAAAGTAGTATCCTGTACCATCAAAGTAAGGTGGTCTATTTGATTATCCTCTTTCCACAATATACTTGGCTTTTGACATTGCTTCCTGAATCTTTTCCTCTAACACTTGTTAGGTGTTCAACCTTATAGGCAGAGCTCTGATACCAATTGAAGTAGCAATATCAATCACAAGGAAAAGAGTTTGAATTGTGATCCCTTTCTTAAAATGTTAATTCATTTTTTCATTTTAAATTAACTCAAGATTAATCTTGGTTACAAATAAAAATTCAAAACGTTCTTGGTTAGTTAAAAACAAATTATTTATATGTGATTAGTGATAGTGAGTGAGAAATAATAAAGGATATGGATAAGAAGATCCCACAATGATGTATCTTGATTCACCCAAGGTGGACTACGTCTAGTCCTAACAATTTATGCGTTTTTCCACTAATGTGCTTTGCACAAGAACGTTCTTGCTTTCACACATTCTTTCTTGATCAGTTACATAATTCACCATTCAACCTTGAAAGGACTTTTACAGTTACCTGTCAGTCCATAAAGGATTTTTACAAGTGACCTATTAATCACTAAAAGGATTTTTACAATATACTCAAACTATCTAAAGAGATAGACTTGAATTTCAAATGATGTTATGATAAAAGGTTATAGGATCAGAATCTACTCAACACTTGTTTGAGATTGATTGTTAGTAACAACTCAATAAACAGATCCTTGAATATAGTGAGAGAGTTGGAGTTTTTGCTTGATTCAAGAGTTTTTTTTGCTCGAGTACGATTGTTTTAGTAATGAAATGATTGCACTGAAAACACTCGCTATTGTCTTCACTTTGATGTATCTTTTATAGGCATGGAGAAGGTTAGAAATGACTCATTATAGTCGTTACTAAACCTGAAGAAAACATTTGTTCAGAGTAAGATTAATAGACATGTGTGTCATTTAATCCATAATGTTCTTCTTTATAACCAAAACGTTTTTGGTTCTCTGTTGAATGAAAAATGTGGTTGAAGGATTTAGCAATTGTGTGGTGTTAGTCCTTTGTCAAAGAAGCATGCTGAGCTTTCAGCAAAAGGTGCAGTAGCGGTGTTCTTTCATCCTTGTTGTCCTAGTTGTACTTGTTCATAGTTCATCAATTTGGAGATTGATCTGATCATTGATTTTGATGTTGTTAGGCTCTTGGGCTTGATTTTTGTTTTGAGTAGTCTTGATATTCGTTTATCTTAAGATCTGGACTATGGCGAATGATTTATTTTACATATATCCTTCAAATGAACTAACCGTAATGATCTTGATAAACTAGAATGATACTTTTGTAAACCAGAATGATCTTGATTACTCATAATGATCTTATAATTAATTTCCAGTTCATTTAAGGCATGATGTTCTTTGATTTATATCATGGTGTGATCCTTGATTGTTGTATAAATGTATTTGATCACCTATCTTTGAATAAAACTCAAAAGTTAAATAGCAACACAATCAAAATTATGATTAAAGATTAATTAACTTGTTTGTTTATCTTCAAAACACTTGTTTTGGGATTTTTCCTCAACACATCTCATTATCTATTTTTCTTCGTTTCTCCTTCTTTCTAAACTCACAAAACCATGACCACAAACCTCCGTTTTTGGGCAAGTTACGAGCTTCCAATCAAGAAGGATTGCGAAGCAAAGTTGTTCCACTAGTTGAGACGATTGCAAATAGCTAAGGATTATTAGGAGAGTAAATCATTTATTCTCTCTTCTCTCGCGAAACCGCAACCATGAATAATAAAGAGGGGAGTGTGTGATTTTTTGTATTTAATGCTTCAATCTTATTTGTTTGTTATAGTTATTACCAATGTTTTGAAAACTAGACCGACTATTGAGCCAAAGAAGGTAGCTTTTGAAGGTTCGATGGTCCAACTGTGGTTGAACTGCGATCGAACCGAAAATAATAAAATAATATAACTTTTTAATTTTCAATATAATATATACGATATATTAAGTCATAGTAGTATTTATTAAAGAAAGTTGATTTCTTTCATACCAAAAAGAAAAAATTAAAATTAATTTCTATTTTGAATAAAAAGAAATGTAGCAGTAATATTTTTAGAGCGTAAAGGTAGTATAGTGATAGCGTAAAATTATTTTACATTATTAGTCAATCTTAACCATTCAATCTGTCACATCTCATTGTATAATTTTTAAATCAACAGTTATCTAACTATTTGATGTTGTGACGTGTTATAATTAGATGACAAATTTAAAATTATTTTACACTATCAGTACATTATCTATATTATCATATTTTTGAATATTTAATACTAATTGCAAAGAGTATGTAAAGTTTCGTTCAAGGTTCAATAATAATTTTAATATTATTCTTAACTCTTAGATTGCAAAATGTTTTACAACACATAATCGTCTCAACTGGTTTGATGTGCATGATATGATAAAGATATGATATTATATAAAATTTGAAATGATATAATATGATAGTGACATGATAGACATTGTCATATCGTGTGGTTGATACACACATGATAATCAACACGATAACAACATTTTATTTTATTATGTATTTGATACACATCTTATCATGACATGATATAATATTTATTATATTTAAATAAAAAAATTATCATTGTGAACAATTACATATTAGTTTTTTTTAAAATCAACTTATTATATTTTAAATATTATAAATTAACAAAAAAATACTAACAAATTAAATAAGTAATTGAATAATTTTATATTTATAACTATTCATTGACACTACTAAATAAATAATTTACATTTTTTTTAAATGTAACCAAATAATTCTATTTTATTTGTTAGAATGTAAATAAAAATATGATATATATTATATGTAAATGACAAAAATACCCTTATAAACAAATTACATTTATTTTAAAATTTCAAATAATTTTCATATTTTAATAATTTTGAATACTAATTTTTTTAAATTATATAAAAAGACAAAACTACCCTTGTAATAAATTCATAAATAGTTTTTAAATTAATTATTGATATTTCATTTTTAAGTTTAATATCAAATTCTATTAATTATTTTTATATTTATATTTGATTATATTTATATTTTTATATTTTAGATAATATTTTATAAATTGTTTTTATATTTATATGTTATTATATTTCAATTTTATATTTTTATAAGGGCAATTGAGCAAATTACTATTTAGTTTTATCCTATTTTTCTGATTTTACTAATTTCTAACTCAATTTTGCTAATTTCTTCACTAGAGAGATGTCATAGGATAAAATTTTAAATTAAATTATTATATATAGTTAATGACATTTTAGTTTACATGTTCAATTCATTTTATGATATACACTACTTTGCCATTTTTGAGATTGTTCCATCTTCTCCGGAGCTTGAGGCAGTAGTCATCACTCATCACAAAACTCTATTTCTCGTACAATATTTTGCAATTTCTTCACTTATGTTGTTATTGTGTTTCATATGTTTTTAGATTTCATGTTATGCAATTTCTTACTATTTCTACTTTATCCTCGACATTTTCCCCCCCTTTCTACAAAATCGATTCAAGCCACATATCAGATGGTTTTGACCGGTTTTAACGGTTCTTGACTGTTTAAAACCAAGTTAATTAAAAATGAATGGACCAACTAGTTGGACCGATTAAATTGGGAATCAGACCACTGTTCGGTCCAGTAACCCCTGAAAACCGCTCTACATGAAAATCATGGCAAAAACAAACTAATCGGACAGAAATTGAGAAAATTGACCTAAACGGTGGTTGAGCCGGTTAAAGAGGTTAGACGGTATTTTGCATAAAACCAACTACCAGCTACCACCTCATAACTCTCCTCCTCCACGGATTGAAAGTTCAATTATTTTTTCTTCAGAAAAGCACATCAGTTTGAAAAAAAAAAAAATTTACTATCCAATTTACATTGCATCAATCTCAGAAGAGTGATAGAAAGAAGCTAAAAAGAGACTAACAGAGGGAGGCTATGGTGGTTTCCTCATACAAAGTGAAGTGAAGAAAAATGTTGTAAGAGAACATGTTAGTGAAGTGAAGAAGAAGCAAAAGATCGAGGAGCGCCACACTAAGAATATTGAGACAATCTAGGATTAGTAAGAAAAATGTAGGGTTTTAAGTAGGTACGGGAATAGGCGAGGCTGACCGATAGGGGCCTACGACCTAGCCTACGTTAAGTCCAGGTCAGGTTAGACTTTTTTTTAAACAAATAAGGCCAAGGGTTATAAAAAAAAAAGCTTATTTAGTTAAAAAGGCTAGGCTACAGGCCACATAATAAGTCTATTAGGCCGACCTATTTAAATAAATATAAATAATATTTTTTTTACTACTATAATTATAGTATTAAATTTTGATCTTTTTGTTATATATATATATATATATATATATATTCAATTTTTAGTAATTTACGCATATTAACTTTATTTAGTTTTTGACATATTTAAATATATTATTATAAAACATAATTTAAGTAGGATGTATATAAAGTCATATTCTTCAAAATGTGATGTTAAATATCAAAATAGAACTTAATTTCATTGACATATTAACTCGTTAATGTATTTAAAGATATGTTTGATTACTTATTCAAAAATGTTAAAATGAATTACGCTTTTAAGTAGGCTAACAGACCGCTTATGTGAAGGTCAGACTCAGACTTAAAAAGTAAACCTATGACATGCCACATACTAGGTTTGGGCCTTAAATTTCTTAACTCGACCCAGCCTATTTCCACCCCTAATTTTAAGGGCCTCTAGCCCATTTTCTGTTTTAGAATAACAGCCCATTTCCTTTACATTCTAAAAAAACAACTTTTAATTGAACGTGGATTTCTTTTTAATATGAATGAATTGAATGTGGAACGTGGATTAAAGACTAAACAAATGAATCGGAAAATCCTAAAATAGTAGAAAACCAACGTGTAACAATTCAATTCAATTGATATTCTGTCAAACAAAAAAAAATCAATTGATATTATCTAATATATTATAATAAAGTTTTAAATAATATTTAATAAGCGCAGGTTGATTTCAAGTAGATTTTAATTTGTAATGATAAAAAATTATGAATATTATGTTAATTTTTATATATTATATTAAAAAAAAATTAGTTTAAGTGTGTTTGGTTTAACCACGGTTTAAATTTAGTCAAACCTTTAAACCTTAAACCGATGCCAACGTTGGTTCAATGTCCAATCTGGTTCTGATTACATTGATTTAAACAATTTACAACCGATGTTCATGATTTCCGATTTTCTGTTTCATTCGGACCGGCCACCTTGCCAGTTCTCGATCCAACCGATCGGTTTGGTCCGATTTTCTGAACATTGGTTATTATTGATGTTTAGAAAGATAAAGATAATATTTTTCCCTTTTTCCTATCTCAAATCAAAGATTCCTAAATGAAGGGAGGAAAATAAAGTTGCAGAGGAAAATAAAGTTGTGATTTTTGCTTAAGTGTTTTGTATAAAATGAAATTGGTGTACGAAGTACTTGAATCACCAAAAATAAAAATAAAAACCCATACTTTTTATTGAGGCCGAAAACTTGCATATGCTTTGGGAAAATTTATTTTTGAGTGTGTTTGAGTAATAAAATGAGTTATTTTGAAATAAAAGAGTTTAAATCGACCGCATAAATTTTATTAATTTGAGATGAGTTGTTAAAGTGGATAGATTTCAAAATTTTACTTATTTAATGTGATTATGAGAAACTGATTTGTGAAAAGTGCTGCGTTTGGAAATTTGGGTATTTATTTTGAAAGTAAAGAAACTTTTATGATTGAGAGGTATTTAGAAAATTAAAGAGAAGTGTGAATTCATTTGGAGTTAGTATAGATAGTTAGGAAAACATTTGGTTTTGTAATTGGGAAATTGACGTGTTTAAAAAGAAGTTGTAATTTTAAACTCAAAGTTGTGAATTGGAATTTTAATGAATGTAGGTGATTTTCAAGGAATTGATTAATGTCATTTGGGTTGTAATTTAAAATTTGAATTTTAGGTGTGTAATTTTGCAGAAAAAATTGTTTACATCCTTTTGTTTATGTAATTAGCTCCTATAGTCTCTAATAGGAATCAAGATCGTTGACAACGAGTTAGCAGTGAGGAGAATTCTAAAATATTTTTGTTTGTCTTATGTCAAATATTTTAAGGAAAATGTAATGGAAGGCAATAAGACAAGAAGAATACTTTTTAGAAAATTTTGTAAACAAAGTATGAGTTTTTCATTAGTTATATTGGAGTCTTTGAAAAGAGAACAAGATGTACTTGAAAGGTTATAGTTTAAACAAGTTAAAGTGTAACAACTAGATTTTTGTAACTTAATAGATATAAGTTAAACTAAGATTTCGTTATTCAATTCATCATGTCTTGATAAGTCTCGTAATTTTGAACATTTTTGTGTTGGGAAGTTTTTCATTTAAGCCTTGAAAGGGCTTCAAAAGGAAGTAACTTGATGCGGAAGAAAAATTGTCTAAGGGTAATCCTGAAAAGTGAGCTAAGTGAATCTGAAATATTAGCTAATAAAAAATTCGTTAAGCAAGTCCTAAAATTCGTTGAGCAAATTTCTGCTACAAAAAGGAGTGTCACCTACTTAAACCTCATGTCAACCATGGGTCGGGCCAAGTCACATGACCTCTTTTGATTAGGCAAGATGGGAGTTTGAAATTTCTCTCGAATTTGGAAATTAGCTAAGCGAATTTGTTGTAGAGTACCTATAAATATAAGCATCAAAACTCTTTCTTCCTCAATTCATTCCTAGACTCCTTTCTCTCTCTAAGGTTGCATTTTTGCAGACCTTTTTTTTTTCTCTATTCTCCTAGTGTGTTTGTGTTATTTTAAGTTTCGATTATATTTTGGGCAAATTTCGAGGTGTCGAGGTCTTGTCTGAGTTTTCGAAGAGATTTAGGGTTTTTCCCCAGATCATGATGAAGTAATGCTGCCCAAAATAGCTTATTTCACTTTAAATCTTTTTAATTAAAATTAAAATACCGAATTAGAGTTTTTATTTATATCTAGGGTTTTATGTTGTTACTAGGGCTTTGTTAGGGCTAAGTTTGGAAGGCCTGATTATGCCCAAATAACCTTAATAGGACGTACCCTTAAAGGTTAAAATGCCCTAAGGTTAACCTAAAATTTATTTAAAAATATATTTAAACTCATGACAAATTATCAGTAATTAAGGTATAAGATAGATTATAATCGAAGGTATCGATCACATTGGAGTGTTGAGGGCAACAACTGTGCAACCACTTACTCAACCTTTTGAAGCTCTTTTTAATGCCAACAAAGGTAAAGTAAGATTTCGTACATGTTTGGACGATTAGCATAAAATAACTTTATATACATATATATACTCATTATATGTGTCTGTAGGGTGACCCAAGCCCTAATATCTAAAGAGAGGTAATACTCGTTAGTAACACACGATGTTGTTAATGAAGTTACGTTAGCCTTATTTAGTTTATCATATGATTGATCTGATAAATATATCGGGATATGCAATTGTTTGTCTGTTATATACTATTTGTGATTAGTTGTACTATGTGATATTTTCCATACTTGTCTTTATGATTATTACTATTTATTTAGAAAGTTTGATTTCCCTAAATTATTTATTATGGATGATTACATGAGGATATGATGTGTAAGGAAATATTGATTATGCATATTGATGATTATTGTAGTATTTAAGGAATTAATAAATGATTATGATGGACGGTACTCGATCCAAGTAATTAATATTATAACAGTGATACTTTAATGGAAAGATATGACTTATGGGGTCAACATACTGAGGTATAACATGAGATATCATATAGACTTGCATGGGGATTGTTAAGTCATTTGTCGTGTGTCTGGGCGCACGAGGTTGATTTGTTGATCGTTATTTAGGAGACGTTGGTGGCATGTGGTCATATGATACCTGACTGTTATTTAAGGGGTATCCTTCATAGGGCTTAGTGGCTTGAGTCCGCATATAGTTGAGATTTGCATTTTGAGTAGTTAGGTTATGATCTTAGATATATGAATTATAGGATGGATGATCTATGTGCTATTTGTGTGTTTGACATATATATTTCTATTTTACGTTTCATCCCCCCTTTTATAATTGTACGTAAATCTTAGCCTCTATTTCTTTGTTTTCTTGTATTCCTACTTTACAATAGGTTATGATCTTGGAGACGCAACTAAAGAGACTGTAGCGATAGACAAGAACGTGACTTGAAGGTATATCCTTGAGGAGTGATCCATATATCCCTTTCAAGACATCTTGAGATGCCGTTCTAGTGTATCTTGTATAAGTTGTTAGATTATACAACCAGTAGAGTCAGTGTTTTGTTGTAATCAACTCTAATGTATTTTAGAAACAAGTTATGTACTGATTTTTCTGAATACATGTTTACTTATGTCTTCCAATACCTAGTATGTAATATTTAAAGTTTTAAATTTTCAAAGAAATTTTATGATAATAGTCTTAGGATATTCCAACTATAACATCCTAAAATCAAAGACTAAAAATAATTAAAAATTTAATTCAGTACAATCTATAGATTAGAATTATTATCAGTATTATTGTTGTTGTGTTATTATTCGTTGAATTGAATAACAATACTATAATAAATTACTCATCTAATAAAAGAGAACTACAACTTCTCTGTAGTCGGAGACGTAAGCATAATTGGTTGAACTTCGTTACCAAAATGCCTTAAGTTCCTAGTTGCAATTTCTCTCTTTATTCTTTTAAGATCCTGTTGTTGTTCTAACAATTGGTATCAGATGACGAGTAACTCTGGTGCAAAATTCAAGGTGGCAAGGTTCGACGGAACGAGTAAATTTGCATTATGGAAAATAAGGGTTAAGGATTTGTTGGCACAACAAAGTCTTGAAAAGGCGTTGTGTAAGGAGAAACCGACAGACATGGTAAAGTTGATTAGCTAAGATGAAGGAAAAGGACACATGGATGATTCGTCTTTGTGTATCAGATAAGGTGACTTATCATATCCTAGACCTAACATCTCCAAAGGAGGTCTGAGAGAAATTGGAAAATCAGTATTTCTGCAAACGCTCACGAACAAACTGCTTGCGAAGAAACAATAGTATAGGTTGAAGATGCAAGAAGGATCTAGTTTGCAACAACATGTCAATACTGTCACCAGAATAATTACTGATTTGGTGAGGCTTGGAGTGATAGTTGATGACGAAGACAAGACTATTATTATGTTTTGCTCGTTACCAGGATCGTCAGATCACCTTGTGACAACTCTTACATACGAGAAAAACTCTATTAAACAGGATGATATTACTGCTGAACTTCAGTCTGACTCTCAAAGGAGACAAAATGTAGAGGAAGAATCTTCATGCAAAGCTCCGTATGCAAAAAAAGGTCCAAATCGTGGGAGGAACAAATGTAAAGTAGGTTATGGGAAGAAAATGTCTAAGTCCAAGAAGCAAGAAACAACAAAGTGATTTAGTTTCAAATAGATCGAACATTGCAGGAGGGATTGTCCAAACAAATAGTAGGGTTTATCAAGTTCTACGGACGTGGTTCAAACTGATGACTCAAGCGGTGATGGAGATATTCTTTGTGTTTCATCTAGCAAGTGCACAAAAGGGTGGATTCTTGACCCTGATTGTTCTTATCAAAAAACACCGCAAACGGAGTGGTTTACCACATTCAGGTCAGGCAGTTTTGGTTTTGTTTATTTGGGTGATGATAAAGCATGTGTTGTCACTAGAATAGAACAAATTAAAATCGCCATGGACAAGGGTTGCATGCAAACGTTGAATGATGTCAGATATATTCCAAAATTGAGAAACAATATGATCTCCTTGGTACTCTACAGGAAAATGGTTTCTCATATATGTTTGATGGAGATAGGGACATTCTGAAAGTTAGCAAGGGTGCATTGATAGTGATGAGAATAAAAAGGACTGTAAGTAACATTTACAAACTGGTGGGTTGTACTGTTACAGGTGATATTGCGTTAGTTGAGTTTGATGATGATGCAACGAAACTGTGGCGCATGTGTTTGAGTCATCTCAGTGAGCGTGGGATGACCGAACTTCATAAGAGACATTTGCTAAAGGGTGTCTACAGTTGGAAGTTGGATTTGTTCAAGTATTGTATACATGGAAAATAGTGTCGTGTTGGTTTTAAATATGGGAAACACAAAACAGATGGAATCCTAGACTATGTGCATTTTGATGTGTGGGGGCCTAACAATGAGACCTTTATTAGTGGTTTTAGGTGTTTTGTGACTTTTACAAATGATTTTTCATGCAAGGTTTTGGTGTATTTTTTCAAACATAAATCTAAAGTTTTTTCCAAGTTCATGGTGTGGAAAGCAAAGGTAGAAAATCATATGGGCGGAAAAATCAAGTATTTGCAAACAAATAATGGGAAAGAATACGTTGACTCAATTTTTCAAAATTTTTGTGCAAAGAACAATATTCATAAGCATTTTTCTTTTCTAAATACACTACAACTGAGTGGTATGGAAAAAAGAATGAATAGGTCTCTAATTGGAAGGGCAAGATGTCTCTGATTAAATGTTCGACTCTATAAGGTTTTCTAGGCAGATGTTGTTAACATGGTGTGTTATCTTATCAACAGGTCACCACGAGCTTCATTAGAAGGGAAAGTTGCAGAGGAAGTATGAATATGTAACCCCATTAATTTTGACAATATATGGATTTTTAGGTGTCCAACTTATATGCATATATCCAATGTAGATAGATATAAACTTGATCCAAAGTCGAAGAACTGAGTCTTCGTTGGTTGCGCAAAAGGTGTGAAGGGGTTCATGTTATGGGGTCTAGTTTAAAAGAAGATGGTGATTAGTAGAGATGTTGTGTTTGATGAGCAGTTCATGTTGAAATAGTCATTTGAAATATATGGGTCAACATTAGATAGAGAAACTTCCAACAGTAAGGTGATTCAAGTCAATGTGGAGTCACTACCAATAACCAATACTCGGGTAGTACCTGAACCACAATCCAAACTAGACTTTGATACCACAGAAAAAACAAGTGCAGTACAAGATTACTCCCATGTACGTGATCGAGAGCACCGTTAGATCAAGCCACCATAAATATATGGGTTTGAATTCTTGGCAACTTATGCACTTCTTACTAGTTTTGGAGACCCATCCACCTTTCGAGAGGCTATACCTAGTCAAGAGAAAGATAAGTGGATGGGTGCTATGGTGGAGGAGATGAAGTCCTTAATGAAAAATCAGACTTGGGAGCTTGTTCAACTTCCAAAGAAGAAATGAGCTATTGGTTGCAAGTAGGCGTACAAGAGAAAACCAACATTATTAGAAAAAGAAGGGGACAAGTTCAAGAGTGCTCTCTTCAATAAAGGTTTTTTCTCTTTCAAATAGATGTTTATCCCTTATGTCCAAGTTCTCCATTCAACTCTTCATCAGTTGTGAGAGTGAAAATTTTAGCTTCATTTGGTTTGGGCTCAATTTGAGTGGATGAAGCGTATTGAGGCCTTTGAGATAACTCAGAAATGGTATTTTGCATCAAGGTTGTAAGTGTCTCATCGATATTTGGCTCATTTTCTTGTCTTGGACATTGAGATCGCATGCAAGGTGGTATGTAAGCAAAATTCCACTTGGTGGAGTAAGGATCATATTGATCCCCATCAAGGCAGATCTCATAGTAATTCCAATAATTTCTTATTGGGTAGTCTTGACTACTATGCCCCACCAAGTCACAATATTAACAAGGAGGAGGAGTAAATGTCTCTAACTAACACTTAAAAGCTTCTAATTTAGTCTATAATATATATTCACCTATTGTTTTCTTCTTATGTATAATTTGTTCTTGATTACCCATGATGTAATCTCTCATAATTTTCCTCTTGGTCATATGTTTTTTTCCTACAAGAGAGGATCAACTGCAAACAAGCTCTGACAAATAGGTGAACATGCCCAAATGGCAAAAAAAAAAATCTAATAAAAAAATATTTTTTTTGCTTTTTAATAAAATAAGGTGAACAAAATTGAAATATAGATAACAAGGAAAATTAAGATGAATATTTTATTTTAAAATTTAAATAAAATTAATAATAGTAATAACGAAAAGTAAAACAAACATAATCCTTTTTTTTTTGAATAAAATAAGTAAAATTAAACTAAAGCAAAAAAAAAAACATGAGTGGATATCCAATCGGTTGAAATATTATGTTAACAAATTTGAGCAAAAAATAAAAATTTGGGAGTTAAGTGGATAATAACCGGATAAGATCCAAATCCAAAAAAAAAATATGAGTGGATATCCAATCGATTGGTAAATGAGTTGGATTGTAACTATATTATTTTAACCGTATATTTTAAATAAATTTAGATTCGGTTATGGATTTGAGCCTTATAACCAGATTTTTTGTACAACCCTACTAAAAGAGCATCGACTCCAAAATCTAGCTACTAATGCTTGGGATGATTTAAAATGGAGGATTTTCTAATTAAAAAATCAATGCCTAAACCATGTAGGAAATGGGCATTAGTCATAGCTTTAAATTGGAATTTGTATCCACAATTGCGGCAACATCTTGATATATTGAAATTAGTAATGTTATTGGACTGTCATGTTTATTTAATCATCTCGATAGTCGAGCACTCAGGGCTGGCCCCAAGGCCTAAGGTAGTAAAAACTATGGTTTTGGGCTTCCAAAAATTATTCATTTTTCATGTATGTTTAGGACTAAATAAAAATTTAAGTAGTACAATAAGTAAAAAACTTCACAATTATAAAAAGATACAAACGTTGACATATCTAATTAAAATACTTTGCATTTCATAAATAAAAAAATGTATAATTGAAATAAAATTATAGTAAACTATTGCTGTTAGTAATAAAAAGACATTATTTTTATCAAGACCTTGCTTTTGAGTTTACTTTAAACCTCAATAAGTATTGGACGCTATGCGAACACTTCTACCCAAAATAAGTAGTGAGTTATATAGTCACTTGGTCGAGGCATGTTGGACATGTGCTCAAAGAGAGGGAATAACCACTTCTCCACTAAAGGAGTAGTAGGAGCGACATAAAGGAAGGTCTCAAGAGAAGTGCAGGATGGTTACATCTAGGGGTGTTTAGTTCAGTCCTTAAAATCCACATTCATAAAAACTGGTTAATTTTCGAACATGTTTCAATTTAGTTCAATTCCAAACCAATTCAAAATCAATTTATAAATATAAATCAATTTAATATTTTGAACAAGTTTTGAATTGGTTTTTAATTAAAACCAATTTTGAACCAATTTTTCAGTGAATTTTTAAAACCAAATTTTCACTTGGTTTTAAAATATATGATTTTAAAATCAAATTTTCAATGAATTTTTAAAAAATTGGTTTGAAAAAGTTGTAAAATTTAAAGAAGTTGATTTATCTCACTGCTTATTTATGTTAAGATTATACAATACAAACAATGACAAAAAGAAAAATAAGTGGATTCATAAAATCTAAATACAAATAGATTTAGCAATTTATTTACTAATTTCATATGTAAATATTTTTGTAACAGAAAAATATTACATTGTAATATTTTGCAAATGAATACAGTGTTAATTGAACAAGAGTGAAGAAAAACAAATTGCGAGAATTTCAATTTTTATTCTAAAATAGCAACGGTGAAGTTAAATGTAAATTAAAATTATAAATATGTATTTGATCACATTTAACAACATAACAACAATAGTATTACATTTTAGAATTTGTTAAAAAAAATGAAAAGAGTGGGAGATGGAGAGGGAGGGAGATAGATAGAGAAAGGAGAGAGTGTGGGGAGGGAGGGAGGGAGGGATATATATACACACACTTAGAGAGATATTTGAATTAGGGTTTGGCGAAATGTTTTTTTTTTACAAATTCATGGAATTTTTTTATTCTTATGATTATTTTGGTTAAAACAATTTTAAAATAGTTAAACCAATATTATAATTGGTTTGAATTTATAGTTCAGTTCATGATATCATTTAATTGGTTTGGATTTTTTTTTTGAAGAACAATACTTTTTATCAATAAGATTCAATTAAACGTATATTTTTCATATCACTAATTAGATTCTCACTTTATAAATAGACGTATCATTCAACCTAAAGAGGGAGGTCATTCATTCTATTCCCTAAACACCTTGGGCCTAGGTCACGGTATACTGTCGACTAGTTCTACCTAATTCCTTATACTAGAACAGTGACTATAACTACAATCGCAACCGCAATTGATGTCACGTTCAACGGAGATTTCATGCAACATCTTTAAGAGATGAACTCAACATTTTAGTGTCAGTATCATTGGAGTGCGTCACGGTATAAAATAAGATTGTTGCGAAGCAACGGTTTGTGAGAAAAAAAGTTGCAACTAACAAACATAGGAAAAGGTGAAAAACGAAATCGGAGGTGAAGGTTAGACAACAATGAAACGAGGGAGACAAGATTATTTAGATGACGCGACACGAAGGAGACTATAAGCAAGGTTCGCCGAGGTCACAATTATATGGTACACTATTATTTAATCATGTTAGGTAGTTTAGTTTGTGTTGTTATCGATTGTAGTTCTTATCGTCTAGGGTTTTGGGTTTTTTTTATCGTGTAGGGTTTAGTGACATGTATTCTGATTATGCTTTTGTTTGATGATTGGAGGTGTTATATTTTAGGGTTTCTGTTGTCATGTAGGGTTTAATGACATGTATTCTTATTATGATTTTGTTTAATGATTGGATGTGTTATATTTTAGGGTATTTGTGGTAGTTTAATGTGATGAGTGGATAATGTCTCATGTTGAGTTTGCTTGTGTTGTCTTGTTTGTGGGATTTTGTTTGCGCAGTGCCATTCTTGTTTATATGTGTTCTTTTGTCTGTTATATCATAGGTGATGGATTCTTTTTTTGAATGTGTATTCCACTTTATAGGGGATGGGGTATTTTAGCAATATGAAAAAATTGGTTAATGATGTAGGTGCGAATGAGATGTTCAACATAGCCACAAAAAAATGGGAATGTGTACTTATATGTTGATAATTGACTTGGTTATGTTTTAGTACTTATATGTTGATAATTGACCTAGTGATGTTCATAATGAGGTATTTGGACAGGCTGAATGGTCAGGAATACAAATAGAAAATGACAGTGATGATAGTGCCAGAAGTATCATGTTTTGGGACTCTGAGGTATAAATAGATGAAGATGAGTATTTTGAAGAACATATTGTGCCACTAGTAATGATAATAGAGGCAAAAGCAGTGTCAAAGCCTAAAAACAAAAATAAGGCATCAACTAGTAATGCCCAAGCCAAGACCAGACTATTCTTTGTATGATGAGAGAGATGTAACAAAGGAAATCAAAAAATCTAGGGAAAATAGAGGCTTAAGTGATGATAAGTATAATACTGAGGATCTTGAGAGTGGTGAGAAAAGTGATGAGGATGATGGTGTGATGTCAAGAACGATATTTCCTACATTCAGTATGCCCAAAAAGATGACTGACTTTAAGTGGGAACTTGATACTTACTTTGTTTCAAAGGAGTTCTTTAGAGAATCAATGATAACATATGTTGTGCAGTCAGGGAGGAATTTGAAATTTATTAGGAATGATAAGGTAAGGATGAAAGTTATATGTCTAGGTGAATGTAGCTGGGTAGAATATTGTGCCAAGCTACGTGTCGATGGTTCTTTCAGAGAGTAGTATATTTAGGTTGTATGACTACTGTCATAAGTTGTTTAGATCAAATCCTAGTTCTATTATGAAGGTTGCTACTAAACAATATATTCCCAATGAAGAGGATCTACAATTACCTAAGAGGCCTCTGGTTCCTTATTTTAAAAGAAAGTATGTGTGTTTCAATGGATGCAAAGAGAGTTTCAGGAGGTGCATACCAATCATTTGTTTGGATGGGTGTTTTTTGAAAGGATACTCTGGAAAACAAATATTGGCAGCAATAGGAAGATATCCAAATGATCAAAAGCTTCCTATAGCATTTGTTGTGGTTGATGGAGAAACAAGAGACTCCTGGACATGGTTCCTGCAGCTTCTTATCAATGATTTAGGTGACCCAAACTATTGTAATACTTTCATAAGTGACTAGCAAAAGGTAACTGTTGTTGTATTATTAAGGTTATTTTTATTCTTATTAATTTTTATTTAGTTGAACATAATTTTAATGCACTGTTTTGTTTAATTGACATTGTTGTAGGGGTTACTACTAGAAATTCAAGAGTTGTTGCTAAATGTGGATGAGAGATTCTGTGTAACATATTTATACAACAACTTCAAGAAGAGGTTTCCTGGGAAAAACATTGGACAATTGATATGGAGGGCTGCAAAGGCCACATATCCCCAAGTTTGGGAGAGGGAAACGAAAGAGATAAGGATGGTCAATGAGGACACATACCACCAAGTCACTAGAGCAAATCAAGATTTACACCTGGGCTCGAGTATGAAACTTTGTTAAATAATATGTCTGAAGCATTCAACTCTGTCATTGTTGGTGCCAGACAGAAACCAATAGTGACCATGTTGGAGCAAATAAGAATTTATCTAATGCACAAATGGGAAAGAAATAGGCAAAAGATTGATGTATATGATGGAAGCATACTTTATAAGATTAAAAAGAAAATTGAACTAGAGGTTTAGTATATTAATCAATGGGTGCCAAGGTAAATAATTATTGTTATTTAATAATTGTCTCTGTTATTGTTGTTGTCCATGTTATTGTTCTTTAATAATTGTCCATGTTGTTGCTGTTTAATAATTGTTGTTGCTGGTTAATGATTGTAGGGGTACTGAAGAGTTGTTTCATGAGGTGAAACACACTAGCTTAAGTGGAGACAAGTTTGTGAATGTAGCTGTAGAAAGTGGATGTTGATAGGACTACCATGATGTGATGCAATTGATGCCATGCAAAATAAATATCAGAAGTCTAATGAGTATGTTCCAAATTACTACAAAAATGAGACTTATGAGGCATGCTATAGGTTATTAATATATCCTGTTAATGGCCAATCAATTTGGACCATTACCCATTACACTGATCTGTAACCACCACCAATCAAAAGACAACTTGGAATGTTCAAAAAGAAGAGAAACAGAGAGTCATATGAATTGATAAAAGATGGTTCACAACTTAAAAAAAATGACCTCAATAAAAAGTGAAGGAAGTGTCATCAAACTGGGCACAACAAGTCAACATGCAAACTACAACCACCACCTGCAACTGAGCACAAGCAAGCCAACAAGCACGTGTAATTGGGCAAGCACCAACATCTGCAATTTGGGCAAACACCAACACCTGCAACTAGACAAACCAACAAGCAAGCTCACCCCCAAGCCGGTAACCAAGCACTAGCAAGCAAGTGAGGATGAAAGCCATCAAGCCAACCATCACTTGCACAAACCAATAAGTAATCACAAGCCACCAAGCCAGCAGCAGGTAGCAAGCCAACACCAGCCAGCAAGCCTGCACTAGCCAATGGTAGCAAGCCAGCCAACACAACCATGCAAGCCAGCAACTACAAGCTAGAAAGTATCTGCAAGTCAGCCCACAAAAGCACCAACTAGACTGGCAAAATAATAAGTTGTGAAGAGACTAAGATTTGGACCACAATTTTCCATGAGGAAATCACCAATCAAAAGAATGAGGCCACGGCAACCACTATTCAAGGCACCACAAGTTGAACCAAAGACACCACCCAAACCAACTTGATATATTTTGGACCATTAGAACTGTATTTTGGTGTCATTCTTTTATTTTGGAACTTAATTATATAATTGTTTTGTTGTTGGGAGTACATGGTATAACTGTTTTATTTTGGAACATGAAGTTTGACTTTATTTTATTTTGGCACTTCATTATGTAATAGTCTCATTTTGGTATTTTCATGAAATTTGACTTTATTTTATTTTGGCACTTCATTATGTAATAGTCTCATTTTGGTATTTTTATGATTGTGGAATCTATCGCAAATTAATGTGTTATTTTTTCATTTAGTCAAGTTATTGATACCAAGCCATTGTTTTAATTGACGTATTTTAAGATTGAACCGAACTTAATTCATTACATTCATTCACTTAAAAAATTCATTACATTCATTCACTTAAAAAATTCATTACATTCAACCAAATTTTCAAACAACATTGACACCAAACTAAAATAACACATTAAGTCATTACATTTCATTGACACCAAACTAAAACTAATACATTAATTCATTACATTTCATTGACACCAAACTAAAACTAACACATTAAGTCATTACATTACATTGACACTAAATTAAAACTAACACATTAAGTCATTACATTACATTGACACCAAAACAAATAAACAAATTACTCAATTTCATTGTACAATCATTGAGCAACCCAAACAAAAACAAACAAAGCTTCCAACACAAACAATTTTAAGTCATTTTTTGGTCATCATCAATTCTTCTTTAAGCATCATATTCTTCTTTCTTTGTCTTGCAATTTTCATGTCCCTTTCTT
The DNA here is from genome assembly GCA_037974755.1 of Cicer yamashitae. NCBI lineage: Eukaryota > Viridiplantae > Streptophyta > Magnoliopsida > Fabales > Fabaceae > Cicer > Cicer yamashitae. The sequence continues at coordinate 30,702,493 of JBBPBQ010000003.1, forward strand.
CGATCTTCAAATCCTTTTCCTTATCTTCAACCTTCATTTTGTTGTCATCAACATTCAATGCCTTTGGCTAGTTTTCATCATTACCATCAATTTCCACATTATCAATCCAATCAAAGTAATTACATCCAACACAATCATGTATTTGTAACCCATAAGTTTTAATAAATAAATTTGTACATAAATCAAATGCAGAAATCAAATACAGAAATCTAAAATAGCAAACATACCTTGTAGTTCTTACATCTCTAGAATATTTGACCAGAATTTTTAAATGTTTAGGGTTTAGGGAACACAGTACTCGTCACAGTTGCAAGACAACGAAAAATTTAATTCGACGTTTCCCAAATATGTCTCTATTACACAATTGTGAACTTGAAAATCTTTGAAGACGATGATTTGGTTTCAATACAACATTGCTTGAAGACATTTTCGCTTCTAAAGGAACGGAAATCGCAACCAATGAAATCCTAATTTTATGGGAATCAAATTGGGGATTTTGTTTGAGTGGTAGATGGAACCCTAATTTTATTGAAAATGTGTACTAAACAGATCTAGACATCTGGTTGAAGCATGTTGGACTCCCATAAGTCATGCGGCCTAAAGTAAAGAGTAAAAATAAAACTTACAGGACTAAATTTAACAAACATGAGAGACCAACTTAAAACGTTTTCAACGTCAGGGACTAACTTGAAAATCTAAAATAAACTTAAGCACTAAATTTGCAGTTAAGCTTTATTTTTTTAATTTCATGTATTTAACGTTAATTTCAATTATTGTTAGCAAAAAATTTAGTTCGTTTTTTTTGAATTTTTATTTATTTTTCTTTTTTTATTCAATTTTTTTCCTATTAATATTAATTAAAAATATTTAAATTTATATTTAAATTACAATCAAAATAATTTATAAATAAAATATTAATATATGAGTTAAAGTTGTTGAACCTAAATATGAATTCTTAAAAATTGCACCATAAGAGTAAAAAATGAGTGAGTTCCTTCAAAATAATGTGTCATTGTGAACCCCCCACTTAATACACCAATGTTAGGTTGCACCCTTGGAGGTACTCTTAAAATCATGGTGTCGACTGGGGCTGGACAACGGTCGGTTACGGGCCAAAAATTCCAAACCGAAGAGAAATCGAAGTGCCACAAATTGGGACCAATGCCGACCATTCAAGCCATCGATTAGTTCGGGTGACGAGTACAACGGATTACGGATCAAATGTCGGTTTGTTACGGGTTTGAAAACTAGCAACAAAAAAAAAATGAATGTCTCATTTTTATTCAACCAGATGAAGGGCAAAACATTAAAAATGGCAAATTGGAAGAAGAATTCCAATAGCTAGAGATTTGAACAAATCCAATAGGGAAGACTTGAACTAATCTAAACAAAAAACCATGAAGCATTGAACTTTCAAAAAAACTCAAGTTTAGATATTTGTTTACAAAGGAATAGTAATTGAAACTTGAAAAACATCAAACATGCAAGGATTACACACTCACATACTCGAACAATGGAACATCGTTCTTAATCTTTACAACCACTACAAAAAGGTAAACATTTGAAAGTAGAAAACAATGTCACCAAAATCTTCTTTGAACCAAAACTTCCATCTTTTAAATATGTAGTGGAAATAGATGTGTGTATGTCTTGTAGTACTGGAAGACAAGAACTGCAATTCAACATCGAAAAACTGTGGCTATGGCAACTAATAGAGAAAATGCTCTTTAGCTTCTCTCTTTCTAGTTTACTCACACTCAAAATTCTCTTTGTTTTTAACTTTTACTTAATTGTTTTTCTAAGGGATTAGAGAGAAAGATAAAGTGAAATTGGCATTGTCATGTACTACTGTACTACCAAATACCAATAAAGTGGAGTAATTAATATTGACTCAAGGCGTTAGTAAGTATGGAGTAGTCATAATTGTTGTGTATAACACACAACAAAGTAGACTCGCAATATGTATATATTATGTGAGTCGATCGGGCTCGGCCCCCAACGGATTGGAATTAGTGATCTGATCTCGCACGTCAGAACTCACTTCAAACTAGGTTTTCCAAATTTACAATCCGAGGAACCAATTGAAACCACCCGAATGCTATTTTTTCAGTTCGGATACATCGGGTGCGGATCGAAATAGATTTTTTGTCCACCCCTAGTGTTGACCACTTCGAGATTTAGAAAATATACTTCCTTTCATTTTAAATATAAGCAAAAGTCAAAATAAATCAAACATATTTTAACTTTCAGTTAGATATTTAAGAACTGAGGAGGGAGTACATCTCTCAAAGCTTACCAATTTACTTCCATGATCTTTTTAAGGGTTTGATCTGATAATAAATTTATTTCTTTCAGATGAATTTGCTAATAGTCACGCATGAAATTCCTTAAAAGAAGTAAGGTCTTTTGTATTACAAGCAGAACTGTACATAGGGTTATATTTTGCATAATACATTTCAAATCCCAACAACTCCAGTATCATATAAATCTCCTCTTTTTCAGGGTGTGATCTGTCGCTAGCAATAAACACATGAAGTTCTTGTCCAACTTCAATCCAGCTACATCCAGGAATCTTTTTTAGGCCTTTTTCTTTCATGAAGCTCCGTATATTTGATACCTTATCCCACTTTCCTAAAGTTGCATAGACATTTGAAAGAGCTACATAATTCCCTGGATTATTTGGCTCCAATTTCAATAACCATTTTGCTATATAATCTACAAGTTCAATCTCATGGTTCTGACCACAGGCTGCAAGCAGAGATCCTAATATGTGTGCATCTGGAGGGCTTGGAAGTGTGAAGATAATCCTAAGAGCTTCATCTAACTGGCCATCGTTAGCAAGGAGTTTAACTAAACAACCAAAGTGTTCCTCACTTGGTTTCATTTGGAGTTCACACACCATATATTTGAAAAGCTCTAAGCCCTCCTTCAGCAATCTCCCATGGCTGCATGCTGACAAGACACTAGTAAAAGTTATGTCATCTGGCACTATACCTTCTTTCACCATTTCTCTGACAAGTGCAAGGGCTTCTGCAGATTTACCATGTGAGGCATAAGCAGATATCATTGCATTGTACACAGGCAATTCCTTTGTTAAACACGTATCAAAAACTCGCTTGGCATCGTCTAAATTTCCACATTTGGCATACATGTCCATAATAGAGGTTGTAATTTGAAAAGAAAGAGACGTGAAATGCCTCATAACATACCCATGAATTGCCCTTCCATATTTCAAAAATGCCATATCGGTGCATGCTGAGAGTGCAGAAGTTATGCTTAAGCTATTCGGTCTCATCCCCACACCCTGCATTTGCCGAAAAACCATATTAGCTTCATAACCAAGACCATTTTGAGCCAAACCAGATATCATAGTAGTCCATGTGATCAAGTTAGGCATAATGCCCGATGATTGCATTTCCGAGAACATGTTATGAGCCTCAACAACCTGACCATTTCTAAAGAAACCAAATATCAAAGAATTCCACGAAACAACATTTGGGGGAATGCTCTCCAGTTGCATTTGAAAAAACAATTTCAAAGCCTCCCCAATCAGACCCTTCTCAGCACAAGCTGCCAACATTGTATTCCACAACACAATATCTTTCTTCGCCGCAAAACCAAAAACTCTTCTCGCGCAATCCATTCTTCCACATTTCGCATACATATCTACGATGCCACTCAACACAAACACATCAGAGTCAAACTCATTCCTAATGCAAATCCCATGCACCTTCTTACCAAGTCCTACATCTCTTGTATCCGCAGCTACAACCAATAAAGAAGACAATGTCACACAGTCAAAGCTCAAGCTTTCATCCCTCATCGAATGACACATCTGAAGTACCTTTTCAAACATTCCAAACTGCACACAACTGGATATCATCAAATTCCATGTCACCGCATCTTTCACAACGATATTTCTAAAAACTAACTCAACCTCCTCAATCAAACCAACCTTAGAATAAAAATTCATAATAGAGCTACCTAAAATGTTACCCAACTCCAAGCCCATTAAAACAGCAAGAGCATGCCCTTGTTTTCCTTCCTTGATTGCTTCCAAATTAGCACAAGTTGAAAAAAAACCTGACAAAGTAACCTGACTAGGTTCAACACACTGAAATCTCATATTTCTAAAGAGCTTAACAGCCTCCTCATTCTTTCCGTTTTGTGCATAAACCGTAATCATTGAGTTCCAAGCAATAACATTCTTTTCAGGCATAGCATCAAACACCTTGTCCGCATCCTTCAAAATCCCACACTTCCCATACATATCAGCAAGACTAGTCGCAACATAAACACAATCATGGAAGTAATTCATTTTCACAATGTAACCATGAAGTCCTTTCCCGAAACCAACCCATCGGAGGGCCCCACATGCCTTCAAAGCATTGGGGACAACGAAGTTGTCGGGGCAAAAGCCGTTCTCTATCATCTCGACGTAACTAAAGAGCGCTTCATGGGAAAGGCCCGTTCGGGCTTGCAGGCCCACAATAGCGGCCCAAGAGAAGAGGTTCTGGTTCTTAACATTACGAAAGAGGCGAATTGCCACGTCAGCAACGCCGCATTTCGCGTAGAGAATGACGAGCTTTGACTCGACGAACTCGTTTGTAGCGAAGGAAGGACCCTTTTTGATGACGTGTCCGTGGATTTGAAGACCTAACCCGAGGGCTCTTGCATACACGCATCCCTGGAGGAGTTCTCCGTAAATGTCAGGTCCTACGTACACGTCTGTGGATTGCAATTCGTAAAGTGATTCGATTGCTTCGCGGATTTTGACATCTTTGCAGAGAACTGAGATGTGGTGATGGATTGAGGTGTTGTCTTTGGTTGTGAGATTTGGGAAGTGTTTTGGTGTGTTGTTGAGGGGGTTTGAGGAAGATTGGGGTTTCGATTGAGTAAGTAGTGGGATCGTGTTGGGTGTGATGGAAAGGCAAGCCAAGCCATGCATGGAGTCAACGAGGAAGGGAGGCAATGGCTGGTTTTCGTGGACGGAAGGGTATTGTTGTGTATTGATTGAGGATTTGTATCGATGTAGCTGTTTCTCGACAGGATAGCAAAGCAGCTGATGGAGGATAAGAAAGGTCTACGGTGTCTACAAAAAGTGTGTTTTACTATATGCTATCGAGAATATCTATATGAATAATGGATAAGTTTTTTTAAAAATCATTTTTATAATATTTTATTTTTTTAACATTTTTTAAACAGAATTTTAAATATAAAACTTCAAATAGAAAAATGGTTTAAATAGTTTATCTTAAAATATCATTTTAAATATTTTATCCCTTTATACAATTTCTTTTGTATAATGAAATTTCATAAAATAATTAAAAAAAGTTATTTTTGAAAGATACTATTTTTACAAAAATGTGATTTATTATGTTAAAATATTTAATAATGAATATATGAGTTATTGAATGTCAAAATTATTTTATATCGGTAAAAAATAAATCTAAAACAACTTATAATATTTTTAAATAAGTTTCATAAAAATTATTTTTAAAAATATAAAGTAAAAATCACTTTTAAAAAATATTAAACCAACGGACTCAATGTTAGGTGAACACAAAATTTGATAGAAAATGAGATACAAATATATTACAGTATAGAATGATCACATTTTGTATTTAGTGTTTCAATACACATTATTGTATATGTGTCTTATTTTGTATCAAACTTTGTGTTCTAATAACATTAGTCTTTCTATTTGGATGAGTTGACGATGAACAATTTACCAAACCAAATGATTAAGGAGATGTTCTGAATTAAGATTTAAAATGATTTTAAAAGAGTTTTTTGTGATAGAAAAGTTTTGAGGTATTCAATCAAGATTTCAATCTAATAAAAATAAGTTTTGATGTATTGAATTAGAATTGTTTCAATTTTTTAAACAAAGTGTAGAAATCTAGTGATATTCAATCGAAATTTTTTACAACTTATAAAAAGTCTTGTGGTATTTAAAATCTTTAAAATTTTAATGAATTATATTCAAAAATGAATTTCATAGGATTTTGTTAGATCTTTTAGTGAATTTTAAGTAGCAAAAAGTATTTCCCAATAAAATAAGATTTCCATGGCAAACCTACCCCGATTCCCTCATCCTCAAACTCTCCTAAGTTCTCCTCATTTTCATCTCTTGTATACCTAATTTCATTTTCTCCTTGGTTCATTTATGCATTTTCATCTCTCTCCTTTCACCTACCCTCGTTTCTATAAAAATATGTAGTTATGTGTTTAACCTATGTTCAAATGATATTTTAAAGAATCACTAAAAAGATAATATCAAAGAATCAAATTAATTTTTTTTCCACTTTTTATTAGGCAAACAATTTTTTTTTGAGACAGTAAATTGGTTGTTATGTTATCTGTCACGACCCGGAAACCGAATGCCGTAACCGGCGCAGAAGCTATATTCCTAGCCTAGCAAGTCTATTAACTAACTTAACAATTAAACGATTTCCATAGTTCTAAATAACCATTTCAAAAAAATATATAATATTTCTCAAGATTTCGACAGAGTATCCTCTGTAACCTCAACGTTTTCAAATTTTAAAATCATGTTTCAAACGTTTAACTTAGTCACATTTCAAATAGCACAATCTAAATATTTAATACATTTCTCAAAAGACTTTCTAAACTCAAAATAGCTGCAAAATACATCACGTCTCAACATACTTTATAAAAGGGTCATCGATCAAAGAGGCCTACCAAAAAAAGATTAAGACCTGAATCTACCAACAGCTTGCTACTCAGTTGCCTATGAATCTGAAAAGAATGAACAACATGAAGGGGTAAGTCACAAAGACTCAGTGAGGAGACAACAACCACCACCAACTAGAAGGGAAACACAAAAAGGCACGAATAATTATTTTACAATTTTGTGGCAATTATGTTAAACAATATTACCTGAGATATAGATAATTCTCAAATAAAGTATACACATGATAAAATCATTAAACTTATAATTTAACTGTTCAGGTAGAAATATTTAAAATCCAATTCATACATAAGTGAAATCGAAAATGATCAACCTTAAAATATCATAGAAAATCAAACAAGTAAAAACATAAATTTTTGGGAACCAAGAGGCGGCTTCATCTCATTAATAGCCCTTTCCTCCTAAGGGTGGCTTTTCCCTCAGGGGTGGCTCCATCTAACAGATATCCCTTTCCTCTCAATCCCGCAACGTATCATAACGTATCAATTAGAGAGCTTACATCTCGTTGATAGTCCTCTCCTCCTAAGGTTGACATATCTTATAGGGGTGGCTCTATCTAACGGGTAACTCTTCCCAATTGAAACGATGTAACTAGGTGCACCTACTGTCGTTAACGATTTCATAATTATTACAACGATTTTCAAAGCACATATTTAAAAATCATCTCTCATTCTATCGAAACTCATGGGAAACATATTCAACTGTACATCAATTCAATATTTAGATGTTTTATAATTCATAAATATATCAAACTACAAACATATAATATAACAAAAACCATGAAAATAATTAAAGGACGAAATCGAGATAAATTCAAAGGTTGTGTTTCCCCAATTTTTTAAATAAATACTTTAACATAGAAAACGAGTAAAATAATAATTATAGCAAAATAAAAATATGTGACAATGATTGCCGTCTACTCACAACTATAGAGAATCGACTAAGTTTGTTCTCCAACAACTCTCAGAGTAGTAGGCAAGACCTCAGCTAACAAATCTGAGTATCAAAAATATTCTCAAGACTTTAGAAAAATTATTCTAAAGTTTAGCTAACTCTAGGAAACCATAAAAATCCTTTAAACATACTCTAAACACAAATAAGATTTTTAAACAAAACTACATTTTTTCTAGAGATTCATTCTTAGCATTAGAGTTGTGTATTTACCTCAAAGAGTCTCAATAAACACATTTCAAAGAATGGGTACTCTTCTCATTCCTTAACTCACTAACCTTAATCCCAAAATTCTAACAAAGAGCATTTGTAGGAGTATGAGAAGTTATGCTTTTGGAGATGTTAAATTTATTTTAAGGGTTGAGGGTTATGTGTGCAATTTGTGTTGTGGAGTGAGAAGAAGCAAGGAGAAAAAGAAAATAAAAAAATAAAAAGGGGAAATGTTGATGTTGTTGCCGAGAGAGGAGAAGAAGGAGGGAAAAGGTGAAGTGGAAAATGAAGGTGGAGTGGAGTTGGTTTGGTTTTATTTATTTATTTATTATTATTATTAAATTTTTTTTCTAAATGAAACGGAACATTTCATTATCTTATAAGTATAAATATGACTACTAATTTTATTACTTTACTCATGTTATATGTATATGTAATAAGTAAAAAAATCAGTGGAGCGTTAATTTTTTAAATTATATCAATTTTAAGATCTACTTTTAAGGTGTGTGATACTTCAATTTTATTGTGTGATATAATCTACATAGTAGTTCATATCATGATAATGACTCTCAAAATAAAAATGAGTAGATAACTTTCTTAATGCATCATTGAAAATTTTAACTAAGATGACGATAATGATTACTAGTGTAATTAATTTTTAAGATATCACATATCATGATAATAATTCTTAAAGTAAAAATATATTATTAATCTACTTCGTACATTCTTAAAAAAATATAATAGAGATGATAACAATGAAAATGTTGCATATAAGGTTAGCGATCATCGAAATATAAATAAATTCCTAATTGATCCATGTATCATAGAAAATTATGTTAATAGGATAATGATGATTGTCTTGATTTTAAATATGCGGAACTGAATTTTATAGGAATAATTTAAATTTTAACAAATAAAAAATATTTATTGAGAATATTGTGTTAGAGAGTGTGTAGTAATTATTTTTCTTCAATATTCTCAATAAATGTTAACAATAATTGAAAACATTCATTTAGTCCTTTGAAATCTTAACGAAGATGATAATTATGAATCTATTGTTCAAATCCAAGAGCAGGAAGAAGAATATGCTAATTTATGGAGGACTACTATAATTATAAATATGTGAATAAACGTTGAAGGTGCGCAAACATGAGAATGAGGTTGAATTGTGTTTGTCTTAATTAAAAGTTTTTATTTAATTCTAATTTTGATTTGGTGACTTAAACAATTTTACTAATTAGAGGCAGCATTAAAACAAATAATGCATATGTAAAGACAACACACAAGATTTTATCCTGGTTCACCACCAACTTGGTAGCTACGTCCAGTCCCCTCACACATAAGGATTCATCTACTAATTCAAAAACCTTGAATTACACAACACTTGACCCTACAAGTCATTCTACTCAAAACAACTTGAACCTACAGACTTTTTAAGGCAAGCCACACCTAGACCCTACAAGTCAAGTCTTCTCTACACAACCTAAAACCTACAGATTGTTAGAGCCAAACTATCCACTTGACCCTACAAGTCAAGTCTTCTCAACAGAACCTGAGATCCACATATTTCTTGAGGCACACCAAAGCCACTATCGGGTTGAGTTACAATGAGTTGGAAACTAGTTTGGTTTTGCTTCTACCAAGCATATTTGATATAATGATTTTTCCACGCTACAACACTTATAATATTTTACTTTGAACGAGTGCTTTGCTAGAACTTAAAACCTTAAACTCTGAATACTTAGAAAAGTTTAAGCTCTTGAGGTTTTTCTAAATAACTTCGGTTTTTAGGATTTCTATGTTTGTTGGTTTGTTGAATTCTTCTTCAGCCTTGAGTATCTATTTATAGTTAAATTTAGGACTTCAATTTTGTCCCTTGTAAATTATGAATCGTATCTTCATTCCAGCTTGGTCAACAAATATTTCTTCCAAATATAATTCTGAAAGATATTGTAACAGCCCGATTTTTTTTTTTAAAACAAATTGAAAATTCATAATAAAGAGAGAAATACCTTTGGATAAAATATTTAAGTCGTATCACAACGACAAAAGTCAACAATAATTACAAAACAGCGGAAACGGTTTTGAAATGAAAATCCAAAATATTTAAAACAGAAAAATACACCGGGGCTATGAGACCTATCCAACGTAGCTCATACCCCTGGGGTATTCTCGGCAGACACCTGTACAAAAGCACTGCCCCAAGAATTTTAACTTCCCTACGTCACATCAAAAAGTGGTACAAGGACCCATCAAAATAAAAGTCAAGCTGACAGTATATGGTATAGGTACAGTCTTCCAGAATGAAATAAATACAACCACAACAGATAGACATCTAGCCCCTATACAGCCATCTAATTTGATCATGCTACAATAAAAACTATAACTCAAGTGATCTCCACGCGCCCCGCAGAAATCCTTCTGACACAACAGTGGTCAGGTAAGTCTAACTCCGTTCCCATCTCCAGAGTACTAACTGGTAGGACGATCCTGATTCCCATCTGAGGGCAAAACCCAGATTTCCACAATAATTGTAAAGGTCACCAACCGAAATTAACAAACATCCCATAGCATTTAAATTTTAAATGCACAAAATAACCTTTCAACTTAGCATACATCTAGAAAGGGTTTTCATATGCCACACATGCATGATCAAAGTTGAAAAATGAAGTTTTTAACAACCTGCACTGTCGTATTCGAATACAAAATCCTTGTATCCGAATACAACTGTGAAAATGACATAATTTTCAGTTTTGAAAATGTTTCGATATCATTCAACGCTTACCACATAAAGTCAATCAATAACACTCATCAAATATGACACAATTACAAACCACAACCGAGTATGTATATACAACCATCACAGTATATCAAACATGACTCCCGTGCCAAGCACCCTAATGAAATGCGTATATGCCAATGCACATGATTCCGGAATTCCAAACCAAAACCCTCCTCGAAAGGGCGTAAATCATGATTGTACAGTCTCTCACAGACCAGTACTAATTATCAATGTGCAATCTCTCACGGATCAGCACAATTTACTATCGTACAGCCTCTCACAGACTAGTACTAATTTTCTATGCGTGCAATCACTCACAGATCAGCACGACGTGAAAACCCCCGCAAAGATAAGATGAACCAACTATTCACATGGCATCATCTCGTGGCCCATCACGGTTACCACTATCACTATGGCCCATCGCGGTCACCATGTACTATGAAATGCATGAGCATACTCTGACTCTTTTAACCACAACCATTAAGTATATGCAGCTATTAAAAGATTCCCCTTTTTTAATACTCATTTAACATTAATGATTTTTCAATCTTTTCACAGAGCATACTCAAACATATATTCATCCATAAAATTCATAACGCATACGCCATCAATTATGGATACATCAATCGCACATTTACCACACATCCACATCTCAAACACAACAAATTCAATCAATTCAAATTCCAAAATTTCACACCAAATTTAATCATGAACCACTCGTATTCACAACTCCACATTTTCAAACATAAACCACCAAATTTAATCTCCAAAATTTTCAACCATAAATTACCAAATTCAAAACTCCACATTTTCAAACATAAACCACCAAATTTAATCTCCAAAATTTTCAACCATAAATTACCAAATTCAAAACTTCACATTTTCAAACATAAACCACCAAATTTAATCTCCAAAATTTTCAACTATAATCCACACATAAATCACATCTCAAAAATTCATAATATTAATTATGAGCACATAAATCACACCAAACCTGAATCACCACAACAACATTAATATATCAGAGTTCTCCCCACCGCTAACTCGGTGCCAACAGTCTCGATTCTTCTTTGAGACTCAAGGAGCTAACTACATAAACATAAATATTTATAACTATTTGTTCACAACTAAAATTTATCCAACTACAACAAAATTCTCAAAATTATATCTTTTTCACCCACCAAACTTTTACAACCAAATAATCAACATTAATTCCAAACTCCACATTTCCAAACATAAAGCACCAAATTTAATCTCCAAAATTTTCAACCATAAATCATCAATTTAAATCTCTAAATTTTCAACCATAAATCACCAATTTAAATCTCTAAATTTTTAATAATAAATCACCAATTTAAATCTCTAAATTTTCAACCATAAATCATCAATTTAAATCTCTAAATTTTAAACCATATATTACCAATTTAAATCTCTAAATTTTTAATCATAAATCACCAATTTAAATCTCTAAATTTTCAACCATAACCATCAATTTAAATCTCTAAATTTTTACCCATAAACACTTTAAATTCATTTCCCACAAATCTACACCTCTAACACATCAAATTTATTTTCCACAAATTAACACATAAGGTCCTAAATGCAAACTAAAAGTTTGAAAGGAGCCCTTACCTTAACGATAGCTTAAACAACCGATTACGGCACCGCGATTAATTCCGGTAAAAACTTCGTTTGCAACGTCGCTTTCAAAGTTTGCTCACTAGCACCGTAGCGTGGCAAGGAGAAACTTTCCCTTCTGCTATTTCACGAGATGGAGCTTAGATCTAGGTGAAAATGGAGGTTTTGATTTTGAAAAAAAAAACCAAAACTTGTTTGTTTTGGTAACAGAGAGAAAGAAGAAAAAGAAAAGCAAGGCGACGCGGGTTCTGTGTTTTCTTTCTTTCTCAGTTTCTCATATATATATATACTATTATTTAATAATATATATATATATATATATATATATATATATATATATATATATATATATATATATATATATATATATATATATATATAACTAACTAACTTATACTAACTTATATACATATATATTACTTTCTAACATAATATTATATATATATATATATATATATTATAATTAAACCAAATCAATCAATATCTAAATATTCTTACACACCTCAACTATTTTGATAAAAATATCTATTCTCATTGCAACTCAATTGACAAGTAAAATTCTATAGATATTTTTAACAAAATAGTCCAATAATAAATTTTCCGCAACGTAATTAAATTATTTCTCGCCAAATAATTTTAAACGGGTCTCATAAAAATATCATTGGCATTTAACACACAAAATACCATTAAAATTGGCTAAAAGCCTCAGAATTCAACACCAAAAATATACTAAAATTGCATAAATTAGAATTTAAAACTAAGGGTCTTACAGATATGTTTTGATAATATGACCGTAAGCCAATTCCTTATTTTCGAATTTGGTCTTTGTAATTCTTCTAGAAAGATATTGTGGGTATTTGTTCAGATTTTGTTTGCAAATTGATTCACTTGAGTCTTCCTTCATATGCTTGATTTGATTTGGAGGAAATAATTTTGGGCTTGTTCTTGGACCTTCAAAAGTAAGGATACGGCTAAGTCCAATTCAATATGTTTCTCACTCTATCAGAGTGTTTGACCTACCATTAGAGTCGATGACTTTTGTCCATCAGAATCATTGACTTGATTGCTGGGGTCAAATGTTGTGTTGCTTGAATAATTCTGTCAAAGGCAAAACTGCGTGACTTATAATTAGTGGTATGAGAAACTTCACCTTTGTTGCATTATCAGAGCCTGTGCAACTTCAGAGGGTGCTTATTAGAGACATCATTATGGAACATGTTGCAATTATTAGAGCTAATAGAACATAAGCTTTAGAGACAGGCTTCAACTGTAGCTTCAAATTTCAGAGTCATGCAGAAAGTAGACTTCATCAGAGGAATGCATAAATACTATTTATCAAAGGCATGTAGAAATTATTGTTCATCAATGCCTTTTAGCTTTGACACAATGAGGGATTTATCTGCAAAGGCTTCAACTTTGCAATAAAACGCTCGGATGACATCAGGATAATAGCAGTCAGATATTTGAAGAAAGTTAGTCCATCCAAGGGCATCAGTGTGATGTTGAATGGAGGTTCCTTTGTATTGTAGGTTTTCAAAAATGAAAATCCGACCAATGCCAATAGGTCTCTGAGCCCATTTATCATTGTAGAGTTTTTGAAGTTTGGAAGGAATCAAGGGAGGAATGAGGATTTTGGAAGAGGATGGTTTGGTGGTTGAGGATTTGGTGGTTGCTAGTTCGGAGGATTTTGTGGGTTCTGGGTTTGAAGTTTTGAGTGGAGAACATTCTTGGGTTGAAGGTGTGGACGGAGAACGTTCTGGGTTTGAAGGTTTCTTTTTTGGTTTTTTTTAGGGTTTTTCAATTTCTTAGAAGATAGAAATTGAGAAAGTGTTGAAGTACAGTTGGATTTAGGAATCGTTATTTTAGTTTTAGAAGGAATGGATTTGGATGAACTCATCTTCGAAGGGGATTTTTGAAGTTTTGGGGATTTTGGCGGTACAGAGGGTTGTGATGAAGTAGCAGATTTTGGTTTGGGAATCTATGGTGATGGTGAAGGTTCATACTCATCATCAGAAATTGTATAAATTGTTGTGTCAATGTTTTTGGTTTTGGAGGTGCCAATACTTGCCAAGACTCGCATTGATATTCTTTTAGAAGATGAAGTGCTTGAACTAGGGTTGAGTGTTTTACGAAGATGGGGTGGAGGTTGACTGATTGAAGGAGTAGCGCATTGAAATAATGGAGGAAGAACTGTGGAGAGTTGAGCAAGTGTAATCGGTTGGGGGCTTGACTCTAGAGATGAAGACATGTAGTCAGAGAATGTTCTCTCTGAAGACGAATGTGGATGTGTTGGTCTAGGCGAAGGTGATGGTGAGTGCATCGGTGATGGTGAAGGAGATGATGATGGTGTTCGTGAGCTAGGGTTCTTGCGTGCTACTGCTTTGGTACGAGCCATTGTTGAGAGAGCAAGAGATGAGGATAAAGGAGACAAAGAGATGGTTTTTTCAGAAAAAGTGTGAAGTTGTTTTTTAGTGGAGAAAGATGAACGGTTTTGAGTTTTTGCAGTTGATTTGTGAGAGAAGAGAGTGCCACGCGTGTGAGTTGATTGATTGGGCAGACGTTATTGGGAAGGAGAAAAGTGGAGATGATGTGGCAGTAATAGGAATGGGTAGCCATTACTTTTTGATGAGTGGCAGATGGTACAACTTAAAAAGATGATTTTGAAATTGCTTCATGATGAAAAACGAAGAATGTTCTTGAGTTGTTTGTTGTAGACAGACTCGAACAAAGAATGTTCTCTATTAAGACCAAAATGTTCTGGTTTCAGTGTTTAACAATTCTAAGTGGGATTTTTGATGATTTTTAGTCTTTCTTTGATTGAATTAAAATTTTCTTCAACAAGAGGCTTTGTAAAAATGTCAGCTAACTGATTTTTTGTATCAACAAAGATTAATACAATTTCCTTTTTATTCACATGATCCATAATAAAATGATGTTTTATTTCAATATGTTTGAATATGGAATGCTAAATAGGATTTTAGACAGATTATTGGCACTAGTATTATCACAGTAAATTGGAATATGAGAATAACTTACTGAAAAGTCTTGAAGTTGATTTTGGATCCATAAAACTTGGGAGCAATAATTTGTTGCTAATACATATTCAACTTCAGTCGTAGATAAAGCAATTGTGTTTTGCTTTCTGCATGACCAGCTAATTAATGCTTCTCCTAGGAACTGACATGCACCACTTGTGCATTTTCTTTCAATCTTATCTCCGGCATAATCCGCATCACAATAAGCTACAAAATCAAAATGAGTACCTTTGCTATACCAATGGCCAAGATCAGTAAAACCAACAAGATAATGAAAAATCCTTTTTACAGCAGTTAAATGGGATTCTTTTGGTGAGGATTGAAACCTAGCACATAATCCTACTGCAAAGACAATATCAGACCTACTTGCAGTTAAACAGAGTAAAGAACCAATCATTCCTCTGTACTCTTTTTTAGAAATTGATTTTCCATTTTCATCTTTGTCTAATGAAGAGGATGGATGCATGGGAGTAGTCATAATTTTGGCTTCACTCATTTTATATTTTGTTAAAAGATCCTTGATATATTTTTCTTGGCATATGAAAATTCCATCTTTGTGTTGCTTCATTTGCAATCCAAGAAAATACCTTAATTCTCTCATCATACTCATCTCAAATTCACTTTGCATGAGATTTGAAAAATCTTCACACATATTTTCATTAGTTGATCCGAAGATAATATCATCAACATACACTTGAACAATAAGTAAATCACTTTTATTTGTTTTCTTGAAAAGTGTTCGGTCAATTTTTCCTCGTAAAATCTATTTTTGATA
Organism: Cicer yamashitae; assembly: GCA_037974755.1. Taxonomy (NCBI): domain Eukaryota; kingdom Viridiplantae; phylum Streptophyta; class Magnoliopsida; order Fabales; family Fabaceae; genus Cicer; species Cicer yamashitae. The sequence continues at coordinate 30,718,599 of JBBPBQ010000003.1, forward strand.
AAAAATGAGCTTAATCTTTCATACCATGCTCTAGGAGCTTGTTTTAATCCATATATGGCTTTAGTAAGTTTATAAACATGATTTGGTTTCTTTTGATCTTCAAAACCAGGGGGTTGACAAACATAAACTCGTTCATTTAAAAACCCATTTAAGAATGCACTTTTAACATCCATTTGAAAAAGTTTGATGCGTTTATGAGATCCATAAGCAAGAAGAATTCGTATAGCTTCTAACCTTGCAACTAGAGTAAAGGTTTCATCATAATCTACACCTTCTTGTTGATTATAACCTTGAGCAACTAACCTTGCTTTGTTTCTTACAACGTTACCTTCTTCATCTAGCTTGTTTCTGAATACCCATCGTGTTCCAATGATTGTTTGATCTTGTGGATCTGGAACAAGAGTCCACACTTCATTCTTCTCAAATGGAAGAAGTTCTTCCTTCATTGCTTCAATCCAAGATTGATCAATTATTGCTTCTTTGATGGATTTTGGTTCCATTTGGGATATCATTGCCATGTTTCTGTTTACATTATCTTTAAATCAAATTCTTGTTCTAATCCCATTAGTTGTATCTCCAATGATTTGATTTTGAGGATGATCACCTATTAGTTTCCAACTTCTAGAAGGAGTTTGAAACGGATATTGTTTATCAATCTTGTTTTCCTTGGGACCAATCTGCTGTGACTGTCCAGATTGTTCTTCCTCCTCATCATCTCTTTTTCTTTAATCAAGATCATCAAACTCATCAAATAATACATGCATACTTATTTCAACAGTTTTAGTTTTCAAATTAAAAATACGATATCCTTTAGATTCTATTGAATATCCTAAAAAGATAGTTTTGTCTGATTTTGTATCAAATTTTCCTAAGTTATCTTTGTTGTTTAAGATATAGCAGTAGCATCCAAAGATGTGAAAATATGAAATGTTTGGCTTCCTATTTTTCCAGATTTCATAGGATGTTTTGTTTATGATTTTCCTAATGGAAACACGATTCAAAATGTAGCATGAAGTATTGATAGCTTCAGCCCAGAAATACTTTTCAACATTTGATTTTTCCAAGATTGTTCTTGCCATTTCTTGTAATATTCTATTTTTTTCGTTCAACAACTCCATTTTGTTGAGCAGTTCTTGCACAAGATAGATTACGATAGATGCCAAGTTCATCAAAAAATAATGTTTTAAAATATGCATTTATGAATTCCCCTCCATGATCACTTCTTACAGCGATTATATTGGATTCTTTTTCATTTTGAACCTTTTTACAGAATGTTTTGAAGGTATAAAATGCATCATCCTTTTGTTTTAAAAATAGTACCCATGTGTATCTAGAAAAATCATCAACAATGACAAACCCATATTTCATACCTCCTAGGCTAGTGGTTTTGATAGGACCAAAAAGATCAATGTGAAGCAGTTCAAGAGGTTTTTTAGTTGATATAAAATCTCTTGAATGAAAACTACTCTTAACTTGTTTTCCCTTTGCACAAGCTTCACATATTTTGTCTTTATCAAAGTTTATTTTGAGAAGTCCTCTAACAAGATCTAATTTTTATAAATTTGAAATTGTTTTCATACTCACATGTCCAGTTCTCTTATGCCATATCCATTTGTCTTTGTTAATGGACATGAAGCATGATTCAACTGGTAATTCTTCAATGTATAAAATATAGAGATTTTTCTTTCTAGATGCAGAAAATAAAATCTGACCAGAGTTTGCCATTCTGACTTCACATATGTTTGGTTTAAAAATAAATTCAAAGCCACTATCACAAAGTTGACTAATGCTTAGAAGATTATGTTTCAACCCTTCAACATATTGAACATCATTAATTTTAGCAGAATTTACATTATCTATGGTACTATGGTACCTTTTTCTTTTGATTTTTGCTTGATCATTGTTCCCAAAAGTTACTAATCCTCCATCCTTTTTAATGAAGGACAAAAAGCTTTGTTTATCTCCTGTCATATGTCTTGAACAACCACTGTCCAAGTACCATGGCTTTTTATTGATACTTTGAGAACCATTCTACATTAGATGTTACAGATTTTTTAGGTACCCATTTTATCTTGGGTCCTTGAGGGTTAGTTTTTCTTGTTATACTTGATTTTTTAAAATAACATTGTGATTCATCATGTCCAATTTTTAAACAGAAAGAGCATTGTCTTGCTAAAGAATGTTCTGGTCTGTGTCCAAAACGTTATCCTTTTTTGACACTTTGGGAAGAACGTTCTTGGAATTTAAATGACCTTTTGCTTTCAATTTTTCATCCCTTTTTTTGAAATAGCAGACATATTTTAAATGTCCAATTTTTTTACATTATGAACATCTTGTTTTGCACTTGTCATCCTTTATTTCAGGAACAAAAAAATTTTCATACATTTTCTATTTTTGAGTTTTGTCAAAGCCAAGTCCAGCTTTCTCAAATATCCCTACTTGGGATCCCATGATTTTTTGAAATGTTTCAGTGGATTTAATAAAGTTTCCTAAGTCATTTTTTATAGTTTCATTTTCTGTTTTAAGAAGAATGTTCTCCTTTTGAATCGTAGAACGTTCTTGGTTTTTAGTTTCATCAGTTTTCTTAAAATGAGATTCCTGCATGTTCTGAATGATGTTTTTTAGTTCATCAATCATAACCAGAGCTTTCTCTTTTTCCCTTTTCTCTTTTAAAACTTGATCCTTTAGAGAGTTACATTTTTTGAACAAGCATGTCTGAATCATTAAGTAAACTATCAAAGTCTTTTTCAATTTGTTCACATATGGGACAATGTTTAGAATTTATTACCTCCATATCTTCAGAGTTTGCCATCAAGCATAAGTTGGCTTCTTCAGGTTCCTTTGTTTCTGATTCATCATAATCATCCCAGGTCACCATCATTGATTTCTTCTTAAAAGGAAATTTTTTGGTGCTCTTTTGTTCAAGGGACATTTAGTTTTATAATGTCATTTTTTGTTACATCCAAAGCAAGTGAATTAACTCTTTTCTACTTTAGTTTTGAAGTTTTCCTTTTTATTTGAAAATACCTTTTTGATCTGATCCCTTCTACTCATCATTATCTGTATATTTCTTGTGAGGAGAACAATCTCTTCATCAACATCTTATTGGCTATCTTATGATTCACCTTTCTCATCTAATTGTGGTGACGTGCTTTGTGAATTATGAGATGCCATCAAAGCTATTACTTTGCCTTTCTTTACTGGTTTATCCTCCAGTAGCAACACTTCATGTGCCCTTAGAGTTCCAATAAGCTCTTCCAAACCTAGTTCCTCAAGACTCTTGGCTTGGCTTATAGCTGTTACCATTGGTCTCCACATGATTGGAAGACATCTCATGATCTTTCTTACCCTGTCTTGTACATAATATGATTTGCCAAGAGAACGCATTTCGTTCACTATGGTTGTGAATCTTGAGTACATTTCATCGATTGTCTCTCCTTCATTCATTTCAAATAATTCGAACTTCCGTATGCCAATGTCTATTCTTAACTCTTTGACATGGCTTGTTCCTTCATGATGAGTTTGCAATGTGTCCCATACCTTCTTTGCCGTATCATATTCATCTACTCTTTCACTTTCTTCCCTACTTAAAGCACATGATAAAAATAATTGAGCTTTTGAGTTTAGAAGTACCTTAGATTTTTCTTTTGCTATCCAATCTACTTCTTTCTTTTTTCAGTAGATGTCGAATTGGTTTGATATACTCTTGGTATGAAATCTCCAGCTGTGATGATGCGCCATATACCTGTGTCTTGTGATTTTAGAAACAACTGCATTTTCCTTTTCCAAAAGTAGTAATCTGAGCCATCAAAGTAAGGTGGTCTGTTTGATGACCCTCCTTCAACAATGTACTTGGCTTTTGGCATTTTCTTCCTGAATGTTTTGCTCTAGAAATTTTTAAGTGTTAATCCTTAGAGACTAGCTCTGATGCCAATTGAAGTAATAATGTCAATTATAAGGAAAGGGGGTTTGAATTGTAATTGTCCCTTTTTTAAAAGTTCCTTTTAAAACTAAGAATATTTAACTCAAGATGGGATCTTAGTTATAAACAAAGAATGTTCTTGGTTAGTGAAAACACACAATTTTAACTTATCTATATAAAAACTAATTAGAAGATAAAAAGTAAATAGAGATAAGGGAAGAGATATCACACAAAGATATATCCTGGTTCACCCAACACGGGTTACGTCCATTCCTCACAATTGTGAGATTTTCCTCACAATCTCGATCTGTTACAAAGTACTACCTTTCTACCTTAGAAAGGATTTCCACAGGTTACATTACACTCTTTCAGAAATGATTTTCACACAATACCTTTTAAACACAAAAGGATTTTTACACACTACTCAAGCTATGTCAACCATATAGTCTTGAGTTACAAAGTGATGATTTTGAGATTGTTAGAATTTGAGTATGCTCAACTCGTGTTTGAGAAAAGATTCTATGATTTAGAACTCAGTAAAAACTAATTCTAATATCAAACTAAGTACATAACTGAAACTTAGAAATGATTGAGAAGCTTAAGAGGATTCGAATATGATTGTGTGAGTGATGTATTGCTTTGAACTTGAAGCTTTGATCTATTCTTCATCTTGAGGCTTTACTTATAGGCTTCAAGAAGGCTTATGACACCTCATTTGGCCGTTGGGAATGGTCCAGCTGTCATGAGTAGGTGAGTGGATAAGATCATCCGTAAAGCAAGAATGTTCTTGCTTTTAAAGCAGGAATGTTCTTGTAAACCATGAACGATCTCCGTTTATGCTTTGTGATGAGCTGACTTTTAATCTGATCTTGACAGTTGTCTAAAGTGATCCCATGCTTTGAATCACGTGTGCAGGCTATTCGAAAGTACAACAAAGGTGTCCTTCCCAGCCTGTCAGCTTTGTACTTCAGCTTGCTTAACTTGTTGAATGATCTTGCTATATGAATTGTGAAGCATAGCTTTTGCCTTTGAATCTTGGAGTGATTCTTAAATTGGATTAATCCTTGTATATTTCTGGTGAAATTCTGGAACAGATTGCAAATCCTGGATCTAATCTTTTCTTTTAAGAATTTGATCATTCTTGTTAATTTACAGATGTGGAGAACGTTCTTCATTTTCTAGAATTTTGTCAAGAACGTTATTTGTTTCTCTAAATTAACTTGCTTCAATTTAATGTGATCTGTTTTGTAATGCTTGGTACCTGTCTTTGATTAACACACTCAAATACACATGTTAAATACCAAAACACTTAGAATCATAATCAGAAGTCTTAATTAACCTTTGTTTAATTATCATCAAAATATTAATTTGGGATTTTGTCTCAACGACTATATGGTGACACCAAGTTACTCATCACAAATTCATAACATCACAATTTTCAATAATCATAAATCATCATCATAATTACATAACCCATATCACACAATGCACCAAAATTTTATCATCACCTCACTTAAACTCCTAAAGTCAAAGATAGGGACAAAATTCATTCCAACATTCAATATCACAATAATATCAAATACCACATATTAACCAAAATTTAAATCAATCAACATTTTATAAACGTTTTTATTTCACATTTTACCCTTACAATTCCTAAATTTTCACACTATTAATTTATCGCTCAAAAGGCTACAGTTGTATGTAGCGAGCCTAGATGAATTATGACAAATACAATTTTTTCTATCATCTCACACATTCTATACTCATGATTTGAACCCATTCTCACCTCATACCCTCGATTGCAGATTTCGCACAACGTAAGAGAACATAGAGAAATTGACGACAACAACATATTGAATATTGAATAAAAGTCTCATCTTCGTCAATCACCTTGTCTAATAACCGGCAAGAACAATCAAACAAACACAACAAACCAACGAAAATAAATTATTTACTATTCGTTTTTATCTTCTCAAAATTTATATTTTATAATATAAATATTCAGGTTAAATAAGGTTTTAGCCCTTAAAAAATTTCATAGCTTTGTGCTTAGTAACTATAAACAAATTCTTTATCATTGGTCCCTAAAAAATTTCTCACTTTTGTTTTTTGTCCCTATTTTCAAGCAATTCAGGTTTATTATTCAAATTTTTTGAATTATTTTTTTTCAAGCATATTTAGAACATTATAATAATATCTCATACAAAAATTTAGAATTTTAAATAAATGATCAATTAAATATAAATGTTTAAGCTTTTGACACTAAAAAACTCATATTTAATTCATATAATTTTAAAAAATTCTAAATTTTTGTGAGGGAAACTCTTATAATGTTCTAAACATTATTGAAAACAATCATTCAACAATTTATATAATAAACATGAGTTTATTTTAAAATAAGTACCAAAAACAAAAATATGAAATTTTTTGGGGACTAAAGATGAAATTTTTTATAGGGACTAAAAACAAAACTTTAAAATTTTATAAGGACTAAAAACTTATTTAACCCTAAATGTTATATGTATACCTATATAACTTGAATCATTATATATTTAAAATAATATTAGTAATAACATTTCAATAAGTATAAAAATAGTATAACCTAATTAGAATTAAAATAATCAAATCAGAATTAGATTTATAAAACTTCTAATTTAAAACTAGTTAGTTTTTATACATAATTTAAATTTAAATTACAATTTTAAATATAATAATGTATTTTATGTAAAACAAAATTAACTAAAGATATTAGGAACAAAGAAACACTGTAAAAGGATGTAGAAAGGTAATTGGAAAAAGTTTCATTATCGCGCTAAAGCGTAGGTAGGGTTCGACGTCAACTTCACCGTAATACGCACATGAGTAGTGCTTTATGAAAGTTTCGACGAGAGAAATTCAAAAGGATGTCCATTTTTCAAACAACAGTAGTGGTGGCTAGAAAATGCAAAGTACACTCCGCCCCAAGGGAAAAAAACACGGAAAAATGGAGCTGCAATCGAAGAAACTAATGCCATAAACAAATTCAGTGGACGATTTCGACTGGGAAGGTGGTAAAAATCGATCAAAACGCTAAGGGTATGTTTGCGAGTTGATTTTTAAAATGTTTTGGAGGAGAGAATTTTCGAGAGTTAAGTATATATTTTAATATATATTTCATATTTAAAAAAATTAAAAGAACAACGTAATATTATAGGCTCATTTATCATTGTGTTCTTTCATCTTTTTTAAAATATAAAATATATATTAAAATATAGATTTAGTACTCTAAAATTTTTTCCTCTAAAATCCAACTTACAAAGAGACACTCATAAAATAGAGAGTTTGTGATGAGAGAAAGAACAATGGTTGAAAAATAGAGGTTGCGCGCGTCTAATGATGGAAAAGAAAAGCCGCGCTTAATTTCTTTTACATATAGAAGGGGTGCAAACTGCAGTTTTACTTAAAAGCGGGGTGCAGAGTTAGTAAGAGCCCACATCAGAAACAGTGCAATAGTAAAATAAGGGGGTATAAATATTATTCTGGGCCAAACATGATATTTTTATTATATGTTTAAAGCTCTAAAAATAACACTAACCACTTATATTACTCATTATAATTAAAATATTATTTTTCAAAATTTTTGCAATAAAATACTAATATTTTCCATAAAAATAAAGTAAAAAATTTAATATTCATCTTAATTACTAAATCAGATATATGTAAAATTAGTATATCAGAACAACTGCACATATAAGAATAACTATTTTCAGTATTATATATATATTAGAAAGCAATTTGGGACCCTTTTTAAATTCTTTGCTGTATTTTAAAATTAATTCTTTAGTATGTTGACTTGAAGTATTGAGAGTAAGTACTTCAAAATATTGTGAAGGATTAGTATATAAATAAAATTTAAAAGCGAATTAGTGTGTGTGTGATTTGTGAAGTATCAAAGGATAAGTAAGGGTAAGAAAAATACACAAATGATTTATATTAATTCATCTAAACTTATGCGACGTCTAGTCACCACCATTAGTTTTGCACTTTTTGGATAAGTGAGTTATATCTTGATGTAAGTTCTTAACTCCTCAAGTTCTGAGCTCTTCTATGTATATATAAGCTTTGAGTGAGCTTTAGTAAGTTTCAAATTCTTCATGTGTTTGTTGGGAACAAGTTCCAATGCATGGTAATTTTTAATGATGAAGATCTTGAGAATTCATAAACATTATGAACTTTAAGTTGATTTCAGAATGTTTGTTGCGTTGTTTCTGTTCAGTGTAGGGGAGAGATAAACCTGTGCCAATGCACATTTTTCCAAGCTGATGATTCCTCACACCAGTGAGCAATGCAAGTACAATGTGTTATGAACTTTCAGTCACTTTTTTTACTTCCGCACGTTTCATAGGAACCTTCTAGTCTTACAACTTTTTGATGTTCATAAAGTTGCAGTTTCAATTTATTCAAACTGGATTGTTCTGATCTTCTTGGACTTCAGTTCTAATTAATTCCTTTGATTACTTATTTATCATATCATATAATTTCTAGCTTATCAAAGTGAATATTCTTTTTTGTCTTAAATGATTTTGTGAAAGTCATGAAGATTCTTCCTCTTATTCTTTATGGCTTATTTAAGTGAGATTCCTTTAGTGATTCAGTGAAGAAACATGACCTTGTTCATTTGATTTATTTCTTTAAGCGTGAACATATTGTCTTATGTTTAAGACAAAACACTCTGAAGCTCTAGTGCAAAGCTTTTTGAAGTTTGTTATGAGATTGTTTCTTGACTTCCACTCTATTTTTGTGTGCTTAATCTTGTATGAATTTTCTGTCTTAGTAGAGTCACTTAAAAATGCATATTAGATAAAACGATGTATCAAAATCTCTCAATTATTTAACCATTAAAGTTTGTTATTGAGTGCGTTTGTTTGAGCTTAAATAAAAAATGATTTTTGTTTTAAATAATTTAGAGATTAAAAAAAAAAAAGATTTTTTAACTCCCGTTTGTTTACTATTATAAAAATGATTTTTTTGAAAAAAATGATTTTTAACCTATTTGTATACAATTTTGTAAAAATGATTTTTTTAAACTATAATGACCATTTCGCAAACACATTTTAAAATTTGATCAATGTAATTGATTACTCCTAAAAAACCAATAAATAAACACACAAAAAAAAAAAAATGGCCATTGCGTGAAGGAGAAAAACGCAACTAATGAATTGATGTAAACTGATATATAAAAAACTTATTAAAAATGAACGGAGGGAAATTTGGGATTTTCAAAATAAGGTAGGGGTAATTACATCATTTTCTCTCGTTAATGAGTTAAGTTCAGTATTTTTCAAATGTGTTTAGTTTTTCTCTCTCATCTATCGCAAGAAGCAAACGCGAGAAGCTACTATTTTTAGCTTTTAATTTTTAGCCAAAAAATGATTTTTTTTAACAAAATAATTTTAAAAAAATCTAAAACAAACACGACCCTACAAAATGATTTTTGGCTTGAAAAAATAGATTTTATTTATGAAAAAATCTGAAACAAACGCACCCATTATTGAAACTTCATAAGTGATTTTGCCTCAATAAGTATTCCACATTCATCAACATCAAAGGAATCATGTTCAATACATTGCTCTAATTCTTTCAAAAGAAGAAGTCCTTCAAGGAAGGAAAAAAATCACTGCAAACGTGACTTTCAACTAGAGACTTAGTTGTTATAATCAAGAGTAATGCAAGATCCACAGTCTTTAAAATCATCCATCTTTGAAAACAAATATTTGATGTTGTTCGCTCATATCGAATATAGGTAGTCTTTAACATGACCAATTCAACCATGTGTTGGCAATACATGTGTAAGGCTAAAAGAATGTTGAAATTGGTGATAGTCTCCATAAACTCCTTACTCAAAATACAAACCGATTAAGCGAACTATTCTCAGACATTTCAGCAAACACATAAAGTGCAAACTTGAAAGAAACAAAAAATACCGCACAAAGAAGACGAATACAATAACGTCACATTCGGACGACAAAATCACAAAACAAAACAAAGTTATCTGTTTCGACTATTTTTGTTTGTTTGTATTTTTTGCATGCTTCGTCTGTTTCTATTGGTCTGTTTGTGGGCTTAATTTAGTCGGGTCTTGTCTTTGTGTATTTTGTTTCTCTATGTGTTGTGTCTTCCTCCGATTTTACCATTTCTTTTATTATTATATTATTTTTTTAATAATTATTTGTTATGAGTAGTTTGTGTTCTCTCTCTTTTTTCCATTAGTCTTCACATCTTCATCTTTCCTTCGTGTGACAGAGTTACTTCGTTCACTCTATTTTAAACCATTCCCTCTGCCTATGTCCTCGCTACCTCTACCTCATTCTATCAGCTTGTCTCTTTCTTTCATCTCTCTAAATCCTCTTCTATATAGTACCTCTATACGATTGATGACTGTTCAATTACCAAGTTCAAAGAAAACAATATTTTCATTCACCTTAAATCTAGTATTGGTGTAGAAGATCTTTCGAATTAGGGATATGACTTCTCTGAAGACTTCCATGCTACGAGTCTTCTAGAGTATATGACTATGATTGAAAAACCAGTTTTAACTAAACTTGTAAAGGAATTTTAGCTTAGTGACTATACAAGTAATGGATGTGTAATATGATTCATTCAAAGTTGTAAAGTCGTAATTGTAATAACTAGATTAATTCAAATACCTACTATTAATGTTTTGATAATAACAAAGCAAAAATATAATTATCCACTAATTTGTCACTTTGAGCGTGCAAATTGTTTAAAGACACAACAAAATCTATGTTCTGACTTAGTGATAAATGTTTCTGTGAAGTACATAAAACACTTTGTCAAGTAATGGACAAGTGGATATGTTTATTAGTGAAAGAGCTAGTCATAACTTAGTAGATAGTTATGTTGATCAAGCTCGTTGAAGCTCTGGTCTAAAGAGGTTAGAACACATTACTATGTGAAACTTATCTTTTGAATAATAAGATAAATCACATATACAATTTTAGAACAAATGGCTCTAGTTCAAGCATCTAATGAGTAAACATTTGAAGTGATAAATAGAAGAATCATAATTGATCAAGTGCCCGACGGCAAAAATATAATTGTTTCAATGGATATATTTTCAGGGCTATAAAAAGGAACTTCAAACTAAAGAAGTTGACGGAATTGCCCAACACAATTCTATACAAGTAAGAATGATGGGAGAAAAAGATCTAAGACTTTGCTCATAGTATTCTTATCATATGGCAAGTCTTATTGATCTATAAAGAGAAAGAAAATGACATGTTCATAATTGAAATAACATCTATTTCTTATAAAAAAATAATTGTAGGTACACTACAAAAGAATTGACAGTTAACCACGGTTAAATAGCCATATTCACATTGACTGTGGATAAAAATCAAATTTTGCCACAGTTAGACTGTGACTAAGAGTTTAGTTTCCCTCTTCATAATTTTACTAAGCGCGCGTGTTTTTTTTTTTTTTCCCATTCCCTCCTTTATATTTTTTTCCCATTCCCATTCCCTTTCTGCATATCGTTCATTTCCATTCCTTCTTTTTCTCTAAAGTATGAGAAATTTCCACCAACATTGATAAGGACATCTCACGACTCAGTCACCAACAAGGACATCACGCAACCCAATCACTAGCATGATTGTCTCACGACCCAACCACAAGCAACAATATCTCACGACTCAATCCACGACAAGAATGTCACACGAGCCAACCTTTGACTAGATTTCACGATCCAACCATCGCGAAGAACTCACGAGCTTAGTGTTCTCTTTTGTGCTCTCTAGTAAAAACTCGAAATGTCTTTTGATTTTAATATTTTAGGTTTAGATTATTCTCTTCCATTCACTAATGAATTGAATCATTTTTAGGTTTAGACTGTATTGTTATTATATCTCACTGTAACAGGTTGCTCTGTATCACATAATGATAACTGGGATTAGAATGAACCCATACCTTTTTATAGCTCCATAACCTTTCAATGGAATGATTGTAATACCTTTTTATAGCTGCATAATTCTAAACAAAATAATAGCTGTAATGCTTTTGTTTTGATCTTAAGCATAAGTTTCTGTGGTGATTTAGTTTTTGTGATGCATGAAACCAGTGGTGATTTAGTTTTCTGTGAAGAAGCTAGTTAAATTTGGAAACCAGTCTTCAAAGAGTTTGAAAGTTGAAGTAAAAACTTTGGCTAAAATTAGGCATAAAAATGTTGTTAAGATTCTTGGGTTCAGTTCTGATGAGTCATTTTTTCTTATTTATGAATACTTGCATGTAGGAAGCTTAGGGGATTTGATTTGTAGTCACAATTTTCAGTTGCATTGGGGAATTTTGTTAATCAAAGTTATTAATTAATCATTCTGCAAGTTTTATCCCTCCAATTCACAATTAAGCATGCTATTATTTTTTATTTTATTTGGGTAAACTTAAGTTATACTTATTGAATTGGATACAGGTGCCAACATATTATTAATAGCTGCTACAATATTTTTCATTTAGATTAGAATAATGATTTGATTAGTTTCATATCTCATATACGTAGCTTGGAATTAATAAGTTAACATTTTATATCACTTTAAGTTGATAGATTAAGAAAGTATATCTAGTAACTTTTATGTCGGAGTTTAGCTCTTTCTATTGTATTCAACTCTTGCTAGTAAAAAGATAAATTATATATATATATATATATATATATATATATATATATATATATATATATATATATATATATATATATATATATATTAATTGCAGACACCGCAGTTCAGAAGCTTCACACTCTTGTTTGCAGACACCGTAGTTCAAAAGTAAACGTGAGTAATATTCTCCATTCCAATCATCTTCTCTAGTCTTTTCCTTTTTTTCGTTCTTTCTTCTACATTCCTCTTTGTAAGAAATAAATTATTGTCTTTATTGTTAAGACACATTTAAATTTGGTTATCTAGTGCTATTTCTTGCTAGTCTGTGCAGACAGATAATTGGTCTGAGTGAATACTTTATAATTGTTTATTAATAAAAGTTAAATTCTTAATTTTATGGCTTAAATATAATTGTGATCCTTTAACTTTTACTTAGTATTCATTTTGATTCTTTATCTTTTTTTTTTTTAATTCATTTTGGTCCTTTATCCTTATATTATTTGATAAAGGACTAAAATGAATATTAGGCAAAAGATAAAGAACCAAAATTATATTTTAGCTTTATATTATTTGATACCTTAAATGCCTTAATAATTTTATTCAAATATGACAACCGATTCATCTAACTATGATTGATAAGCGTTGGATTAACAAACCATTCAGATCAAAAGAGTTCTTAAATGGGGTAAAACAATTTTTGGATTTTGCCTTTTCAAATTTTGTAATGAATGTAAAAATTTGGTGTCCTTGTATTGCATGCAAATTTTTTCATATGGGTGATAAAGTTCATGTGTCTAGTCACCTCATACAAAGGGTTTTCCAACCAAGTACACATTTTGGTACATGCATGGGGAAAAACGTGTGCAATCCAAGGTTGAATAAATGAACGAAGTAAAAGAAGCATTAGATATGCAATATCAAATGCAAGATATGTTGAATGACATATTTGGTGTCATAGATGATCAAGGAATTCAAGATGATGGCAGTCAAATATTCCTAATAGTAACCACCCTATGGGTGCAAAAGATTCAACTAATGAGGATTTTAAAAAAGTTAGAGAGTTAATGGAAAATGGGAATCAAGAACTTTATAACGGTTGCACAAAATATAGCAGATTGTCATTCATTGTTCGTCTTTATAATGTGTATGTTACTTATGTAATTACAAATGACTTTTTATATGAAAACCTTAGTACGAGTAAGTCTTGGGAATTAAATCAAGAAATTCTAGTTAAATCAAGTTTATTGAATTTTAATTGAGGAACAAAGTTGAATTGTTACATCTGTATTTAGAGAAACGTGATATCCTAAAATAGATATAAAAGTTTTTATTTTCTTGAACAGATTTTCTTCATCCGCCGCGAGTTTTCTTTAAATAATTTAGTATAAATTATTATAAATGTTATTTTGGGGTTTAGGGTGTCAAATAATAGACCAAGACGCAATGATGATGACAATGGGGTTAGTGCTAGCAGTGAATCCACTATTTTGTCGAATTTATTTCCTATATCAGGCAAGCCTTGTTCTTTGATTCCATAACTGGAGATGATCCAAACTCATTGCTATGTCTTAGCTAATTGTGAATTGGTGGATTCATTTCGAGGGTAAATTTTATGCTTTTTCATATACTTAATTATCATCTCAATAATCATTTCTAAACCAAATGTACTAACAAAAATTTCTTCATGTAGAAAGTGTAAGATAGAGGTTGCTGGAATGCATCGTGGCCAAAGAAATTCCTCTAGAGTTGTGGCAGAATAAGTCCACAAAAATTTTCACAAATGGTTCAACGAATATGTAAGGATATCTATATATAGTTTGACTTAATTTTTCACATAAAAGTATCATTATATATATAATTGTTATAATAATTTTTAAAATATTGCTAGGTTGCAAGAAAAGATGATCAATATATTACAATTGAAATTGAGTGGCTTGCTAAAAGGCCAAATAATATTGCAAAGAGATTTGATGGGTATAACATTCATGGATTACAAGTTACCTTTTAATCACTAAAAGTATTTTTACAATATACTAAAACTATCTTAAGAGATATACTTGAGTTTCAAATGATGTTATGTTAAAAGGTTTGTAGGACAAGAATCTACTCAACACTTGTTTGAGATTAATTGACAGCAATAACTCAATAAAGAGAACCTTGAATGTAGTAAGAGAGAGCTGGAGTTTTTGCTTGATTGAAGAGTTTTGTTTGCTCGAGTATGATTGTTTTATAATGAAATGATTGCACTGAAAACTCTTACTATTGTCTTCACCTTGATGTTTCTTTTATATGCATGGAGAAGGTTAAAAATGACTCATTATGGCCGTTACTATTTCTGAGGGAAACATCTGTTTAGAGCGAGTGTTTAATAGACATGTGTGCTATTCAATACATAACATTCTTCTTTGTAACTAGAACATTCTTGGTTTTGTGTTGAATGGAAAACTTGGATGAGTGATTGAGTAGCTGTCTAGTGTCAATCATTTGTCTTAGAAGCATGTTGAGCTTTCTGCAAAAGGTGCAGCAGCAATGTCCTTTCATCATTGTTGTCTTAGTTGTCCTTGCTCACAACTCATTAATCTGGAGTCTGCTTTTCTTCTTTGGGCCTTAAGATAGACTTTTGGGCTTGATTATTGTTTTGAGTAGTCTTGATATTATTTTATCTTAAGATTTGGACTATGGAAAATTGTGCATTTTACTTCTGTCCTTAAAACGAAATAACCATAATGATCTTGATAAACTAGAATGATCTTTTAATAAACCAGAATGATCTTGATTACTCATAATGATCTTGTAATCAATTTTCAGTTAAGTTAAGGCATAATGTTCTTTGATTTATATCATGGTGTAATCGTTGATTGTCGTATGGACGTATTTGATCACCTATCTTTGAATAAATCACTCAAAAACATAAGTAGCAATACAAATAGAATTATAATTAGAGATTAATTAACTGGGTTGTTTATCTTCAAAACACATGATTTGAGATTTTGCCTCAATAGAAGGAGCAATGATTAAGAATCCAAAATAGTGGTGTTGTTATTTCTGCTATTACTCAAAGGTTTTCAGTTAGAGGAGAACCTATTGAAAACTCAAGTAATGACATATATTATGGAAAATTGGTAGATATCATAGAACATGATTTCTTTGGTATGTTAAGGGTTTTTCTATTCAAATGTATTAGGGTAGACACTAAACCTAACAAGGGAATTAAGATAGATAAATTTGGCATAACAAGTGTAAACTTTTCTCATTTGATTCACACCGACGTGAATGATGTGGATGAACCATTCATCCTTGCAAGTGATGCTAGAATGGTATTTTATGTTGATGATCCGGTTGATCAAGGTTGGTCTTGTGTTTGTCATATGAAGCCTAGAGGTATACATGATATGGAAAAATGAACCTAAGGAATCACAAGAGACAATAATGGAAGACATACCTTTTTGTGAGCAAAATGTTGGGAATATTGAAGAACTACAATTAGTGAGAAACGATGTCAATGAACAAGAAAATGATGAAACAAATGTTGAGGAAGATCGTAATAGTTTTATTGATAGAGGCGATTGAATAATATTATAGAGTATTTTAAAATTTTAAGTTATAAACATTGTAATTTTTTCATATTTCTTTTCCTTTTAAATAGTATGCTATATAAGACTTCATATTTTTGTTGTTTATTTAATGCATATATTATCTTATGCATCATTTGGAATATATATTAGATATATGTTTCATCTCTTTGTAAGAAAATCTTGCAGGTACTTGATTTGATATGGAGAAAAGGCGTAGGTGTTCAAAATAAGAAATGCTAGAAAGGTTACAGAGACTTGAAAATTCAAATGACGATGAAACTCTCCAAGATCAGTCCCAACAACTCAACAACTATCATCTTGAGGATCAATTTACAAATGTCAACTTGATAGATATGCCATTTGAGGAGGATGCAATTGAACCATCACCATGTGAAACTGAATCATAGCAAAAAGAGGAGCGATTACTTATCAAAGTTAAAGGTAAAAAATCTCATATCATTAAATTTGTTGTCATATTTATTGGTGGTTGTACTAATATTATTATATTATCTTACTTGAGTTTGTATTATTATTTGCACAATCAGATACTTCTATTGGAGATATTATAATTCGATAAATAGTAGTAAATCCAGTTTGGCATATGGAGAAGACAAAAAAGGTTATGGTCGAAATCAATGCTAATGGACAAGACAATGATAATGGTTCAAATTTACTTGTGAGGTTTCTCGGCGAACTTGCTAAAAATCAGCATTTTGTCCTATATCTGTTGAAAGATGGGATGAAATGTTAGAAAAGAATAGTAAAGCAATATGAAACTGCATCCAAGTTATTATCTAAACTTCGTAGAACGTTTCTTTTATTGTATTTATTTTCATTGAAGACTGATATGTTTTTATAATCTTGAAAGGATCATTTTGTGTATGATTATGCTGCTGGTATCAAATGGACATGGACAATCCTAGAAGAAAGATGGAAGATCTATAAATATAAGTTACGATGTAAATACTTCTACCCTAACAAAAGTAAGGAAGATCTACCTGCTATTGATCCTCTTGTGCCTGAAAATGATTGGATTGCTTTTGTTAATTACTATAAAAAACCATAAATAAAGGTATAAATATTCGTTGCATTATTTTTACAAAGTGAGCAAAGTACATTTACATTTTATATTAAATGTGTGTAATGATTAACATTTGAAAATTGTAAAACCTAAGTGAGCAAAATATGAAAAATCAAAAGATGCTTAAAATCTCGGATGTTGGGGGTAGCACGAGCAATGCAAGAAGGGGTCGTCATGTGGTAAGTTGAATCCATAACTTTTATTTTATTTTTGTAATATATTAAAGTATTTGTATATGAAACTTAGATATTGATTTATATTTAATTAATATGCTAGGAGCTACAATTGAATAAACCTGTATGTCATGTTGAGGTTATATTGTCAACTTTTCTTAAAAAGAATGGAAAACTATGTGAATGAGGAAGGAAAAGTCATCACACTAAGTAAAAAAGATAGCATTGTTATTTTTTATAAAGTATTTGCTCCCTGTCAATATGATGGAATTCATCTGACTACCTATCTATATATAATTGTCACTTGGTACACACATGTATTTTGAGATGAGCATTCTCACCTATTTTTTTAGTTTTGAGATTACATGTAAAATGTTTGAGAAATGTTCTCTATGGTTTTCCCTAAATAAAAATACAGGAAGATAATGTTAGTTAGTTGCATGAACTAGATATATTTGTTGTTTTAAGACTATTGTGTGTGTTGTAAAAGCTTTTGATTGTTTTGCTAGAACGTGTTCAAGATGTCTTCTTTCTAAGTATTTGAATTTCCCCAAATGAAAAACTATTATGAGCATTATATATGATTACTAACATGTTGAAGAAATGGAATATGAAATTTGTACTAATTGAATGAGTGTTGAGTCCTCAAACGAGATGTTAAATTTGCATGCTCTTTGTTGGAGTATTTGCGAGAACTATGCCTGTTTGCAATTTTCTGCACTATTCTATGAGCAATTAGTTCAAAGTAAATGCATGAATTTTTCCAAATTTTTCATGAAGTTACTTCAAATATAATATAAAATGTGTCTTATATTCAATAGCCTTTTAAATGTACTGAAGTAATCAGACTTTTATTTCTCTAATAGGAAAAGATATCAGAGAACTTGTCTCAATATCAAGAACATGTTGTCACTGAAGGTATTAAAACACAGAGCTGAGCATTCAGGCCAAGTGTATGGTTTAGGTATTGGTGTTTTTAAAACACGTAAACATTTCACTCAATTTGGCAATGTTGGTAGCTCTAGCCAAAACAATGTCGAGGACTTACAAAAGGAAGTTCACACTTTGCAAGACATGCTAACTGGATATGAAGAGACTAAGGAACAACTTTCACAAACACAAAATGAACTTAAAGTTCTCCTTAATTTTATGCAAAGAAAATTCGGTGATGAGTTACCTACTTTCAACCAAGGTTTCCCTCCACCTTTGTAATATAATTTCTTCTAATATATACAAATGGGTGTTAATAAGAGTTTTTGAACTTAGATTTATATTTTAAGTCACTAGCAAATATCATGTTCTATTTTTTTACATAGTCATTAATATTATTAAAATGGTACTCATTCGTTAGTGTTAAATAGCAAACATTTGCTTACATTATGCTTCCACTTGGCAGATTTTGATTCTCATAATTAATGAGTAAAGTTCACCTTGATTTTTGGCTAAAAATGAAAGGATTGTGTTTTTTTTTTGTCTGTATGCAAATGAAAGGAATATGCTGTTGTTTGGACTGCAAATGGAAGGAATGCGATGTTCGGTAGATTGTTTTGCTGTTGCTCTAGACTATTTTGACGTCGTCTACAATTTTTGTATGTTTCATTAGTTTATATATAAGATTTTAGAATGTTTACTGCTAGTTTAAGTTTTGTTGTTGGTATAAACTACTTTATGCTTTTATATTAGTGATGGTTTTAGAATGTTAACTAGTTATTGTTGTTATATTTATTAAGAATAGTCTTCCTGTTATATTGCAAATATATAACTAATTATATTTATGACACATTTTATGGGTTTTTACTTTGGTTAGTTTATTGTAAAATGTTTGGTTTGACTCTATAGAATCAGATTGTTTGCATATTGGTGTTGTAAGAAATGTATGACCAAAATAGAGAAAAACTTGCAACTGATATAAAAAAAACACATTTAGTCATGGTTGCCTGTGGCAAAAGTGAAAACCGAAAATTTGTTCAATTTTATCATTTAATATAGTTTTAGCCGTGGCTAACCACAGAAAAATCGTGGCTAAAAACATGTTACCAGGAGTCATTTATGCGTGACTAATATAAAATTTAATCGTAGCTATCAAATTGCGACGCTCAACTATGCCACTGACATAATTAATGTGGCTAACTTTATTTACCACGATCAATTGACAATTTAGCCACGGCTGTGAACGTGGTTAAGTAGCGGTTTTTTGTAGTGGTAGAATTATCTACATGACAAATTTCCTTCTCATTTGAATAATAGAAAACAATGTGACTAAGGTAAAATTCTTTTTGCCAAAATCCTGTAATTGCAAGTGATTTTAACTAACCACATGTTGTCTTCATTTTCAACACGGTATGGGTCCCCATCAAAGATACATTTATCTAAGAAATTTTGTACGCGGGATTTGGTCAGCAAAAGAAGAAGATATATTAGAGAATTGAAACAACTAAATTTTGAAAGTCTACTTCCGGACCATTTCCATGCATTTACCTGATCCCCACCCAACTTTGACCCAACAACTCTGTTACAATTTAATTAAACAAACTAGAAAAAAAACTCAGTCTTGCCTCTGACAAAGTTCCTCTTTTAATCAAATTGTTTTAGCCTCTCAATCCTCTATATATTCAACCGAAACAGAAGGCACTTTCAATTCAAACACTTCTTATTCTCATAAACACAAATTCATAGATAGATCAAAACAGGGGCGACCTGATAAACACACCACACAAGAAAAATTAAATGATGTCTAAGTTAAATAATATGTCAATTCTTTTAGTAATTGGTTTTGCTGCAGCAATACTACAAAGCACAGAAGCAGCGGATCATATTGTAGGAGGTTCTACTGGTTGGATTAGTTCACCTACAGGCGGTGCTTCGTTTTACTCCAACTGGGCCTCTAATATCACATTCAGAGAAAACGATGTCTTAGGTGAGCATGATGAGTATATGATTTTAAACTAAATCTTATGTATGAATTTGATGATTTTTCAAAGGACAAACATAAGTGTATTTCTTTAGGTATTTTTTGTATGGTTCTTGATTTAATCAACCATTATTTTATCAAATTTATAATTTTTTCAAAGTTTATTATAACTACCAAAGGTGTATTTTATGTTAATAACCATACGAAAAACACGTAAAGAAATGCACCTAAGTTTTTTTCTTTTTCAAATCAAATTATACAAAGGATTATAAGTAGCAAAATTGTTAAATTGAACATCATGTCCCAAGTTTATATAAGTTTCAAGAAATGTTTACTATTTTGTCAAAAAAAAAAAATCGTAAAAACAAGCCACCTTGTTAGCCCATGTGTTAATGAGTCTTGGACAACAAAAGTCTACCCAAAAAACAATAGGATCATTTTGACTTAATCCAGAATGCAAATTGGGCTTTGAACCTGTCCAGTAAAAATTTGATATATTTTTTTTGTTATTCCATGTAAATATATAACTTTTTGCTTTTAGTATTTATTGTTTTGTTTTAATGTATGCAAAATATATTTTTATTAGAATTGGTCTATGAAATATGTATAAGATTTAATTTTAGTCGCTCAAAATAAATTAAAACTAAATTAGACAGAAGAATTTCAATATAAACAAATTTTAAAGAAATACTAAAACAAAATACCAACTAGCAAAACTCAAATATATATTTTTACATAAATTAAAAGAAAAAATAGTATATTCGAACAGAATAAAAATATATTTAAACATAAATTTCTTTTTTATCAAAAGCTTATTTTAAATTAATTTGTGTAAATCTTTATTGTACCTATTACAGTTTTCAACTTTGTCGCCGGAGCCCACACTGTTGCTGAACTTAACAAGCCAAACTATGACAGCTGCAACTTGAGTCAACCTATCCAAGTCATAGGAACATCACCAGCAAGAATCACCTTGAACAAAACTGGAGAATTCTATTTTTCATGTTCCTTCCAAGGTCATTGTAGTAGTGGCCAAAAGCTAAGCGTTAAAGTCACTTCCTCTTCACCTGCTCCAGCAAATCCTCCTTCACCAACTAATGGTCCTTCTCCTCCACCATCTGGAACCACACCTTCTCCACCATCTCCTACCCCACCTACCAACGGTGGTTCACCACCTCCGTCGTCTCCAACTCAGCCTGATGCGACTCCTCCATCAGAGGGCTCAGCCACCACCCTGTTTGCTACTTTCTCTATTCTTATCGCTCTTGTCATAAACTTATTGTTTTAGACTTCAGCTTTTTGGAAGGGTTGCTACTGTGCTATAGTTTTTATCAGTATACATGTTCAGATGTTATTTCAATTTCTCTGTTTGATGTTCTTTTCTTTAGTTTATGGTATACATACATGGTGAGAGTTCATTGTTAATTAGTCTTGATTTTGTATCGGAATAAATTTGTTTCATTGATAGAGATTTGATTGTTTGGGCGGTGTTAATATATGGATTAATAAATTTGTTTAATTTCTAGAAAGTAGAAACTTGATCATTGTATATAAAAATATTAATCGTGTTCGAACTCTCTCCTTCTCTCTCTTATATTTTTTATTTGGTTTGAAAGTGTGTTCACACGTACTCTTCTAATGTCAAAGTTCTGCCGTCGTCGATATACTTCTCTATATAAAATATGGTATCCTGAGTCAAATCTTATTTCAATAAAAAGCACATAAAAAATTGAATTTCGTAAGAAAAAATGAGTGTAAATATTAAAATATACGGGGAATAAAAATATGATATTGTTTGGTACCAGTCACATCCGCATAAAACAGTTACCACCTCCATAAAAAAATATACTAAAAAATATAAAAATAATGCTTATGTTAGTGTTTTACAATGCTTATGAACGTCATTAATGTTGACGATATTAAAAGTAGGTTGCGTTTATAACGTTTTTTAAGCGCTATTATAGGTGAACATTACACAGTATTTTTATCGGATCGGATGTGCTATTATAGCTCGATATAAAATTGAATTTCAAAAATAATAATAGTATTAAACCATAAGATATGCATGTGAAAGAAACTCGAGATTGTCCATTAACACGAACAAACATAGGAGTAAACAAATGAAAAGAAACCTGAGATTATCACAATAGTGAGTTTTCCAGCAAAGCGAACAATTGATGACGGTGGAGGCGAAGAGGTTGAAATACGCGATTAGGTTGATAGTAGCGGTCGACTTTAAATGTGAGAACGATGGAGGAAATCAAACTTGAATGTGAACTTTAAATGTGAGAACGCTACAAATATTGAAAACAACAAAATTTAAGTGCTAGCGTGTGTTAATTTTAATAGGACTTACACAAAGAGTGCTATGAAATATTGAAAATTTACAACATTTACTCAAAAAGCGATATAAGATTTGTCCATGTAATATTTAAGAGCGCTTATAATATAAGCGCTATGTTATGTGAATTATGAAAAGCTAATTTTGGCGCAATGATTTCAAATCGGTTGTAGACGCGATGTGTTTGTCGACGATGTGGTTGTTTACATCTAAAAATAAAAATGACAAGCTATTGAAATTTGGGTTAACCAAATTTCCCTTAGTCGATATAAGGTCAAGTGAGAAAAAGATAGTTGAATGCGAATCCGACAAATCTTTTCTCGAGTCTTTAGAGGCACACGACGGTTGCAAAGGAATAAAAAGGGTCAAAACTCAGTAGAACTTGATAATTTGTAACTTGTACTTGAATTTCATGTTTTTAGCGCCACTAATGATTAACATGGATGCACGATTTGAGGAAAAAACATGTGCAAATATTGCCTATGAGACATGCCTAGAAGATAAGAAGAACGAGTTGATTGTGAGGCACCATGAATTCCTAGAGATGGGAGTTATCACGCATTACCTGCGTAATTAGTCGAGTAGAACTACATTTCTCTAGGCCACAACTTATGGCTACTAGGATTAGCATTTGCCTATAAATATTAGTACTTGTAAATTTTTTACACAATCAATCAAACACACTTTTTATGCATATCTATCTTTTTATTATTTTACTTTACTTTATACATTTCTTAGTTCAATAGCGTAAACACAAACAGACTGTACTTAACACGCTTGGGAGTAGATAAAGAACCCATAACTGAGGGACAAAGTTTCTTCATCAAAGTAGTCGCTTGAAGAAAAGGAAATCATAGTTGAGATAAGTTAGTTGATTCCTCAGTTAATTATTAACCCCAACAACAAATTCGGCACGATTGATTGACTTTATGGTAGCGACCATTCAAAAGTGCATTTTGCAAAATCACGATCGAGTTTTGGCAAAGGCACTTGCGTTCTAGTAAAATTATCAGCAACATGGATCAATCATCATCTTCAACATCTAAGAAGTCAAGCCAATACAAGCCCAATGACCCTCCACCAATGGTAGGAATACCAACTTCCGTGGATTGCTACTAGTGTTTCTAGGGACGTAGTGGTTAATCCACCTGATCAACAAATGGTTATGACCATGTCTTTTATTATACAACATATTGAGATGGGAATCCATGACATCAACTTGCTGACATTGGTAAGCCCAGGGTTCACAATAAGGTTCAACAAGCCATAGAGTTGGAGGCGAAATGAGTCAATTTTGGTGATAGTCCTGTCATTTCCACAATCTAAGGTTAGGCATGCATTGTTACTCAAAGTCAACCAATTATTGCTACGGCAGAACCTTTACAAGTGCAGTTGAGTCTCATAAAATAGGTACCCTTTATTCCTTGTAATTCTCAGCCTAGTACTTTTGTCACGAATTACCCTAGAGGTACCTTGTGGCGAATGATGTATATAATCAAGCTAACCTTCAAATATTTGGCAAGAGGCCACTTGAGGGAGTAGGACATATTGGCATGTCGTAAGTCTCACCTTATGGAAACACTCAGTAGGAAAACAATATGTCATACGCTAAATGACAAGCCTTTGGCCCAGTAGAAGGAATTCAAAGAATATCCCAATCAGCAACCATAAGAGTATTACCCATTTGGATCGACTAATCCCACAACACACCTGCCACAACTTGGTGTATCCGTACCAACCCCAGTGGGTTCAAATTTTCCACAACCAGTTGTTGGTTATGTTGGTGAATAGACATGGATTGAAAATCCATTTTACCAATACAACACACCATTGGTTCCAAGGACTTATATGGGAAACAATGTTTACATGGACCAAGGGCAGCAATGGGGAAATCCTCCATCTCCGATAACATGTATCGCCAGCCAACTACAATTGAGGCGAGGGTTAGATCCCGACCTCATAGTAGATAATATAAAGAGGTGCTTTGGGGTTCAACTGAAACTCATGGAGAAGCTTATGCATCGGAAGCCCTTTCCTGAATGGGAAGATGAAAGTGCTTGAAAACACAAGAAAAGGGGGGGGGGGGTAGAATTGTGTTTAACGTTTTTAAAAACTATTTGCTTTTCTTACAAAAATCGTTCTTTATCATAAGATTCAACTTACTATTGAAAGAGTTTAGAGAGAGTAAGGTTGAATTATAAAGAACTAAAATGCGATAATTAAAAGTGACTAAAAAGACACATAATTTTATACAAGGTCATAATAAAGTGTTGCTACCTCTAGTCCTCCCCTTACAGAGAGATTTTGCCTCAGTACAATCGAGTGCTTAATCCACTATTTCCATGAAATAGTTGTACTAGTATTCTTTAATCTATCTCTTTAGGCTTTGAGTATTTTTCTATAGCCTCTCCAAGCTTTTGTTCCTAGAACCGTTCTTCAACATACTAGCATCCTGAGGTTAATGAGGATTGTTGTACCTTTTTAGGTACCTATTTGAGAATGAGAGGGTTGTGCCACTATCGGGCTGAGTTAAATCAATTCTAGTTTTTGTTTGATTTGCCACAAAGTATGTTTCTAGGATTCTTACTTTTATGGAGAGGATGTTACATATTCAATCCTATATCAGTTTCAGCTTATGAAAATACTTTGACTGATTTACATCAATTCTAATAACTCTTTACTAAGAGGATCTTTCATTCATGCTTTTTGATGTGTTCTTGGCATTTTCAACATTACCCTATATGTTGTATACTTCTCTCTTATTATCTTACTTTATTGATAGAACCATTTCATCTTAAATGCAATGGGGAAATGTCTGAAAAGATGTTTCTATTGGAGGTCCTCTAGGGTATGGCCTTTGTACTTTAGGGTCAGGCCTGTGTATTTCATTTGCATAAAGACAACTTGTATCTTAATGGGTTTCAACAATTGAACTATTGAAGACAAATATATCTATTGAGCATAGAACTGACTCCCAGAAATCACTCCTTGAAATTTGTATGAAACCAGATGAAATTTGACTTACAATTCATCATAGCAAGCGGGTAATTAGAGAATGCAGTTTATCAGTGAAAAAAGATTCTGGATAATTATCAAAGGATACGCATAGACAGAGGATACAATGATTAAAGGATGTCTTGTAAATCATCAGATCATTAACTTTTGTCAGAGTGTTGACTTCTTAAGAGGAATTGACTTCGTTAGAGTGTTGAATTTACCAGAGGCATTGATTTTGTCAGAGCGTTGATTTTACTAAAGGCATTGACTTTGTGAAAGGATACATAAAGAATCAAAGTAAGACGATCATATGCTTGATGAGATTAGTTGAGGCAGTAAGTTGCTCGTCACGCTTATTAGATGCAGACCCATAATTTTTTTAGTAATGCTTATGTATTAGAGTTAGAGGAACATAATCCATGTTGGGTTCATTAGAGGCAACCGAGGAACAACTGATGCTTGCAACAACAAGGGTGCGTGTCACCAGACTTATGTTGTTAAGCTGAAGTATAGTCTTGGTTTCTTTTGCTTTTGTCCAAATCATCAAAGGATATAACTTATATAGCAACACATGCTCTGTTGCACTTGTTTCTATAGTAACTATGTTTTATTATATCTTGCTCCATTAGAAGATTTCTAACACACTTGTTAACATAACTCTTACCTTTAATTTGCACACTTAGCATATATAGTTATGGGATAATTGTTCTTTATTTGTTTGTATTTGTTATCACCAAAACATCAACAAGAAGATTGTATTTTAAAATAATTTTGCACTATTAATCTCCCCCTTTTTGATGATGACAAATAACTATACAATTAATGAACAATTTTCCTTCACAAAGTAAGATTTTTAAAAGAAGGCTCCCCCTAAATGAGGTGTTCAGGAATTGTTTGACTTAATGTCGCAAACAAATGCAGCTAGCTTATGTAGATGATACTGATGATGTAGATCATGCAGATGATGTAGACACAACAAATGCAGATGATGTATATGATGTAGACACAAACAAATGCATAGCAAACATAAAATTAACTGTATTACTATATCTACTACTTCATTATCGAAAAGGGTTAATTGATGGAGGTTATAGAAAGCCGATTAGACATAAGAAATACCAGAAGAGTAAACAAAAAATCACACAACAAATAGAAGATTGACATAAGTGATTATAAACGGAAGCTTAAACGGAATAGAGACAAGAGTAAAAGGAAAAAAAGAGTAATTTCATTAAATAATGCACGATTACAACATAGACAACAAAAAACAACAAAAAAACAAAACAAAAAATTACTCCTAGACACGTTCTAGAGACATCTAAGGACACACATCAAGAGTTCAGCTGCTTCCTCCATTTCAGAGATGAGAAGATCCACATTGTGCTCTACTTCTTGCAGAGCAATCCAGACTTCTTGTTGTTCAAGAAGAATGTCACTCACCATCGAAGCCACTTCAGATGGTGGCGTTTTTTTCTTCTTCGGAGAGGAAGGTGACTTCCTTTTCTTGCCAGAAGACGAACAAGTATCCACGAAAGAGAGTTTGAGAGGCAGAGAAGGAGGGATGAATACAACTTGAGAAACAAGGGCATGCAAAGGATTGAGATGACACATATGAGGTGGAACAAAAAGGTTTAGGGATAAATAGCCAAAAATCTTGTGAAGCAAAATAAAAATGTTTTTGGGAGGAAAGACGTAATGATGAGGGCGTGGGAAATCGAAGACTTAAATAGCGTGTGATAGATACTAAGGGACACATGGTTTTGTGTTAAAGGTACGAAAGAAAAAAAACAAAGCAGTATGTTGAAGAACCTCAATGGTTGGATGCTAGTATGTTGAAGAATGGTTTTGAGAACAAAATCCTGGAGAGGCTATAGAAAAATACTCAAAGCCTGAAGAGGCAGAGTAAAGAATACTTGTACAAATATTTAATGGAAATAGTGGATTAAGTCATTGACTGTATTGAGGCAAAAGCTCTTTGTAAGGGGAGGACTAAAGGTAGCAACAGTTTTTGTGAACTAGTATAAAAATATATGTGTCTCTTTAGTCTCTTTTAATTATCACATTTTAGTTCTTTATTATTCAACCTTGTCTTAAATGTGTTTATCTTCTTAAAAACATGGTTTGAAAAAATTTGGTCAAAATGACTATTTTTGTTTTTCTGAAAAAGTTAGTAGAGCATTCTTGCATATTGTTTTTTTTTCTTATGTAAACTTCATCTTATTTTCTAAGTTTTTTTTATTAATGTTGCCATGTTTTCAAATCACTTTTCAATGACAAACTTTTCTATAAGGCATAATAAGTTACTAAGTGAGAAGAGTCTATTTGCTAACACTGATATTCATCCTCTGATAGGAAGAAGTATTAGTGAATACAACAGAATTGTTAGTGCAAAATAATGGAAGCATTATAGTGCATTTTAACAATGAATCTAACCAATCAAGGAGAAGCTTTCTAAAACTTCTATGATGTATATCTACACGTGCAGGAAATCCCTTAGAAGAAATGTGAAGAAATGTACACCCTAAGTCAAAATCCTTTTTGGAATGTTGAATGGCAACAAATCAAGGATCCCCATCAGAACAAGATGATGCACTCAAAATAATTATGAAACCATATTATCCTCAAAGAATCATGTACGTCATAGTGAGCCACATTAGCAATCCTCTGACTACAAGGTATAAATCTTTCCCTTTGTAGGTTAAAGGACAAAGTTCTTGCCTCTGGTGTATTCTTTGTTTGATTCATCATCTAATGAAAGATAAAGAACTAGAACAAATGATTGCATATGTTGAATTAGAAGGAAGATCATAACCAAGACAACTCATCCCTTGGTTATAAGATCATCTGATAGAAAAGTCTAACCAACTCTGGTAAAAACACGTGAACGAGCAGTTGTTAAATCACCCTTGTCAGTCCTCGTCAAGCATCTTCTACTATTACTTCATTATTTCATATGTATTTGCTTGTGCTATCTTATATGTATTGTTTTGCATGCCCGTGCTTTCTTTTTGTCTTATCTTGAGTCTGTGTTGTCTTTTCGATATTGGTCTGTGTTGTCCTATCCTCGTTCTTATCGCATTTCCTTGTTCACTCCCGTTAAAATCTATGTTTTTTATTCTTCCTCTCTTCTCATTTAAACCTCTATCCCCTCCAGCATTGTTTCAAAACTATCTCTCTTTCTCTGAAGCCTTTTTATCCAAAAAATTATTTTCATTTAAACTCTCTTACCTGAAAACCTCTAAGAAAAACCAGATATATATCTGTTTCTTTATTAAGTCTTCATCTTCCTAAATGATCCTCTTTTTACACTATGCTCTAAAAAAGACTTCATAATATTCTTAAAACATGAATTGTTCAATCTAAATGGTGAAATGT
This sequence comes from Cicer yamashitae, assembly GCA_037974755.1. Lineage (NCBI taxonomy): Eukaryota > Viridiplantae > Streptophyta > Magnoliopsida > Fabales > Fabaceae > Cicer > Cicer yamashitae. Next base: position 30,747,625 of record JBBPBQ010000003.1, read on the forward strand.
TCATAAATCCTGAATTCGTTACATCTGTGAACTACAGCGAACAAGATGGATTATCCAAGAAGGTTCACAAAAGGCATTCAAAGGTTCACTTGTGGAACCCTTGAGTATAAATGTCTCCTTCTCTCTCCAATTACGTTGAATACAAGAAGAAAGTTAGAAAAAGAGTATTGAAGGGCTTGTGCCTCATTTTGTTTGAATCCTCTTGATTGGATGGAAATCTAAAAGTAATAACGAAGAAAGGTTGGACACCTAAAATTTTATCAAAGATTTAACTTTAGAAAATTATATCTCCAACTCGATATTCAGTGAAAGTCCCATATGACAAATCAAAATGATTAGAAAAAAGGGAAGAACAATGGTCACATGACTTAAGCTTAGCATTGTTTTCTTGAACTTGAAAATTCTGAACAACATAAGTACAACCCTCTTTGAGAATGGATTTCAACCTGGGTGTGTCATATTTGATGACAGTTACATGTATCTTGCAACGCTGCAACATATTGATATTATTATAGGAAAAAAAAAATAATAGTATAATAGATTGAAATTTTTGGTGAGGTTTGAAGTTTTAAAGTAGTACACAACAAAAACATGCATAAAAAAATTTACATCCTTGTCTATGAAGATCATTTCGACGTGTTCTTTTTTACCTATGTTTACATACCACATATTTGTGATCCTTACAACAATTTTCGACACATCCTTCGAGTCATCAACAATGCTAATAAGCTCAATTTGTCTTTTTAATGCAGCCTAAATCTACCGTTGTCCATACAATTTATTGTTTCACATGCATGACAACACTAAAATGTGATGGAAAAAATTAAAAGTCTCATGCTTTTTGAAGATTACGAAAAATGATGTATGTGTGAGAGAAAGACATACCAATAATGTTGATCTTGAGCTTGGTGTCTTCAGCAATTTCGGCCACTGATTTTCCCTAGAAGATGATAAGTGTTGGTTAAACTTTTTTTGGGTGTGCAGGCTCATACCATTTTGCTTGTGAAAATAGTTAATTGATTGAGATAAAATCTTGGTAATAGAAAAATGATACATACGAATGCGTGGGAAATTCATACATATGTGATTTTACAATTCTAGTCACCAAATCTGCTACACATGCATGATACCTACTCAAATTTGTAGGGATAAACTTGTACTTTTAAAGATTTCAGAAATTAATTTCAAATGTTGCACGAACTGAGTATAAAATGTCAAATATAGTCAAAATTTGTTGTTTAGTAGTTTCAGTGGCAACGAGTTCCCTTAAGATTACATTGTATTTTGAGTGAATTGTTTTGCTTATTTCTTTCAATTTAATGTTCATTTTAGAGTTATTTTAAATAAATTGTTCTTTGATTAAATAAGGTGTTTATGCTTTCATTTTCTTGATTAACCAACTATTTTGTGTAGTTTTTTTTTTAATTGGTTTAGCGCAATGCTGAATCTTGGTGAAAAAACAACATGACTCATGTGCAATACTTTAATCATATATGGAGTTGTAGACGTCCAAATGGAGTCAAATTAGTTGCAAATGAAAGCTATATCAATAGCTATAACTTTCATAAAGACACTAAAACCCAATTTTGGATTGTATAGGATGAAAAGTCAAATCAGAAAAAAAAAAAAAAGAAATTTTTACAGAGCATTGCTTTTAGAGGCAGAGCATTGCACCCAGGTGCAGTGCATTGCACCCAACCATTTGTTTCTGCCCATATTAGAGAACTGCGCCTAGACTTTCTAGCAATGTGGTGGCTTGCATTTTTGGGCCCTATTTATGCTAAAAACTCAGGTTTTCCAAGGATTCTGACCAAAGAGGCATTGGTCAGATCATATTGTGCACGTCTTGGAGGCTAGGAACTTGAAGATTTTACTCTATGAAGTAAGAAGTGAAGACTCATTCCATCTTTCTTATGTGTAATTTCATCTTCTTCATTGTTACTATGTTCTTAATCATGAACTAATTTTTACTTTGATTAGGATGTAAATGATTCATTTGAATTTATGTAGTTTAATCCTTGTTACTCTTTATGCAATTGAAGTTGATATTTTTACTCATTAATTCTTATTCTTATTATTTTTTGTTGATTGACCATTATGAAATTGGATTTAGGAATTACTTCATTATTGGAAAATAGATAGTAACAACCAAACATAAAATTGATGTTCGTATTTCAATATATGCTATATGAATATAGGGTATTAACGTGTGTTTGATAAATTGGTGAACTTTCATGCTTTTAATAACACGCTAGATTACCTAAGGAATTAGGATTCATTGTTATAAAATTGAGATTTTGAGCCAATAAAATGGTGTTATTCTAATATGCTAATTTGACATAACTATAATAATTTGATTGTTAAAATAGCTATTCAATAATTACAAAGTTTAAAAGAGGTGACTCGAAATCCTAATCATTCTTCTCATATTTCTATCTCGCTAATCTATTATATATATTTAAAACAGACTCCGCTGCCACCTCATACTATTTCCTCCATATATGCGAACATTTGCCACCTCAGCTAAAATGCGAACATGTGTACATCTTCATAGAGAGTTTCCTTACTCACTTTCTAAATACCTTTTCCCCATATTTTGTGGAACTATTCATGTGCCATAAGTTACAAATTACAATACAATAAATATCAATTATTTGACACTCATTAGTCCTCCATTATTATTGATAACAGTTAGCTCATTAGTCCTCCATTATTATTGATAACGGTTATTTCTCTATAAATATCTTCAAATTGAATATTATATAGTATCATTACTGAAATCTATCAATCATTACGAAATCTATCACATATCACTTATTAGATAACTAAAATTAATATTTAAATCAAATAGAGAGATATAATTTAGAATTAGGCCAACAATTTATTTTTCTATTTTTTCTTATTATACTATTACTGATATAGACTTAGAGAAAAATTTATATATTTTTTGAAATATTGATATTGTTATGTACTAAAATATATTTTTAACTTTTTTCAAGTAGTAAATTGTTTTTTTTTTGTACAAAATAGTAAATTGTTTCATTACTAGAAAAAAAATTATCTCAAACAAATACTTTTTAAGCATTGTATGCATTATATGCACGCTTCAACCCAACACATTTTTTCTAAGGACAAAATCGTAAAATCCTACTATTTTGATAAAATAATACGTTGAAGTGTATAAAAAGTAGAAATCGTGAAATCCGGTGTAAACAAATTAAATAAGTAAATATTGATACACAATATTTTAATAAATGTTACCAATATAGCTGATAAAATGTTAAAACACTTTTAAATATTTATTTAGACATTAAAAATAGTCAATATACAACTTTTGTATTTTTTTAATTATTGTGTCGTCACACATATTTACCAAAACAAATAACAATTCGTCAATCTAATAAAAAAATTTGTGTTTTGTTTCTCTTATTAGTTATCAATGCATATATTTTACCATGAGCATTATTTCGAAATTTTTTTTAATATGTGTAGGAAAAAACTATTAAAATTTTAAAAATTCCTACATAACTTATATACTTTAATAAAAATAGAGTTTACGATTATCAATTATATAATTTATCTTTTAAATCATGGTTAATATTTTATGTCTATACACCATCAAAAATTAGCTAATTGGTACAAATTTGATATTGTAAATAAAGTTCAAATCTAACTTGAAACGGTTGTAAAATTGTTAATTTTACAAATTCTTTTATATTTTTTTAAGAGTAAAAATACTCATTTAATTACACACTCTACAATATCTTTTATCGTATTTTTTTTATAACTATAAAAATTTACAAAATTAATATTATATACATATCACCTTATAAAAAAATGAAAATTAAACCCGCGCAAAGCGCGGGTCATATTCTAGTTTTAATTCATTTTCAATCAAACATCCAATGATTAATCCTTTTGCTCACCTAAGTGTTATTTACTTTTGTGCGTATTAAATTTATCACCAAACAATTATTTTGTACACTTTCCAGAAAGTTGTCACTCACAAGGTAAAAAACCTTTAAGACTGGCTAGAGACATTTGGAGCTGAGGCCAGGATATTTGATACCATGTTTTTAGGGTAAGAAAATGTAGGTGAACTCGAGGAACAAGAATCCCAGCAAGGTTCGACTAAAGATTTCAAGAATCAGGCAGTCAAATCACCTATTCAAAGGAGATTGCCAACCATTAAAGCATAAGACCCACTAGTAGAAATTAGCTTTGAAACCTCAAAGGAATTGAGGATGCCTAAGGTTAGTGGATTATTATTGACCACGACTGAAATTGATTAGTTAGTAGGGTGTATTAGGTGATATAAAGATTGTTTTACATGGAGTTATCGTAAGAGTCGTGGTTTTGCTAATGAACTAGTCGAACACATGCTACCAATTATAGAAGGATATAACCCACACAAATAATGTCCAAGAAGATGAAATCTTCAATTGATTCCCCAGATCAAAGCTAAAGTAGAAAGATTACTTCAAGCAAGGTTCATTCGAATGGCTAGATATGTGGAGTGGTTATGTAACATAGTACTAGTAATCAAGAAGAATGATGAGATCAAAGTTTGCATTGATTATCGCAATATGAATTTGGCCACTCCAATGGATGAGTATGGAATGCCAGTGGCAGAAACGTTGGTTGATGTTGCGGTAAGCCATGATGATGTGGTGATCAAGTCCCGTAATTTCAAATGCCATTTGTTGGAACTAAATTAGGCCCTGAACAGAATGAGGCTCCATAGTTTGGAGATGAACCCAACAAAGTGTGCATTTGGAGTATCAGTTGAAAACTTCCTAGGTTTCCTGGTACACACAATAAGGTAATATAACAAGGTTATGTCTATCTTGGAAGCCAGGCCTCACAATACTAAGAAGGAATTGCAGTGTCTCATAGTGAAGATTAATATCCTGAGAAGATTCATATCCAATTTGGCTGGCCAGTTGAAAGCTTTTTTATCCTTCCTTCAGTTGAAGGATTTAGAGGAAATGGTGTGTGGAGACAATCAAAAAAGAACCTTAGACTAAATCAAATAAGCTTTAGCCAATCCACTAGTATTCATGTTGTTAGTGCAATGTAAACCACCCAAGCTATACATCGCTGCAGAAGATGAATCAATCAGCTTCTTGCTTGCTCAGGATGTTGATGATGGTACAAAAAGAGCGGTTTATTACCTTAATCGAATCTTGAATGATGCCGAAACTAGATATATACCTATTGAGAAATTATGTTTGTCTTTGTTTTATGCTTGTACTAAATTTTAATATTATTTATTACCAAGAGAGATATTGGTGTGATGCAAGATTGAGATAGATATTCACTGAATAGACCAGTATTACAAGATCGACTAATGAAATGGGTCATCAATTGGTGATAAAAAAAAAAACCATTTGAGAATACCAATGCTTGAATATGAATCTTCAACGAAGTTGTGAAACCATTAGCAGAGGTTTATGTATGTTTGCCGACGAAGTTGTCTTGCATGTAACTCATGGAGAAAATGAATAAGCTAATGAGTTAGGTCAAAAAGCTTTTGGTTATAAGGAAATAACCCTTTTACTTTTACATGAAGAATATCTTATGGAAGGATGTGCTCAAGTGGACGACTCTTCGACTAAAGAGTTGGTAGACTACTTAAAAGATCCATCAACTTCAGCCGATTTCAAGCTGAAGGTAAAGTAGAAAGCACTCATCTACATGTTAATAAATGAGGATTTGTATAAGAGGGGAATTAGCAGTGCTTTATGTAAAACCCTGAATTTTGATCCAAAGCATTACTTAATAATAATTTATAACGAAATTGTGATTATTTTTATTTTGAAAAAGGTTTACATTATATTGATTTATTCTAGCTAGAAAATAAATAAAGCATTGTAAGTTTTTTTTGTTTGGTTCACATCCCTGCAAATATAGTTTCATTTTAAAATAGCTCTTCTATCCAACTTCTGTTACAAAAACTGTAACACCGTTAAACCTAAATATAATTAAAACGTAACTTTTTTTAACCGAAAAATAAACCACCAATATAATTAAATTATAACCTTTTTAAACATAAAATTAACCCCCAAATATTTGATTCTTCTTCCCTAAAACTAACAACTTCAAAATGGTTTCTTTTGAAATTGATGGTTCAAGTTTATAGTAATCTGTATTATATTATCAAAGATAGCGAAGATATTAAGATAATATCGGCGGGTTTCTTTTGAAATTGTTGGTTCAACAATTTTTTAGTTTTACCTTCTATTATAATCGTTTCAAGGTGAAATCCACTTTGGGAATTTCTTGGTTGACCTGATTTTTCAATTCGTTAACTAGATTCTTGGTGGAACCGGAACTACTGGAAATCCAATTGGTAATTGATGAATCAGAATTCAATTAATTGATAACGGAAACAATCGGTTCATCGTTTTGAACTAATTCCCAATCGCTAGCTTCAATTTCACGTTTTCTATCCACGGGTGCAAAGAAAATTGAAGCGAATCAATCAAAAGAAGAAACATACATTCACAATTTTATACTAATATTGTATTTGGAACCCTAATCCTAACTTATGTAGGATTGTAGTTTTTTAGGAAAGAAGAATGGAACATTTGGGGGAAAAGAATGAAATATTTGGGGGGAGAAGAATGAAACATTTGGGATTAATTTTATGTTTTTTTAGGGAAGAAGAAATAAACATGTGGGTTTAATTTTAGGTTAAAAAATATTATAATTTAGTTATATTGGGGATTTATTTTTAGGCTAAAAAAAGTTAAGTTTTAATTATATTTATATTTAACGGTGTTAAAGTTTTTGTAACAGAAGTTTGATGGAAGGACTATTATAAAATGAAACTATATTTGCAGGGATGTGAACCAAACAAAAAAAACTTGCGATGACCAAAATCAAAAATGGTTATAGTTGCAAGAACCAAAGACATATTTAAACCAATTATAATTAACCAAATGTAGCGGTGATTCAATTATTCCAAAGCAGAATAAAATCAACCTCTGTATTTCTAGTACTATTAAAATGTTCAGGTATAGAAATTAAATAAAAAACTTAAAATACCCCATGACTGGATTATTATTATAATTTTGACAAAAACCTATTTTCATCCCCACGTTGCGCCGCATATCCATACAAATCCCTACAATTATTTTTGAATTTCTTCAAAGTCATTTGTACTTAAAATGTTGTTCTAAGGGTCTATTTTTTTCCATCATCTATATCGATCCAAAACCAATCATATGAGACAATGTCATAAAATAAATAAATGTAAACACTTCTCAATTAAAAGAGTTAAAACGCAATTAGTTTAATTTATAGGACAAAAATATTTGTATTTATGCATGCTTCTAAAAACTATATGATCTGAATATAATATATGTCTCTAAGGCAACTTCTACATAGAAAAATTACTCATACCAATGGAAAAATAAACATGCTACAAAAGTAACAATACAACATTTTGGACCGACGACATTGCTTGATTTTTTTTATGGTCAAATAATCGTTCTCGTAGACTAATTTAGAGAATGGTTTTAAATTTCTTTGGTAAAGCATAGCCGAGCATGCATTTCCTATAACAAGAATGGTGAAAAATCTTTCGGATCCGTTTGATGGATAGGATATGATCGAGACATGATACGATAAGGAGCAGGGTAGAGACAGGATATGGTATGGACATGATAGCAAATATGATAAGATTAGTTTATCATATCTAGTGTTTGATACACAACATATAACCAAATGATATGATTTATATTATGATAAAATGACAAATTTGTCCTTGTAATCTATTTAAGTTTTTTTTCTTTCAAAATAACATTCATATATTTTTTTTAAAAATTGTAAATAATTTATGAAGTAATTTTATATACTTGAAAAAATTGTTTACGCTACTAAAAGAAACATATAATATTAAAAAGGCTTAATTGCAGTTTTGCTCCCCTATTTTAACTGAATTACGAATATAGTTCCCCCATTTTATTTCTCCCCACTTTTGGTTCCTCTTAACATAATTTTGGTCCAAAACTTGATAAAGTGTCATTTTTTGCGCTTATTTAAGCCACACCATGCCTCAAGATCTCGCGGTGCAACAATTGTACCTGAAATCTATGATGATAAATGGTGTGGTGTGGCTTAAAAAAATGATACTTCATCAAGTTTTGGACTAAAATTCTGTTCGGAGGACCAAAACTGGGGAGAAATAAAATGGGGGGACTACTTTCGTGATTCAGCTAAAATAGGGGGATTAAAACTGCAATTAAGCCTATTAAAAATATAATATTAAAATTTCCAACATACTGTATCAAATTAAAATTATCGACTTTGTAGTAGCAATAAAGTATCATAAAGAACAATCTGTTGTCTTACATGTTTCATCAAACCATACAAAATAAACCAATGAAAGTAAAATGTATTAAATTTAGATAAGTAAAATCAAGTTGATCAATGACTTAACAAATGAAAGACGATCAACATCATCACAACACTAAAATATCTGCAAGCGATGTGACACGTATAATATTTTGTTTGCTGCAACAAAACGCTCTTGTTCTGTTTGCTGCAGTTTCTTTAACTCATTCATAATGTTTCTTGAATCATCAAACACGTCTTCTTTCAACCTACCCTCAGTATGGAAGAGAACACACAACCGTCGAAATGATCTAATATCCATGCGAAGTTGATTAACACATGTGACATCATCTCGATTGATCAAACTCTCTAAAAATTTCTCCCTTAATCCTTCTCTATCTATTAGTCGATTTCTAATGCTATGATTTTTATAAAACCACATTGAAGAATGACTCACTATCACAAAAATTGCTAAAAAGAAGTTCAACCATCTATAAAAACATTTGCTTTAACATTAGATATAGCATCACATTATTTTATTCTTGTGAATTCATATTTACCTATATATGAAAGTATCAACATTATTATTATTATTATTATTATTATTATTATTATTATTATTATTATTATTATTATTATTATTATTATCCATCGACACAAAAATTGAATATTAATACATCATAACACATAACATAGATGACCGAGGAAAATAATTATTTATTGCCAATCAATATTTTTTTTCGAAACATTAATCAAAGTTTATTATTAGTAACTATATACAAAAACAATTAACATAAAATTCAAACATCAAATATGATAAAGAAAAAAGGGCAAATATGAACAAAAAAAACAATAAAAAAATCCTCTGAATCAAAGTGTAAACTTTCAATATGAACACAATCAGAAAACAATCATAACTTTTATCCAGATGTAGAATAAAATAAATAAATAAAAAAAAAAAACGAGAGCAAATATGAAAAGAGGAAATCAACCATACATCAACAATAAAAAAATCAACCCAACATCAACAATATAAAAAATCATAAAATCAGAGTAATAAATCAACAATCATAAAATCAACTCAACATCAACAACAGAAAACAATCATAAAATCAGAAGAAATCAAAAAATTATTTCATCAAGAATAAGAATATCAAAGGAAATTATGACAAATATGAAAAGAGGAAAAAACAAGAAAAATGAGTCGTTATGAACCCTGTCGACCATCCACACGGGGTGGTGAAGGGAGGGCATCCAATTGGTAGAAAAAAACCCGTCAACACGGTACCTTGGGGAGAGTGCGATGGTGGAGAGGAGCACGACAGTGGCGATGGGAGGTAGAGGAGAGCGCGGTAGAGAAAGAGGGAGAAGGGGAGAGGAACACGAAAAGTTGAGGGTGGAGGAAGAGAGAGAAAAGTGAGTAGGAAATGACAAGAATGAGAAAATATTTGTTAACATTTATCAGCTTAAAAAAGGATTAGAAAATAAGGCCCAGGTAGGATACGTTAAAAAAATTTGATACTCTATCATATCAGATTGGTGAATCAAACAAAAGATTAAAGTAGAATAGGATAAATGTATCGTATGTTGTCTCCTTGTCATGTCCATCAAACGGACCCTTCTGATATAGTAGAACAAGAACGGTTTTTTTTAATTAATTCCTATAACAGCACAGATAAACCATTCTCTAATCGTTTTATAAAATAATTGTTCTCTTATCTTCTGTAGAATAAAACCGTTCTCGTATATCCCTAAGCGTGCAATTCTTCTTTCTTGTTTTTTTTTTTTTTTTTTATAATTATTATAAGAGGACATTGAAAAATTAACATGTTTGGATATTAACAAAATTAAATTACCAATAGTTGAATGACATGTAATCTATGTACCAAAACTCTTAATTTAGCCAATTTTAATAGATACTATAGTAATACATACGTGGACAAATTAAAGAAAATTATTAGCTAAAAATTCATAGTACCGATACACACTCTGCTTTTGATTGTACCATATAATTTGTCTTTATCTTTTTTTTTTCATTCTACATGTTTAGATATTTTAAACTTTATTATGAGAAACCCTTTCCACAATAGGCATATGCCATGAAATGATAATGTATTTTTAAAATAAAACCTTCACACACAACTCAATAAGATCATGTCATAAGCTTCTAAGATCATACACCATATGTTCTTATCATGAAAATTATTTATGTTAGTGCAAAAGTATTTTTAAACACAATCCTCTGGTTCATGTTTTGATGATAACAAATACATATAAATAAAAAAAAACAATTATCCCCTAGTTATGTTAATAACTATTCAAAGTAGCCTAGATTAAGTGTTTTACAGATATTCCATCGGAGCAAAGAGTAAAACAAATATTGTAAGTCTAGTGACACACGCATTTGTTGTCGCAAGCTTCATTATATGGGATTTGAGCAACAGAGTACCTCTTGCCTTTGATGAACCCAACATAGATTATGTTCCTCTGGCTCTGATAAATAAGTGTAACAGGATTTAATCTGCCTCTAACAATCATAACCAAAATTCTTCTGCCTCTGACAAGCGTGACGAGCAAGTTACTGCCTTTGCCTATGATAATCTCTTCAAACATCTGATCGTCTAACTCTGAACTTTTATGTATCATCTAATAAAGTTAACGCGTTTGGTAAGGTTGATGCTCTGACAAAGTCAATGCCTATGGAGAAGTCAACAATCTAGTGATATGTAAGACAATACTCTGACTGTTTTATCCTCTAATCTCGTACCCACTGTTTCCTTTGGTTTTCATACAAATCTCAATGATTGATTTTTGGGAGTTAGCTCTAAGCTCAACATATAGATTTTTCTTCAATGGTTAAAATTGCCAAAACCCATGAACATACAGGTTGTCTCTTTGCAAATGAAGTATATAGGCCTGACCCTAAAGTACAAAGGCCATACCCAAAAGGACCTCCAACTGAAACATCTCAAAGGGACACTTCCTCCTTGTATTTAAGATGAAATGATCTTGTCAATAAAAAGAGAAAAGCACATAACAAAAATGACAATTTTGAAAAAAACCAAGAACACATAAAAAAGCATGAATGAAAAATCCTCTCAATAGAGAGTTATTATAATTGATGTAAATCATTCAAAGTATTTTCATACACTGGAACTGATATAAGATTGAATATGTAACATCCTTTCAATAAGAGTAAGAATCCTAAAAACATAATTTGCGTCAAATCAGATACAACCCTCTCATTCACAAAGAGGTACCTGAAAAGGTATAACGACCCTCACGAACCTCAACAACAGGATTCTAGAATGTTGAAGAAAGGTTTTGGGAACAAAAACATTAAGAGGCTATAGAAAAATACTCAGAGCCTGAAGAGGCAAAGTAAAGAATACTTGTACAACTATTTAATGGAAATAGTTGATTAAGCCCTCGACTATATTGAGGCAAAATCTCTCTGCAAGGGGAGGAGTAGAGGTAGGTATAGTTTGTTATGAACAAGTATAAAAATATAGGTGTCTTTTTAGTCTCTTTTAATTATTGCATTTTAGTTCTTTAGCTATATTCTGTTTTCTAATATGTCAACCTCATTTTCATTTCAAAGTTATTTTTTGGAAAAGGATTTTCGTATTAATGTTGCCTTTTTTTTTTTGCAAATCACTCTTCAATGATATTTTGAGTAGTAAAGCAAAATCCGTGTATTGAGACAAATGAATACTCAAAGAGAAGAATAGACATGAGTAAGGATTTTTCTCTGTGTCACTTGAAACAAAGTAATCTTCTCAAAATCATATTTATATGAGAGATACTTTCTCAGATTAATTATCTTAGAAAATACCATTTCATGTGGTCAACTCTTCTTTTGGACAACAGATTAATACTCCTAGTGTATTTCCTCTTTCTGTCTTCTGGTTGTTCCCTTCTTTAAGCTCTTCAATGACAAACTAGACTAAACTTGCATTCTTCTGTAAGGAATAGTAAGTTACTAAGTTAGAAGAGTGTATTTGCTAATAATGATATCCATTCTTTAATCAGAAGAAGTTTTATTAAATACAATAGATATGTTAACAATGAATCAAACCAATCAGAGATAAGCTTTCTGAATGTATATCCACACATGCAGGAAATCTCTTAGAACAAATGTCAAGTAATGCAAACCCTAAGTTAACATCCTTTCTGGAACGTTGAATGAGAACAAGTTAGGGATACTCATAAGAACAAGATGATGCACTCAAAATAATAATGAAACCAAATTATCCTAAAATAAGTCTGTACTGCATAATGAGCCACCTTGGCAATGCTCTGGCTACAAGGTCTGAAGCCTTCCTTTTGTAGGTTCAAGGACAAGGTTCTCACCTCTGGCGTATTGCGTGTTCAACTCATCATCTGATGAGAAATAAGAACTAGAACAAATGATTGCATCTGCTAGTCAGAAGAAAGATTAGACTCAAGAGCAACTCTAATAAGACATGTGAACGAGCAATTGTTAAATCACCCTCGTCTGTCCTCGTCAGTTATCTTATACTTTACTTCATTATTTTATATGCATTTGTTTGTCCTATCTTATATGTTTTTGTTTTGTGTGTCTATGCTTTCATTTATGTCCTATCTTGAGTCTATGTTGTCTTTTCAATCTTGCTATGTGTTGTTGTCCTCGTTCTTATCGACTTTTGCTTTTCACTCCCAATAAAATCTATGTTTTCTTTTATCCCTCCTCTTTGCCCATTTAAACCTTTTTCCCCTCCAGTGGTTTTCAAAACCATCCCTCTCTCAAAAAGTTTATTTTTATCCCAAAAATTGTTTTTGTTTAAACTCGTCAAACCTAAAACCCTCTAGAAAAAACCAGATCTATATCAGTTTCTTTATTAAGTCTTCTTCTTCCTAGATGGTCCTCTTCTTACATTGTGCTCTTAGAAAGACTTCAGAATCTTCTTAAAATATGAATTGTAGTATCCATGAATGCTGGTTAGTCTTCTGGCAGGAAAAAGAAGTCCCTTTCCTCTCCCGAATTGGCTTCGATGGTGAGTGACATTCTAATTGAACAACTAGAAGTCCAGATTGCTCTGCAATAAGTTGAGCACAAGGTTGACCTTCTCATCTCTCAAATGGATGAAGTAGCTGAACTCTTTGTTGGAACCAAGTTGATTTTATACTTAGAGTTTTGATGATAACAAAAATATTTTATGAGAATAATATATTTGACTTCTAAAAGTATGAAAGAAGATTTATGTTTTGAAGAAAATCTAAAATAAGATTTGATTTAGATTTATAATTGATGAAAATCTAAAATAAGATTTGATTCATATTTATAATTGAAGAAAATGGGGTTGTCCTGTTGTTAGGAGAAAACTTGGCTTGTTGGGTCAAAGTGGTTAGTTCCTCAAAAGTCTGGGGTTGTCAGGCTGTTTGGGAAGACTAGCTTGGAGGGTCAGGTGCTTTGTAATTCAAGGTATTTGAATTAGTAGAATAAAGGCTTCTGAATGAGGGATTTGGATGTAGCCAAGTTAGTGGTGAACCAGGATAAATCAATGTGTCAAATTATTTATGCTTTCATTGTTTGCTGCTTCTGAATCTGGTTGCTTCTTATCTAAGTAATTCATAAACAAATTAGTAAAAAGTTATCAACTTTGTAAAACACAATTCAACCCCCTTCTCGTGTTTGCACCTTCACTCTTGAGGTGTGTCTTTAGATGTCTCTAGAACGTGTCTAGGAGTCGTTTTTTGTTGTTATTGTTGTTTTGTTGTTTTATTGTCAGTGTTGTATTTGTGCTTTTTTAATGAAATTACTGCTTCTTTAGTTTTACTCTTGTCTCTATTTAGTTTAAGCTTTCGTTTATAATTACATATGCCAATCTTCTATTTTTTGTGTGATTTTTTTTGTTTGCTCTTGTTGTGTTTCTTATGTTAGTTTGGCTTACTATAACCTCTAAAAAGTCACCATTTTCAACAACGACAAAGCGGGTGGAAAGTAGAAAATATAGTAATATAATTAATTGTATGTTTGCTTTGCATTTGTCTATGTCTACATCATCTGCATATGCTAGCTACATTTGTTTTCCACATTAAGTCAAACCATACTTAAATACCTCATTTAGCAGGAGCCTTCTTTTAGAAAACTTACTTTGTGAATGAAAATTGTTAATTAATTGTTTAGTTACTTGTCACCATTAAAAAGGGGAAGATTGTTAGTGAAAAAGTATTTTTAAACACAATCCTTAGGTTAGTGCAAAAGTATTTTTAAACACAATCCTTTGTTAGTACAAAAGTATTTTTAAACACAATCCTTTGGTTCGTGTTTTGATAATAACAAATACATATTAATAAAGAACAATTATTTGTTAACTATAAATGCTAAGTGTGCAAATTAAAGGCAAGAGTTATTTAATAACTATTCAAAGTATCCTAGATTACAAGTATTTTTCGAGATCTTCCATTGGAGCAAATAGTAAAAAAAATAATGCGAAAACCAGTGTATCAAAGCATCCGTTGCTATATAAGAACTATCCTCTGATGAATAGACGAAGGAAAAAGATACCAAGACCTAACTTCAGCTTGACAACGTAAGTCTGGTGACTCGTGCCCTTATTGTCGCAAGCTTCAGTTGAGTATGGGATGTGAGCAACTTAGTTACTCAGGTGCCTTTGATGAACCTAAGATGGATTATGTTCCTCTAGCTCTAATACTTAAGAGTAACAAGAATTAATCTTCCTCTAACCTGAGGATTAATATGCATATGTCTCTACTAAGCATAACAAGAGTAACAAGAATTTTTCTGCCTTTGACAAGCATAACAAGAATTCTTTTACCTGTATCTCTGACAAGCCTGGCGAGAAAGTTACTGCCTCTACCTCTGATAATCTCATCAAGCGTCTGATCGTCTGACTCTGAACTTTTATGTATTCTCTAATAAAGTCAATGCCTCTAGTAAAGTCAACACTATGAAAAAGTCAATTCCTCTAGAGAAGTCAATGCTCTAACAAGAGTTAATGATATGAACATCTGTAAGACATTACTCTAATTGTTCATACAAATCTCAAAGAGCGATTTGTAGGAGTCAGCTCTTAGCTCAACGGATAGATTTATCTTCAATGGTTAAAATTAATGAAATCCATGAAGATACATGTTGTCTTTCTACAAATGAAGTACACATGTGATAAACCTATTTTTATAGGATTTTGAGATGGTTAAGCTTAACGAGGAATGCTCTACTATAGTCTTGAAAAAGTTGCCCGTTAAGCTTAAGGATCCTAGTAATTTTACTATTCCTTGTACTATTAGCAACTCTTATTTTGAAAAAGCACTTTGTGATTTGGGAGCTAGTATTATTTTGATGAATCTGGCTATTTTTAGGAACTTGGACTTACAAGAACCCCAATCAACTAACATTTCTCTTTAACTAGCTGACATATCTACTACCCACCCTCGTGGGATAATAGACGAATTGTTAGTAAAATTAAATAAGTTTATTTTCCCACGGATTTTGTTGTTTTAGATATGGAGGAAGATGGGGAAGTACCAATTATATTTGGTAGACCTTTCTTGGCCACTGGAAAAACTTTGATCGATGTTCAGTAAGGAAAACTAACTTTAAGAGTGGGTGATGAAGACGCTGAATTTAAAGTTTTTAATTCTTTAAGAAACCCATCTTCATTTGCTTCTTGTAGCTTCATTGAGACTAATGATATTAATGATAAAGTTACATATGACAATTTTGAGAATTTCAGGATGCATGACCGTTTGGAAAAATATCTTATTTTGTATGACCCTAGCATAATGGTGGGTGAAGATGAAATTAGAATTTTACCATCTCCAAAAACTCATTCACCACATGGAATTCTTTAAAGGTGAAATTGTATATAGGAGAGCCGCCTGATTAATTCTTAGGTTATCGTCAAGCTCGAGACGTTAAACAAGCGCTTCGTAGGAGGAAAACTGTAATTTTGTTGATTATTTTTTTTAGGAAATAAAAACTCCAACTACAAGCTCCTTCAGGAAAGTCACTTTTATTCTCTCTCATTTATTTATTTATTCATTTGGTCTACTATAATATTCTGCCTTGAGGACCATGCTTATTGTTAGTGTTGGGGAAAAAATATATTTTGATGCTTGACCTCTTGTAGTGTTTGTTTTTATCCTATAGGCCATTGTTGCATTTGATTTTTGAGTAAGGCCTAATGATGAGCATGCTGTTAGGGCTAAATTGAAACTTTGAAATTATGTGTTCTAGATAAAGAGGTTCCTTAGTTTTGACACAAGAATTTCCTATTGTGAATAAGTTGAGGTGTCTTGAGATGGACCAAAATTAAAATAATTAACCCTAATTTGAAGTAAACTAAATCCTTAACATAGGACAACTGAGGAGTAAAGACTTCATGCACTAAGGGACAAGAAATAGAATAATTGACAACTTAGTTTGAAGAATTAATATATATATATATATATATATATATATATATCATCCCACTTATTTGCTGAGGAGTTACTCAAACTAGCAGTCAGGTGAAATGTGAGGTGAAATATTGTTTCACTGAGCAGCTTAGGGATTACTTGCACTAATAGTTAAGCCAAAGGTGGAATGATATCAAATTAAAGAAAAAATGAAGTGTTATTTCACTAAGTAGCTTAGGGATTACTTGCACTAATAGTCAAGCCAAAGGTGGAACGATATTAAATTAAAAAGAAAAGAAAAAATGTCATGAATAAAAGGTTGAGTTATCTAGTTAAATCAAAGAAAAATGTTCCTAGTACTTGAGAAAAATAAACCTCTGTATTCTATGATAAGGATGGAACTTTATGAATGAGAAGAATTAAATGAATTGATTGAAGAAAGTCTCAAGGCATTGAATACAAAGAAGCAACGAGGTTAACCACACATACACTTTGATCTATTAGAATTCATTTTACTTAGTTGACATAGTGTAGAAGGTGTTTGATTTAGTTTAAACAATTCAAAAGGATTCTTGCTCAAATTAAAAAAAAAAAATCAATTCTGATGTTCTTTATTCTTTAACTTTGTCTTAGAATGAGACTTTGCTTGAGGACAAGCAAAGGTTGAGTGAGGGGAGATGATAATCCTATTTTTATAGGATTTTAAGAGGGTATTTACACTCTATTTTATCTTATTTTATAATTTTGATTTCAACTTCTTTTTATTTATTTATATATTTGCAAAATTGATCATGAGATGATAAAATAATTCAAATTGGTCAAACATACTAAGTTTTTAGTGCAAAAATATCAAGTTTAATATTCCAACTTATAAGTGCAAGAAGGAGGTTTGTTTCACACGTCAAGGAGATTGAATTTTGTGATTAGAAAATGTTGCCAAAAGAAGGGGAAGGTTGTTGCATAAACTTAGGATGTTCTTGCTATCATAAAAAGGGAAAAATATTCAAAAACAAAGGGCAGACACTATCATATGAGAAATCAGAAACAGAATCGGATGCTTGAGAAAATTAGAGAGAAAAGGACATACACTTTGGAAACTTAGGAGTGCTTGGAGCTGGAGTAAAGTGTCTCAAATTTTGGAGGAAAAAATTCACACTCTTTGAGGGTTTTATTTCTTTACACTTAATTGATGAACACTTCTATTATTTGCTTTATTTTCTATTTGTCAACGAGTAACTAAGCTCCCTTCTAGGGTCTTTGGTGAATCTTGTGATTAAGATACCTTTTTACAATGTCTTAGTTTTAAATTCTAGTTTTATTTTAGATTTTTGCTGTTTATCTCAATTATATTATTCTATTATTTTATTTACATGTTAGGGATGGCCGACCTTTGCATTCCTTAATCAATCAATTGACCAGTGACCAACTACAATTAATTGGTAGATCTATAAGATAATTGAGATGAGGATTCTTGTATGATGAAACAGAGATACTAATCTTTCAATCACTCAACCTCTCGATTTTTTATGCTTTCTCTTAATTATATTTTTTGTATGATCAATCAAAGAATTAATTTAGGGGAAAATATTACATTGAATGAAGAATCTTTGTTAATAGTTTTAAAGAGGGATTGATACTTGAGAAAATAAATAAGAATTCATATAAAACTAGGACTTGATGTATTACAAGTGAAACTATGACCCTAGGTTTACTTTCCATTAAATCAAAGTTATGTTGTTATATACTTCCATTTTAAGTTTTATGTTATCGTTATGTTTTCGTTATCGCGAACCAACAATAATTTTCATTAGTCTAAATAATATAAAATCTTGATTAGTTTATTAGTTGTTAAATTAATCTCTGTGGATATGATAATCTTATATACTACGACTTGGCAAACCCATACACTTACGAAATTTTGCGAAACAACATCTCAACAAACACTTCCTCCTTGTACAAAGGCCATACCCTAAAGGATCTCCAACTGAAACATCTCAACAAACACTTCCTCCTTGTACTTAAGAAGAAATGGTTATGTCAATAAAAAGAGAGAAACACATAACAAAAATGGTAATTTTGAAAAATCCAAGAACACATCAAAAAGCAAGAATGAAAAATTCTCTCAGTAGATAGTTATTCGAACTGATGTAAATTAGTCAAAGTGTTTTCATACATTTGAACTGATATATGATTGAATATGTAACATCCTCTCAATAAGAGTAAGAATCCTAAAAACATACTTTGTGTCAAATCAGACACAAATTAGAACCGATGTAAATCAACTCGATAACGGCACAACCCTCTTATTCTCAAAAAGGTACCTGAAAAGGTAAAACAACCCTAATGAGCATCAACGGTAGGATGCCAAGATGTTGAAGAACGATTCTGGGAAGGAAAGCTTGAAGAGGCTATAGAAAAATACTCTAAGCCTAAAGAGGAAGAGTAAAAAATACTTGTATAACTATTTAATGGAAATAGTGGATTAAGTCCTCGATTGTACTGAGGCAAAATCTCTCTGTAAGGGGATGACTAAAGATAACAAGAGTTTGTTGTGAACTAGTAAAAAAATATTTCAGCACAAGAAACATGTATACAAATGCACAATGTATTCAAGCATATATCATATCGTTAGAAACTGCCCTTACCTCGATAGTGCTTTATTACACAAGCAACTTACGCTACACCAGCATAACCTATTCGACGATTCCAACAACACCTCTCAATTTCCTTGTACCTTAAATCAATCAATTAACTTAATCAATACGAGTTTCTAAACCAACCCCAAATGAACCCTAGGTTCGGCCACTTTCCAAATCAATTAGGTTTGACTTTTCTCTTAGGTTCCCTAACTTCAAGAAGACCTTAGTTTAAGTACTTTGGCAGAAGCGAATTTTAAAACACTTAGGCTACACTTTGAAAATCTTGAAATTTTTTTTCCAAACTTATTGAAGTTCAACTCAAATCTTTGTCTTTAACAACTAAGGAACCAAATATTTTCTTAAAAAAATCAATCAAAGACAAACATACTCACACGATTTGAAATTTCGATTAAATCATCAATCAACTTCATAAATTTCAACACTTTAATATTTGAAAAACTATTAGAAGGTTTGTATCAAGAGGTCTTATTAAAAAAAAAAAAAAAAACTCAAATACTAAGAATTCCAATATTCTAACTATTCAAAATCATTATTTTTCCAATTTGACATTTTTCAAACCTTAATCTTTATTAATTATGCTTTGTATATAAACTTTCACATAAAAACCACATTTTGTTATCAACACCAAATATTTCTCAAGTTCACAATTTTCTTTGAAATCTCCAACTAAAATCTTCATTCCAAATAAAATCATATATCAAAACCCAAAATTATAATCAATCATTGTTTTTCAAAATACCTAAATATTTTTTCAACCTCGAATTTTAACATAAAATTGGCATCTCTACTATAAAATTTAAAACTTTTAACTTCAAAACTTAAGATTGAAACTTTGTTCATAAAGTGAATATTTCTCTTTTAAAGCTTCTTGATATACAAAATTTGAACCTTTATAT
>JBBPBQ010000003.1:30768318-30819715 GCA_037974755.1 Cicer yamashitae
ATATATATATATATATATTAAACTATTCTCAAAGTCATGAAGTTTGAAACTTTGTTTCTCAAAGTTAAATCTCTTCATAAAAATTGAAAATTTAATATTAATGACTAAAACTTTTTAGTTCAATCTATAAATGTGGAAACCTTGATTTCACAAAAACCTCAAGGATAAAACCTTTAATACCTTAATAACAAAGTAAATTTAAAGTCAACCTTTAACACCTTAATAACAAAGTAACTTTAAAATCAACCTTTAAACAAAATTTTGAACTCTCATTCTATATATATATATATATATATACCACTATGCTAAAATCCATTTTACTGATCAAAGTCCTTCAAAATAAAAATTTCCAAATCCAAATCTATTTTAAAACACCTTAAATAATCAAGGACAACAACTCATGTGGTTTCAAACTTTAAACGACTCCCAATTTTTAATTTATACCACCATTAAAAATCACAAGAAAACTTTTTCCTAACTTCTTTAAAGTTCATAAAATTTCTACCACTCAAATACTTTTGAATTAAAATAACCCACAACAATTCATTTACCCCATTTATTTTAAAGATTATTCCAAAAAATTTGCCATGACTTTTTTATTTCTATCTTTTTTCCTTTAAAATTTCAACAATGCCAAGACAATCACATAGTCATTTAACAACTTGAAAACATCCGAATTTTTTTTTCATATATTAATTTGCAAGTCAAACACTTACAACAATTTTACAAATAGACAATGAAAATAGTATATAGACAAAGTAATAAACAACACAAGGCACAATTAGACAGTAAGCTCTAACTCTTGTTATAAATAAATTACAGGTCTTACATTATAATTTGAATATTCAACATTCATTCTCTTGAATTATTGGATTAGTATATGATATATTCCTTTTGAGATTCCTTCATAAAGAAGTTCTTTGACTTTTTTTATTGATCTTTTGATATGTTTAACTTCATTATATATTCATTAGACATATTTCCCAAGGTATCAAATGATCCTTTTGGTCATTCACCTTATTTTATGGTTCAGAACATTCTGAACCCTTGTTGCACTTGATTCTTAAGACAACTTTTGACTTGTTTAATTCTCATGAGTTCATAAACCTATTTCGAAAGGTGTTAACACAATGTAGGCGCAATAATCATGAACTCTTAGGCCAACATTCACCTTTGAAATATGAGAATGTTTTCATGTCTTGCAAAAAACATTCTTATCAATAAATGATAAACTAATTGTAATTATTCTTCAACGACTGTTGGTTTAAGCCCTAGAGGCCAATGTCTTACTTCTAAATTTAGAACTTCTATCATGCTATTTATTTATAATATAAAGCATTTCACTTATTATGTTTGTTTAATATAATAAAATCCTTGAGTGAAATTCATTCTAATAAGACATCAAGTGATTGACTCGATTGTCAGATGCTATAGAACTTCATTCTCAAACATCTGTAGTCGAGTATTATTATAGAAGATGATAATAATACAATCGAGACTATTATATGTGTCAAATTTTGATCTCAAAATTTATGGATATAAGATATTAAGTCACAACATAAGTATCTTAAGACAAACTCTCAAATTAAGTTTTGATGAAAATAAACAAAGGTTAATTAAGAATGTTAATTATGATTCTAAATGTTATGTTAATTTAATCTGTGCTCTTGACTGTTTTTATTAAAGATAGGAACCAAGCAAAGCAAAGAAATCAGATGAAAAAATAAGCAGAACATTCTTGATCATAAGCTGTACAAAACAGAGAATGTTCTACAGAATCAAGATTGATTGTCGCAGCCACTTCACCAAACTTTCTCCACTATTTTAACAAAGATTCTGCCTTAATTCTTTATACCAATTTCATCAGTACATGGCAAGGAACAAATAGGAATCATTATTACTTAAAAAGGTTCTCGAATCACTAAGATAAATCATCATGAATCTAAGCATGTCAAAACGGATTGTAACTTTCTCCAGTCTGGAAATATCAAGAAAGTTGAAACAAAACTGAACTTCAAGATTGATTATAATTCCCCAGATTGTCCAGAAGACTATTAGACCAGATTGATCATCAATCTCCACTTCTAATCATCATTCTCCGTTTCTACACAAGAACAATCTCCGTTTTTTGCAGAAACAGACTTCTCAGTTCTGCACAAGTTGTTCACTCCTTTCCAAACAGTTTTGGATCAAATCAAGTGTCCAGATCAAAGCCCAATTATCATCAAGTATTTTCGAAGCTTAATGGGTCATTAAGAGCGCAGGAAATCTGTTTAAACCTGAGTAAAACAGCCCAGCCAACCAAGGCCCAAAAGCTATTACAAGAATGGATTATTTTTAATCAGATATATTGCTTTGGTCAAAAGTAACAGAGCACTACCAACAGCTCTTTCTGACCAGAATTAAATGCTCAAATCATCTATAAAAGGAAGGAAAATTCGCAAGCATCATTCAGAACTTCAAGTGCCAAGTATTCTCATTAAATCATATTCACTTGCATTCTTGAAGATATCTCATTCACAAAAGAAATCAGGTTGAAACCATCATATACTTCCAATTTATCTTACTGAGTTCTTTTTATTCTGAATCTATTCTCAAACAAGAGTTGAGCATAAACAGATTCAACCAAACCTTTTAAATCATTATTGTATAAACTTATAACTATAAGGATTGTTTATAGTTTGAGTGTGATTAAAAGAGTTGACTGCCAAATCCTATCAGATTAGTTAGGTGACTTGATTGAATCCTTTCTGGGTGGAAAGGAAGTATAGTTACAGATCAAGGTTGATCTTTAACTGTGTAACCAAAATATTGTTCTTCGTTCTTTGAACACTTAGTGAAAATCTCACAGTTGTGAGGACTCGACGTATCCCGAGTTTGGTGAACCAGGATATATCGTTGTGTGGTATCTCTTCCTTATCTCTATTTACATTCAGTTATTTTTATTATCAATTTAAATAGAGAAACTGAAAACTGTGATTTTAACTAATCAAGAACGTTCTCCGTTTTCTGTTTCAGAACCAAGAACGTTATTCGTTTCTGTTTTCATAACCAAGATCATTCTTGAGTTGTTTTTCTTAAGTTTTTAACAGGAAATTTTAATTAGGCAAGATTACAATTCAAACCCCCTTCCTTGTAACTTGACATTGCTACTTCAAAGTATTCATTAGGATCAATGTATATTGGAATTAACCACCACGAGAATACTGCATAGTGTGTTATGTAAGTGTCATAAGTTATTCTCATAGAGAAAATGGTGTATGCCATCCTCAGACCTGAAACCACTATGATCCCTAGATGAGGAGTGATTTTTTTATTTCTTTCAAACTTTGTCTATAACACGACAATTATAAAGTAAGTTAATTGAACGTTCAATGAGTCATGTTGAGGGACATAAGTGACCTAGATGAGATTTGCCCCTTCCACATGAAGGGAGTAATATTTGTGGGCCCCTTTATATAGTATGACTGTTAAATGCATTGCCATTATGAGATAAGTCGATATGGGATATTGATTGTCGTAAAGTATACTCAGGTATAACAGGATGAGATATGAGGGCAAAAGGGAGATTATACACTAGATCATTATCGTAGAAGGTTATGTCAAATCACAAGACATTCGCGTCACTTAGGTGGCAGTGATGTGTTGCTTGATACGCTTGTTGTTTATAATAATAAATAGATGATTTAATTTTATTACCAATGTTGTGGAAACCTACAAGGTCACACATGCGCGAATAGATTAATGAGGGGTTAAAAGCATAAATAAGTAACACTTATTAATTCAGTGGTGCGAGCTTATGATGTACCAACATGAATTAAGAGAAACTTGGAACAAAATAAGCTATGATGTGTTGTTTAAGTGAAACGAGGAATAGCATAAGTTACGGTGTGCTAGGTTAGTATAAGGGTTTATAAGTAGAACCCATATACAGAATTGCAGGTGTGCAATCAGAAAACATTAAAAACCCTCACCATCCTAAACCCTAACTGCCTTCATAAATCTCATTTATCAGCTAGCACTGAAACTGAGGTTGGTCCATCGGAGGTTTGTTCGTGTGGAGTATGTAGAGATGCTAGCGATAGTGCAACGTGATCATCATCAGAGTTCTATCATACTACAAGAGGTAATCATTTAAACCTTGATTTATGAACATTCTCAAGGATACATGGATGAAAATTTTAGTTTTAAACCACTACATTTATCTATTTTAATCACGATTTTCCTTCAGTGTTATCAAACCCACTTACGAAATCATGATTCGGTTTTATGTGATTACATGTATTATTATTATGAATCATAGAAGAATACGTACTTTTTTTTTGTGTTCTGTAAAGATTATCGAAAAATTGTTTTTCTTAGGTCTGTATGTGATATATATTACTTTGTATGATTAGTGTATCAAATGTTGACATCGCTCTGTTTTTTGTATCAGGTGTTGATACTGATTTAAATTGGTGTATTCCTTTGAATAAGCAAATTGGTAAGATCTTGTATGTTGCACAAGACTCGATTTCATATTGGTCATGACGGTTGTTCATTGAACCATCAATTAAATCATTACGCTAACTTTGAATAAGCAAATCGGTATGATTCAGTAAGTTATACACGAGTTGATTTTATATTTTTCGGTTTTACAATTTAGTAAAAAAATTTGTATCAAGTTTTGGTACTGCAGTCAGAAGATGAAGGTCTAAGGTTGATGTGGCGACACTCTATCAAGTGTTGATGCTGATGAGTAAAAAATTTTCTCTATAACGTGAAACGTTCAGCGGAACCTCCGGGCTAATCTACGTATTACGCTATTTTGGAATAAATTTTTTCAAATTCATAGCATTAATCATTGTTTGATAAAAAAAATATGCATTATTATTAATTGGTAATACTATTTATGCTTTCATAGTGAATGTTTATGGCTTTAGTCCTTTTATTTTAATTTATTTTGGATTGTTAAATAGGACTTGCATGTTGTGCCTCTCTCTGAAATTCTATTTGTACCTTCTTTTCTCATCTCACTCTTTTGTATGTAAAACGAGTATTCTATTTTCTGTAATGTAATGAAGAAGACAAGGAGACAAATTCAAAGGAGGATAACCTTGGAGGTCACGCTTGGAGAAGGAAGATCAATGATAGGTTTAGCTAAGATTCTTAAATTGGCTTATGAGAATAAATGTGTTATGAGTCATAACCATGTCACTTTATTTACTATATTTATGTTTGATTTTCATGTATGAATATAGTAGGTTAAATATTTTAACAATATGGTGAGGTCAAATTTGTAATGGGATAAGTGCCTTTTCTATACTAGTAAGATGCGATGGAATAGGTGTAATATCCAATTGTGACATTTTGGGTCTAACTTAACTAAATTAAGTATAACAGGATTGAAAGGTTTAGAAGCAAGAAAGTTAGGACAATCCATATGATGGATTAGAATAAGAAGTTTTAATAGTTTTATAAGATACAATTGGAAGGAGCTCCTACCTAAATAATTGAGTTTTGAGTGATCAGCTAACGCTGACTTAAAGCGAAATGAAATATGGTTCTCATCCCACTAGAAAATCTTTCAACATGATTTCCCAAATCAAATGTTGAAGGTCATTTTGTTTGAGTAAAATAGTGGCAGGCATATTTAATTAATGAACTAGTTAAACATTTTATTGCATGATACTTATTTTTTCATATTTTAAATGCTGATTATCATGACAACAAATACCTCTAATAACTTGTTGCGATCAATCCTTGAGAAGAATAAGTTTTCTGGAACATATTTTCTAAACCGGCATTGAAACAGACGATTATCCACAAATAGGAGAAAAATTGGTATGTTTTCAAAAGGCCCCCTCCCGAAGAACTAACTACACCAAAGGATGAAAGAGATGCTTCTAAGAAACATCTAGATGATGCCTTGGTTGTTAGCTACATCATGCTAGCTACCATGAATTATGAGCTTCCGAAGTAACATGAGAACATGGATGCCTTCGATATGATTGAACACCTAAAGATGCTTTATCAAGAGAAAGCTAGACATGAGGGTTTGAAGTTTCCAAAACCCTTTTATGAACCAAACATATAGAGGGAAGCTCTTTAGGTCCTCACATTCTCAAGATGATTAGGTATGTTGAGAACCATGACTGGTTGGGTTTTTCCCTTGAGCGAGAGTTTGCGATTAATTTGATCTTGCAATCATTGCTAAGGAAGGAAATTGCTTTTATGCGATAAGACTAGACATTTGAAGAAGAATTCTCAAAGTACCTGGAAGAAAGAAAAATGGAGGCGAGCCTTCAACTTCAGATATTTTTGTTATAGAAATTAATTTATCTACTTTAGCATCGTGGGTATTGAATAATGATGTGGTTCTCACATTTATACTAATATGCATCAACTAAAAAGGAATTGAGCATTTAGAAAAGGTAAAGTTGATCTACGAGTTGGCAATGTAGAAAAAGCTATTGCTTTAGGTGTAGGAACCTATCAATTAACTTTACCTAGTGGTTTTATTATTTAGATAGAGAACTGTTGTCTTGTGCTTGCAATTAGCTGAAATATTATTTCCATTTCTTGTTTGGACAAGTCTGGCTTTTCATTTATAATGAAGGACAAATGGTGTTTTATTTATTTAAATGATATTTTTTATGCTAGTACATAAATGAGTAATGGATTTTATGTCCTCCATCTCCAAAACCCCATCTATAACATTAATATTAAAAGGATAAAACCAAACAAGTTGAATCCAACTTATCTTTGGGTTGTTGTTTAGGCCTTATAAATGAGACACACGTATCAAAACTCCGTAAAAGTGCACTATTGGACTCTTTTGATTATGAATAATTTAAGACATGTCAGTCTTGTTTATTTGAGAAGATGACAAAGACCCCATTCAAAGTAAAAGTTAAAAGGGCTAGTGATCTTTTGACCCTTATACATTTTGATGTATGCAGACAACTAAGCACACTAGCTAGAGGAGGTTTTGAGTACTTCATCACATTTACTAATGATTATAGTAGATATGGATATATGTATCTTATGAAACAAAAATCAAAATCTTTTGAAAAGTTCAAAGAGTTTAAAAATGAATTACAAAACCAACTAGGAAAAAATATTTAAACTCTTCAATCAGATTGAGGTGGTGAATATATGAGTCTACAATTTGATGACTATCTAAGAGAGGGTGGGATCTTGTCCCAACTCACTCCTCCTAGGACACCGCAAAAGAATGGTGTGTCTGAGAGGAGGAACAAGACTTTGTTGGACATGCTCTGGTCCATGAGGAGTTATGCAGATCTTCTATATACCTTTTGGGGACATTCCCTATCAGCTAGAACTATCATACTTAACTATGTTCCATCAAAAATAGTGAAAAATAAACCATATGAGATAAGGACTGCTAAGAAACCTAGTGTTTTCTTCATGAAGATTTGGGGAAGTAACGTACATGTGAAACGACAAGTTTCACAATATTATTGAGACCAAATTCGACTAATGCCTTTTTGTGGGTTATCCCAAGGAAACCAAGGGATGCGACTTATACAATCTTTTTGAGGAAAAATGTTTGTCGCTCAAATTTTAGTATTCCTGGTAAGGGATTTTATTTCCAAAGAAATTAGTGGGAGGAGAGTAGAACAAGTTAGAGAATGGTGAAACACTTATGGAGGAAAAATGTTTGTCGCTACAAATTAGAGAATGGTGAAACACTTATGGAGGAACAAGAGCAACCTACATGAGATTTTGTGATAGAACAACCTGCTCAAGTGACACAAGACAACCATAGGTCAAACAAGATACATCACCAACATAAATCTGATAAGTGGCTTACTAGGAATCCATTACGAGCCTTGAATATGGTAAATGGCTTGAGGCCATGAAATCTGAAAAGGGATTCCATGTACACTAACTAGGTATGGTACTTGGTAGAGCCGCGTGAATGGGTTAACTCCATAGGGTGCAAATGGGTGTTCTAAAAGAAAACTGACATGGATGGAAAGGTACATACCTGTAAAACACAACTAGGTGCTAATGAATTCAAGCATATTCATGTTATAGGCTATGGTGACACCTTTTCTTCAATTACAATTCTTAAATCTATTTGGATTTTAATGGCCATCGCTGCATACCATGAATATGACATATGGAAAATGGATGTCAAGACTGTTTTCCTTAATGGAAATCTCCTTGAGGATGTTTACAGGAAACAACCTGAAGTCTTTAACACTCCATATGATGCCAAAAAGGTATGCAAGTTACAATGATCAATCTATGGATTGAAGCAAACTTTTAGAAGCTGGAATCTTCGTTTTAATGAAATTGTAAAGAAATTCAGATTCCTTAAAAATGAGGATGAACCTTGTGTTTACAAGAAGTTTAGTGGGAGAATAGTTGTATTCTTGATGTTATATGTCGATGACATATTACTCATTGGAAACGACATTCCTACTTTACAACAAGTTAAGACTTGGTTAGGAAATTGTTTCTCTATTAAAGACTTTGGTGAAGCTACCTATATATTAGGGATCGAGATCTATAGAGATAGATCAAACAAGTTGCATGGCCTAAGTTAGAGTACATACATAAACAAGTTCCTAAGACGCTTTAACATGCATGACTCCAAGAAAGGATTTCTACCTATGACGCATGGTGTGTGTCTATAAAAAGCACAATCCCCTTCAACTAAGGAAGAAAGGGATTACATGGACAAGATTCCATATGCATTCGCAATTGGATCGATCATGTACACCATGTTGTGCACTCGATTAGATGTCTCGTATGCATTGAGCATAATGAGCAGCTATTAGTCTGATTTTGATGATGGTCACTAGGTTGTTGTCAAAAACATCCTTAAGAACTTGAGAAGAACTAAAGAATTTTTCTTGGTATATGGAGATTAGGTAGAGCTCGCTCTAATAGGTTACACTGATCCTAGCTTCCAAACAGGTAAAGATAACTTTAGATCATAGTTTGGTCATGTATTTTGCCTAAATAGTGACGCTATGAGCTAGAAGAGTTCAAAGCAATAGCAGTCGCTGATTCTACTACAGAGGTTGAGTATATTGCTACTTCCAATGCAGCAAAGGAGGTTGGTTTGGATCAAAAAGTTCATTGATGAACTTAGTATAGTTCCTAGAATCGTGGTTCATATTGATCTCTATTGTGATAACAATGGTGCCATCGCATAAGCTAAGGAACATAGATCTCACCAGATGTCCAAGCACATACTTAGGCGCTATCATCTCATTGAAGAGATAATTGATAGAGGAGATGTTAAAATATGTAGAGTACCGACACTTCACAATGTCGTTGACCGATTCACAAAACCTCTTACTCAGTAGAAGAATGACAGTCATAGTAGATCTATGGGTATTAGGTACATGCCTGAGTGGCTCTAGTACTATGTTTGCTTAATATAAAAAAGTCAGTGAGTGAAATATATTCTGATAAGACATCTAATGGATGACTCGATATTGAGATGTTATATAACTTCCCTTTCAAACATCCGTAGTCGAGTTATTTTATAGAGGGTGATAATAACACAATCAAGACTATTATATGTGTCGACTAATAACCCCTTATCTTAGAGGTTATAGAAATGAGATATCCAGTCACAACATAGGTATACATTAGGATGAATGTATTGTGGATTAACCTGCCATGAGAATACTACATAGTGTGTTATGTAAGTATCATAAGTTATTTTCATAGTGATAATGGTGTATGTCTTCCTTATACCTGAGACCACTATGATCCCTAGATGAGTATTTGATTGTTTTATTGGCGTCAAACGTTGTTTGTAATAGGACAATTATAAAGTCGATTAACAGGACATTCAATGAGTCATGTTGAGGGACATGAGTGACCTAGATGGAATTTTTTCCTCCCAAATAACGAGAGTAATATCTATGGGCCCCTTGATTGAGTATGACTGTTAAATGCATGACCATGCTGAGGTAAGTAGATATGGTATATTGATTATTGTCAAGTATACTTTGGTATCAAGGAAAGATATATGGAACTATACAAGAGTGACATACTCTATGCTTTGGGTTTGATTTAGAAATGAGAGCAAATGTTATGTCAAATCACAAGACATTCTCGTCACTTAGATGGTAGTGATGTGTTGCTAAATGCTATGTATAATATTAAAGACATGATTTAATATTATTACCAACGCTGCAGGAACCTACAAAGTCACACACGCAAAAATAGATTAATAAGGGGTTAAAAGCGTAAATAAGTCAGACTTATTAATTCAATGGTGTGATCATACGATGCACCAACATGAATTAATAGAAACATGGAATAATTGAGTTTTCCTTTTGTTTCAAACGATTATGCTGAGTAAGGAACTATGTCAATTTACTATGGGTTCCTTAACTACTCCAAAGAGTATTAAGTACATTGTTGGAGTTTAAGCTATTGAATCCATAAATTAAAGTAAATTGATATAAGATAAATAATGTGTAAAATGTTTGTTTGATTGATAGTGTGTCATAAATATTACAAGTATTTGTATTTGTAAGCAAAACTAATGCCACTGGCCATAAATCGTGGCCTAAAGACATGAAACCTTGCTCGGCTAATTACGCGAGTAATGCGTGTTAACTCCAATTTGAGGGAATTTTTGGGCACCCCACGATTGTCTCGTCCTTCCTATTTCTTCGGGAAATCCAACTAGCAATATTTGCACGTGTTTTTTCCTTGGAGTCGTGCCTCTATGTGGATCGCCAGTGGCATCAAAAACGTGGAAGAAGAGCATAATTTCCAAATTATCAGGTTACATTAAGCTTTGACTTTGTCTTAAGCATCTACCACCTTTATGGTTTCATGTAAACCTGAGAAAGATTTGACAGACTCATATTCGGTTGTTCCTTGTACGCCTAAGGGGAATTCGGCTACCCCAAAATACGACTGTTTTTTGTCCTTGGCTAACATATTATTTATTTTTAGGTGTAAACAAATTCCCCCCTTTGTTGCATTATCGAATAACTTATATTTTATGAGGTGATGCAACACAAACAGTAATTATTGTGCATGAATAGTGTCATTATTGCAACGTAAAATAGAAAAGTATCCGTTACAAACCCTACCTCGGCTTGCGAAAAGGTGAAACTTAATGATACCTACAGATTAATTAACTTAACAGTAACCTTGATTATCTCAACTAATCAAGCATGATATCTGCTTAATCATTGGATTATAAATAGCCTTACCCGATTTACTCGCTCCTTGTTCTTGTTGTCTATGCCCCACCAACTTGATTGCTTTCTCAAGAACTTCCTTACAATCTTTCCTAACCCTTTACTTTCTTAAAAAAAAATTTTTTACCTACAATCATGTCTTCCTCTAATTCCCAAAACTATGACCACAACTACGAAGGCAACGACCTTTTTTAATTGGCTTCTTCTAGTTTATCACCGCCAACTACTATTGTTCAATAACATGTTCATATTTGCCCTCTTATTGCCATCTTGAAATCCTTTTCCCTTTGCCCTTCCAATTCTTGTTAATGCATGATGACTACTACTACCTCCCTATTGTTGAAGATTATTTTTCATCTAAGGCTAGGACAGAGGATTTCAAAACCTCTCCCCACCCAAAGAATGATTACCTAACTTGGTTGACTCGAATGGAAACGGACAAGAGCCAAGAATGGAAGCAGTGGATATTTATGACATGATTATGCTCTCCAAAGAGGCCGTGAAATTTGAGTTGGAGCATATTTTTGGCTTCCTCGGCTACTTGTCTATAAGCGTCAATGCCTTCGTTTTCTCTTGGGGTTTGATGACACCTACTTTTTTAGACATGGCTGCCATTATTCGCTTGCCGCTCACATGGTCTGAATCCCCAATACCCTATGACCCCAATACTTTATGACGCACTCATCCCTTAATTGGGAATTTTTTTCTCCAAAACCAACTCTGTTTATCTAAAGTTTTTGGCTGCCAATGCCAAGAAACAAGGACCCGTTATGAATGTAAAGCACAACACATTCCTTCTATATTGGTTTAGCAAAATCTTTGTTGTTGTCCAAGAGC
Organism: Cicer yamashitae; assembly: GCA_037974755.1. Taxonomy (NCBI): domain Eukaryota; kingdom Viridiplantae; phylum Streptophyta; class Magnoliopsida; order Fabales; family Fabaceae; genus Cicer; species Cicer yamashitae. The sequence continues at coordinate 30,780,348 of JBBPBQ010000003.1, forward strand.
TACAATTATATGTTGCCCTTTTGAATAATCCAAATAGGTCTATCTCTTGGGGTTTCTTTTTCTCTCATCATTCAAATGATCTTCATTTAAGATCTTAGATCGGCTGATAAAAAAGAAAGATATGAAGACTGTTAGTGGTCCTATATGGTTTCTCTTACTATGGTTTCAAGTTTACTTCCTAAAGTTCCTTGAGAAAAATTTCAACTCAAGCTCAATCCCAAAGGATGGGCGAGTTTTGTGGGAAACCCTACTCCGCTACTCTTTAGCTTCTATATTCACTTCCTCGGTGGTTAAGCAACTCATTTTTATTCAATGGGGCTCACACAACTTGGCTCCAACACTTTCTAAATAGAGTATACCTTCTTGGGTTACTAATATTGTAACAACCAGCTTGTCTTCCCTAGCCAAGAGTGTTGTTAAGGAGAACTGGTCAATAATCCTCACAATTAGGGATCTTCTTTGTAGCTTGAAGCCTAACAGCCGAAACAACAAAACCTCTATCGAGCCTTACAATCCTCATTGTGTCCCTCGTCAATTTAGGCTTCCTCAACATATCCCCTTAAGTTATGAATCCAAAGTCCCAACGTTTGTAAGGAACTCTCTAGATGGAGAAAAAGTAATTCTAGCATGCGTTAATTGGCAAAAACTCTTGGCATTCAAAATGGAGCTTTTCGACAACCAGCCTAGCGAAACTACTTCCTTTACAATTTTGGTGGCCATCAGTTAAAGATATTATGTTCTCTAATCTAACCACCAACCTTCTTTGCAATATTGTCCCTAAGAAGGCTAACGAAACAACTTCTACTCTCGGACCTCATAATATAAAGGTAACAACTTCTTTTGTGGCTAGGCAAAATACCCGAATTCAGAAGACATTGGTTTCCAAAAAATGTTATTCCATTGTCCTTTTTTGTTAATCATATTTTATTCTCTCATCATTTTTTGTTGACTGAAATATTTTATATGTAGACAAAGAGCCTATTCAAATAGACCTATTGTCGAATGACGAACACGATGAAGATAAACTTCATTTGATCTGCAAGAAAATATCATGATATTGTGGTGCTTCAAACATTAAGCCATCATCGGTTTCTAAACAAAAAGAGACCAAGGGACCAAAATCTTCGGCTGAAGATCATCAAACAAAAACTATAAATAAATCATTATTACTAAGCTTCTAATCCTCTTTTCTTTCCTTTTTATTTTTCTTCTTGATATTTATATTCTCCTTTTCTTCATAAATCAAACACTTTACATCATACTTCTTTAGTAGAGACCAACATTCCTCCTGCCTCAACCCTCGAAGACACCCATGATTCTCCTGATAATGTGAAATGCCTTTCGAATTTGATCTACTTAGATTTGCCACATCAGACAACATCTTACCCTTTTTCTTTTACTTGCTCAACTTTTCAGGATGACTTATTTGTATCTACAAGACATTCCCCCATAGACCTTCAAGATCTCTATTTTGTGGATCAAGCCCCTGCTTCAACTTCAACTCAACCATTTTCCCATTTTCCAGATATAGCTGATGCTAAACTTAATCAATACTTTGGCGAAGAGAATTCCCCAGCCACAGTCCCTTCGTTATTTGAAGAAGACCTCAATAAAGTGGAAGCATCACTATAAGGTAAGATCCCTACCTCTCCAGATGAAATGGCTGCTTAGAGGACTCTACACTTTTGGCTATCATCAGTCGATGGAGCATCATATTCCCTTCGAGACTTGCTAGGAAATATCACTCTTCAACTAGGTGATATCTCCAAAGGTTGTTATGGACTAAAGGAACAATATGCCCGCGATGCATGTGACCTAGACAAAACACATACGTTGTAGAAAAACAAGGTGATCATCAAAGTCTTTTACTCAAGGCTTTAAGAAAGAAGACAGTAGCTCTTCAAAGGCAAAGGGCTATTGATGAAAGAATGAATTTCTTCTTGAATGAACAAGAGATACTTAAACATGAATTTCTCGAATTTAAGGCTTCACATCTAGCCGAGAAATTGAAAACAACCAACAACTGAAAGATCAACTTATACATTGAATCAACTCGCATAAATAATGAGCTTAAGCCTTTATCGATGCATTGTTGCACATCTTTATGGCTTTGCACTTTGACATTTCGAAAAAATTTCAGCCTAAGATTAGTTTTTTTAGCATGTTTCTAAACATTGGGTCATAATTGAGTTTTAATATAATTATTTGATTTATTTTCAGAATTATTTGCATATTGACCCTTTCTCGCTCAGCAGACCACAACTTGAGCTCCCGATATCAGATTGACGTGTGCGAGCAGGTGTTGGAAAGCTAAGACATAGAGCTACAAATTTTATGTTGACCCAAAACCCAATTTGGAAATCTTCTTGTCAAAACTTCTTATTACATGACCTGAAGCCTTAATTAATAATAATCAATATTAGGCCACTTGTTTTTCAGCCTACAGCTTATAGAGCGCAAAATTAGTATTATATGTTTTTGTCTTTTAGAGTAAGTGAGGAATGTGTTTTTATTTGGCAAAACATACTCAATCAGTTTAGGTTTTTCATCAATAGATTAGTAACCTTCTTTTTTTGGATTTTTCATGGAAGGCTAAATTCTAGGATTTATCCATTGTTTCAAGATTTCACCAAGACCATGAGATTCATCTTATATTGTTAATTTCATTTTGATGATTCTATTCCTCTTCATTCGATCATATTTTTATTCTAATTTCTTAATTCGAATCTCAATAGGGTTGATAAATTTGGTTTGGCAAAATTTGGTTTCTAAATCAATTGTAGTTATTGCGACGCTTAATTCTTAGCTATAATCTATTAATCAGTGTGATTTTTAATCTAGTCACAGAAACAGAATTCACACAGGGTTGATTTACGGTTGTTTGATCAATTCTATAGTCAAATTGGAATAGAATCCCAAATAGAAATTGAATTCTTTAAAAATATGTGATAGGTTTGAAATTCCTGAACTAGTGAATTATTCGTTTCAATATACGTAATTCTAATTTTGTTTTCTCAATTTGCCTGAACCTAATTTCGAAACCCTTTTTTTTTTTATTGATTCTAAATGTGAGACAACTTGAGTTGTTGTCCTGCACTACCTTTTTATTAAATCATATTTGATATGTGTGCGATACCGGATCAAGCCTTTATTGACTCAAAAGGCAAGTCTTGATTTGGACTTTTCCACCAGCCATAAGGGGTTGAAGCTTAAACACAAAGCTTGGGAGAACTTCAGGTTCTCCTTAACCGAGGCTAGCGCACCAACTCTTGCTCCTCTTATTGGAGTGACTTATTATCTATCATCCGAGCCTGCTATAACTGAACCAACTGAGAAGCAAGTAGTGTATGAGGTTGCAGTAGCAGAGGCCTCTTTAATTGAAGAGGTAGCAACCGAGGGGACTCTAAATCCAGAGGTTCCCATTGATGGTTCTTTTCCTCTCAATGAAGAGAAAATTGAAGATCCCGTGGAGGAAGCACCTGAAGATCCAACGCATAGGCTTTTCTTTTGTAACCTTCAATTGGTTTGGTAGTCGGCTTGTGGCTACCACCTTCTTAAAACACTAAATGGAAATTTTATTGATGTTACTCTTCAATATACTTTCCCAAATTGGATAATATTTATTTATGTATTATTCATTTATGCTTTTATTTAATTCTTCACCTACTAGATTCACTAGCACCACTAAAAACTTTGCTTACAATGAATGGTCCTTTCCTATATGGCTATCATTTTCTAAACTTAAGGTTTTAATCCCAATTGGAAAAAAAAAATTCTAGACTAAGTCATGTTCCATGAATCGTTTGAGTTTGACTATTTTATTAAAAGCTTTTTCCATATTAATCTTTGAACACTCAAACTTTGTTAAGGCCATTAGTCGATCCTCATACATGAAATCCAATTCCATTTACATAGCCTGTTTATATTCGTCGATGTTGAGCATGCTTTTCTTATAAACTCAAAGTGAAGCTACATTAAAATGTAAAGGGAGACCTGCATCTTGACCATAGGTGAGCCGATAAAGATGAAACCTGCTGTAATTGTTTTAGAATTCCTTACGACCCATTTCGTGCCACTTCTTTGGCTTATCCCCAATATTTTTCTTAATCAGGTCAATGATGATTTTATTGGTTGTCTCAGCCTGCCTATTAGCTTGGGCACAATAAGGAAAATAGTGTATTAGTTTGAATCCAAACTTCTACATGAAGGCTATCACTTTATCACCAATAACATTGTACCTTGATTAGTTGTAATGGTCTCAGGAATGTAAAATATGTAGATGATTTTGTGTTGAATAAACTAAATTACTTCATCTCGACCCATATTTATCATAGGCGAGCTTATATCCATTTGAGGAAGTTAGATATATTTTTCCAATTAGATCCATAACCCATCCTTTGAAAGTTTAAGGTTTAATCACTAGATACAGTAAATCGGCTGGTACCCTTTGTATAGGTCCATACGGCTGACATGCTTCGCATCCTTTGGCATACTAAAAATAGTTAGTCGTTATGGTGGGCCAATAATATATGTGGCAATAAATCAATCATTTCATTGTGGGACCAATCCTATGGGATCCACAAAGTCTTTCATGTACCTCAACCATGATTTTGATAGACTCTTTCCTCCTTACACATTTTAAGAGAACACCATTGCATCCCCTTTTATATAGATCCTTATCTACCTATACATAGTTGAGTGCTTTTTACTTCAACTTGAAATCGACTGAAGTTGAGGGATCTATTAAGTAGTCGACTAACTCCTTTACCCAATAATCAACCACTTGAAGGCATCATTCCATGTGATATTCCTCATAAATAAGTTCATAGGGTGCTCCTCTATATCTAGAGGTATGTAGGGACAACTGCATCAAGATTTGGTATTCCCCAGTGACTTGTTTCATTACCTTCTTGTAATCTCCCTTGACCTGAATGTGATCAATGTTTGTCACCTTGCTTGGAAGTATCCTCAACCCTATAATCATAGCTTCATATTCAACTTGATTATTGGAAAACGTAGTATCTAGTTGGCATTTAAACATCAAAACACTCACCTTTAGGTTAACGATAACGATGTCATCTCTAGTTCCCATTTGGGTTCTAGTTTCATCAAACATCCAAACTCAAGGTTTAACAATCACATTAGGTTTGGTTTGGCTAATGGATCTTGGACTTATACACATAGATGTTGTGATAAAAAGTCTGTCAGAGCATGACCCTTTACTTTTCGCAGAGGCACATATTTTAATATAAATGCATAAGTTTGATTGTCCATTTCCATAGCTGACCTTGCAAAGTAAATATCTAACTAGGTCGATCTTGCACATGAGTAAAACATCTCTTGGTTAAAAATAATATTCAATTTTAATACAAGCATAAAACAAGGACAAACATAATTTCTCAATAGGAGTGTATCGATGGCTTCTAAGGTGAGGGTTCAGTTGATTCCTTCACTGGTAGAATCAAAATAAAATACAACTAGATTTAACTAATGCCCCGATTTAATAAAAATATTAATGAGAACATCTGAAATGCCGACTCACAATTTTATCCCATCTCTCTTTTTGTGTGTGAATGTTTGTCCCATCTCTTTTCCATCAACTATGTCCATCATCCACCACTACTGGAGAACAACAAACACATTATGCACTATTGTACGTAATAAATTTGAACAGTTCAAAATCATAATGTAAAATTAAATTCTCAAAAACATTTTTAGAAATTAATTGGCCAGTATCCCATAAATTAGATTGACTCATGAGTGACAAACCAAATTCGTAGTCATAAAATCCAATATATGCAACAAGAAGTAAGTAAACAATAAATAGATAAATAATGATGAAACAAGTGGTGGTTGCCATTGTCATAAATATAAATTATAAATATTATATTATAGATGAGTTAGTAAAGTTAGTATATTTTTTTTCAGAATTTTAGCATGCCCAATATCTCATAACATCCTCAAATTTTTTTCGTTTTTGAAACCTACTATTTTACATCATTCTTCTTCATCGTAAGTCCATTTTGAATGCAACGAACGCCAAAACGATCATGTGAAAAATAGTTTCATTAATTATCCACTTATTAGTTTTCTAACATGGGGTAAGTTTTCTTGACCTAATTTTTAAATTGACCTCGTATTTTATTTTTGATAGTTACACATATACTATTGAGTTGGATCGATTAGAGGACGAGGTGTCAAAGCAAAGGAAGCGTTTTTCTTGTGAACTTGGATTAACGTATAAAAGCTTTGAAATAAGGTAAATGGTGAAAGAACATTTGAATTCATGACTATATTATAATGTTAGATGAACGGGAAAGTTGTATTTCTCAATAATTCATCTAGGGCTCGCTACAAATGGTGGTATCGCTATTTAGTAATAATTGAATTAATATGAGAAATTGGAGCTTTGTAGGATTACAACATGGATTATAAACTTTTATAAGGTGTTGTGTCATTGAATTTCTGTAAATGTGTGATATATGTGAAGAAAGTTTAGGTTGTTATGTTGTATGAGTTGGAACTTGGAAGTTTGAATTTTTTTTATGATATATGTGAGAAAGTTTTAGTTTTTATGTGGTATGTGATGAAGGTTTGATTTTAATGATGTATGAGATGAAATTTCAATTTTTATGATTACTTGTTTATGAAAATCTGACCTTCATGATATGTATGGTGAAAGATTTGATCTTTATGATAGTTGTTTGTGAATATATTATTTTCATGATATGTTTGGTGAAATTTTTTATCTTTGTGATAGTTTTTACAAATATATGATTTTCATGATACGTATTGTGAAAACTTTGATCTTTGTGAAAGTTGTTTATGAATATAGGGTCTTCATGATATGTGAAGTGAAATCATTGATTTTTATGAAGGTTGTTTATGAATATATGATTTTCATGATAAGAACATGTGATGTATGATCTTAGTGATTTTTGAAGCATATGACATGATCTTAGTGAGTTGTGTGAGAATATTTGATTTCAATAATACATCATCATATCATGGCGTATACATCAAGATGGATTGTGTGGAAATACTTCATTTTGATAATGAATTATCATGTCATAGCATATGCATCTTCGTGTAAGTTGTCTTTATGGCAAATTTATTTTCCCCATTGATATAGGTGAATTTATGGGTGGAAGTTGTCTTGTGTCAAGTTTATTTTAGCCATTGGTATAGGTGATTCTCTGAGTGGAAGTTGTCTTAGTGGCAGTTATCATATCACGACAATACAATGCCATGTGATTTTTTTGTTGTGATTAATATGTATTTAATATTAAAATAATTTCTCTTAGATTATTTGATGTTATAATGTGATATTGATTTTCTTGAGTGATTTTGACGTTATAATATGATATTATTTCCTTGAATGTTTTGATATACCATGATATTTTTGATACGATTCCATGTTGAGTACTTGTGTGCTCTCCTTACTTATATTATACTATCAACAATATTTTGAAAACTACCTCATTTGTTACTTGTGTATGCGCATTTTCGAAAATGCATTACATGTTGTCAGATGGTGATCCATGCTTTCCTTACTTAGGTGATACCGGTGGAAAGTCTTCTATTGTCTTGTATTGAGTCTTGAGCTAAGAAATTATTTGGTAAAAATATTGACAATCAAATATTAATTTGTAATTTATTATTGACAATCAAATATTATTTTGTAAGTTTTGTGAATAATTTTATGTCCAAAAAGGAAAAACATTAGTTGCTTTGATTCTAAGTTATTTTTAAATAAGAATTTTACGTAATATTTTGCGTAAGAGTAAATGTGGCTCTTGGAACCTATCTTTAAGAATAATTTCTTTTTTATAATTTATTTTGGAACTGCTGCAAATCTTTATTAAAACTAGAGCATTTTACCTTACATTTGAATTTGAGGTTTAAGATGTTACATTTGTGGTATCAGAGTCAGTCTGAGGTCGGTCCAATTAGACCGAGTGGGTCATATGTTGGTTTAGTGTCATTCGTGCCAATTGTGTTTTCTTGTGTTTTATGTTCACTATTTGATTTATGGTGTTACAGTATCTAATTTTTTATATGACCATGTATGCTTTGTCAAGTGCTTACTACCTAATTGGTGGAGTAGTTTGTTATATATTTATATGCTAAACCATTTTGTGTGCTGCATTTGAAGTACTTACTTGAGTAACCAAAATTTTTTTGAAATTGCCTTACTAATTTTTTGAATTTGATTTGATTTATTGATGTGTTGCATTGTCTTACTCTTGAAGAATCTTGTTGTGATGTAACTTCTTAATTGTAAAAAAGATTATGTTACCTTACTTTATGTTAAAGATTAGATGTGACAATTTTTATTGATTAGTTGTGTGTCACGAATTGTTAGTTCTTGTTATTGTTAATTTAAATTGTTTTAAAATTATTTTATTTGCTTACCTAAATGTCAACTTGATTTTTTTATTTTTATTTTAATATCATAGTTTAAACATCGCAAAATTTGATTGTTAAATTATATGTCTTATGTTTAAAATTTTGATTTTGAATAGAAAATATTTATTTTTAATTCTAAGTTGTTTTTAGTGAATTGTGATTGTTGTCATTACTAGTTTCGTTCATTTTAGAATAATATTATAGATATTGTTCTCAATTAAAAAAATATCATGTCTTGGAAAAAAGTTATACAAATTTTATAATTCAGTTATTTTTTATATATATAGAGCACATAACTTGATTTCATCAAAAGTAAAAATATAGATTTTTATCTTCATTCTTTTGGTGATATAAAACAAATTAGAAGTTCTAACTTTGAAGAAAAATTAATTTTAAAGTGTCAGTTTTCATTTTAAACCAATTAAAAATGTTGTGGGTTGTATTTGGATGATTGAAGTTTTGATCTTGCTGCTGAAATCAATTTTGAATTTTCGTCATGATTTTAAAATACTACTAAAATTCATATTATTAGCAATAATAATTATTGAATATTCAAGGATGGTTGAACTTTAAGAAGTTAGAGTTTTTAAAAAAACAAATTGTGAAGGAGTTAAAGTTAATTTATTGTATAAAGGGAAAAAGTAATTTTATGTATGAATTATTATTGTTTTATTTTAAAGAATTAAATTGTGTGGGGTTGTGTTGATTTATAAAATAAAAAAAAAATTATTTATAATGATTTTATTAAAAATTTAGAGTAGCCAAAATTTACTCCAAATTTTACTATGTGTTTTTTTTTAGGAAATTTAGAAGATTTGTTGTAGTAATAATTTTGAGAACATAAATAAATAAATTGGAACTATTTTAGAAGTTTTGATGTGTTGAAAAATTTTCTCTCTATTTTTTTTTATATATGGTCTAAATTTTCTTTCAAAATATAGGTTGACAATAATAATTTTAAGAGTGCTTAAATATTTATGAAGGTGTTTTTGATGATTAAAGAATGAGTAAAATTTAAGCAATCTTATTGATTTTAAAAATAGTTTCAAAATACATGTGATTTATTTTATTTTCTTTTATTTAGACATGTGATTTATTAAAAAGTGATTCAAGGAAAAGTTTTGAATTTTGAAAGAAAAAAATTATTATTTAATGGGACTAAATGATTAGTGATACTTTTATAATAATTTAAGTGCAAAAATAAATTTTAGAATATTGTTTAACTAGAAAAGGATTATGCACTACCTGATTCATTTTTGTTTGCTTACGCATTATATTATCTTTTAATAACTAGTTACGTACTTTATCTGCTACTCGAAAAATCTCTGTTTTAGTTTGTTTTAATAAGGATTATTTTAAAAGAGAATTAATTGTGATAAATTTGAAATAGTTGAACTACTATGAAAATATGTTACAGTTAAGAATTAGTGTTGAGTTGTGAATTAAACGTAGAATCATTGTATCAATTATTGAATTAGTTATGTGAATATATATATGATCACGTGAATTTGAAATTGTCTCTGATTCAGGTGTTCAAGTGTTGAAAATTTGTGTATAGAGTTTAGAGTAGTCAAAAAATATTTAAAAATGAGATAATTATATCCTCTATCTGATTGTTGATTATATATTGATGTGAGTGTCACCTTTTTTTGTTACTACATGTAAATTATAAATAAACTATTGTTCAAGAGTAATTAAGAGAGTTTTTAACTTGAACTAAGGAGTATGAGTTGTGGCGTCGCCTTCGCACTCTTGAACCATGTTAAGATGTTTTTTAATTATCTATGTTTAAATATGAATGACTAGTTACTTTAGGTAGTTGACTCTATGAGTAGAAGAGACTAGTTCCTCATTGACTCGTTATCGATAACAGAACCGACGATAACTCGTTGTTATTATTGTTAGAAATATTTGTTAATTTTATTTTATGAATAATTAAAAAACATGTTCATTTATTTTGTAGTTTGGGTGATTTAATTATTAAATGTATATTGTTGTGACTTGTGAGATGGTAATTATAGTACAAGGTCGTCCAAGTTAAGGGACAATTAATGAGTAACGTAAAAAGTAGAGTTATCAAAATGAGTTAGCTCGGATGGGCCAGTCCACCCAGCCCGCTAAAGCATAGGATTTGTGCTTAAGAATTTCAGCCTGAATTTCCAGAGCTTTTTAGCCCGATCCAAATAAACCTGTTAACCGTGTGGGTCCCGTATGGATACCGGGTAGCCCGCAACCCGCATAACCGATGAAAAAAAAATAGTAAAATTAGTCCACATAAAAAAATATTCAACTCACTTAGCTGGTTATATATATATATATATATATAATCTTTTGTGATAGAATATTATCTTTAGTCGGTTATAATCTTTATTTTTAAATGGGTATTCAAATTGATTCATAATTAATGCATAAGTAGTATACCATAATTTTTTTTAAATGGACATCAAAAAAAATTTCAAATTAAAAGGGTCGGAAAAAAATTAAAAATATAATGAGTCGAAAAAAATATTATAAAAAATATACGGATTATCTGCTCACCCCGCAACCCGTTTAGAATCGGACTCGAGTAGTATTTTATCCGCCCATATTAAAATAGAGCTTTTTGCCCCGGTCTGATGAAACTCGTAACCCGTTAGAATTCGCCATATATGAACCGAGTAGTCCGTTTTGACAGCTCTAATAAAAAGTAGCTAAAATCTCTACAACAACTTTATTGTCGTAGTACTGTAAATAATATACTAAGTCATTGGCATTGTTATCAATCATTAATTACTAACTGATGGAAAAAGAATTTACAAACAAAAAACTCAGCAAATATATGAAAAGTCAGCAAACACTTGAATTCAAAATCCTTCTTTTAAAAGTTATTTTACTTTATATTTTAGCTTAAATTTATTATTATTATTATCGAAAAAGAGTTGAAACTTTGCATATATTCGAAAAAGGTTTTTTATATTGTAATTGGTTTAGTAGTGATTTTCTCTTCAAAAACTAAAAATTTAACAAGACTGAAGTATACTTAGTGCTAAACACGACTTTTTTTTATGAAATTCAGTGGTAAACACGAATTACCAATTTTGTAGTGAACTAATATAAATACTTGTGTTAATATTTTTTTCAAGGAATTGTTTTACAATCGTTTTACTACAAGTTTAAAAAAAAAAGGTTTTTGAACTTATATTGTGATTTTACAAAATGAATTTATTGAAATTACTCTTAACATTAAAAAGTTATATAAAACTCAATTCAAATTCTTTATTTCTTGTATTTATCTATATTCAATCGCACCAATTCAGAAACCGGTTTCTTTGAGTTTATCCCTAAAATCTGGTTCTGACATGTAAACAATGGTTTGGATTTCACTTCGTTGCATAATGATCAGCTTGCGTGTCGCAATGCGATGCTCCGTGTTTGCAAATTTATACTGCATCGCATAACGACTCGTACACGACGATACCAACCAAAGCATTCAAGATTCGAATTTTTAATTCATCGCACGACAAGGCCAACCCCTCACATTGCGATGGCAAACATTGCTCTAGGTTGGGGACTGACATTGGTCTTGCATGACGAGACGTACCATGTTTTTGCAAAGCTTATTATTTCTAAGGTTATACACACATCCCATCTTCCTCAAACACTCAATTTTCGAACATATTTAAAACAAATCATCAACATCATAACCACAATCATTCATAATACATTAATTTAGAAAATCAGGTCTTTAAACTTTTATAGCAATTGGTTAGGTAGTTTGGGTGGAAAAGTTGTTAATCTGGTAACCGTCCTACACGATTATGATGAGTACTGTAGCGTGTAATGGGGGTTACCATTGTTTTGTTCAATTGCTCAAGTGGTGATGGTGATTCGTGTGTTTTTTGTTACAAAAAATTACTCTAACGGTGACACTATTTGTCCAATAAAATATAAATGACGTTGAAACGGGAGAAATAAAGATTTAGTGTTTGGGCCTTGGTTTGGTTCATGCCCTTTGGTTCTAGACAAGAAAAGGAATTATGAAGCATTTCCTAGACAATAAGCATATATGTGAACTTAATTTGTGTGTTATGCCTTATGAAAAAAAATATTGATATTATTGGTCTTGTTTATCTTACACATAGTGTCATCCACAGTTTCAGTACAACAGTGTCATCCCCAGTTTAAGAACATCTCCAATCTCATACCTTAACCAGACCAATTATGTGACCAATTTCTTATCTAGTCCAACTTTTTTTATCTAATCCAATTTTGTTTTTGTTTGACACACATTAGTCTCTTAGATATCTCCAACTACCATCTGAGTTGAGTTGTACATTCAGAACATTTGGTCCAATTTTTGTAACAATTCATTTGCCATATGGCAAATATGCAAAAACCATGGCATAACAATTTATGACAGGTAAAACCCTCAAAATCTATGTCTATATTAATAACTGCAAAGAAAAAGAAGTCAGATATTAAATACTCAAAATGATTAAGGGCAAACCGAAAAAGAAAACTAAAAGAAGAAGGAGAAATATACAGTATGTTATTATGTGAGCTAATACAATGCTTTTGTTCATAGTTAATCAAGTTCTCCAATCTTCAATGGTCAAAACGCAGCGTTTCTGTCTCTGGCAAAGAAACAGCTTGCCAAGCCGAAGCTGCAATGAGAGGGCGGCTATGCCAACCCAATGTCAAGCTCCCATGGTTTTCTTCCACACAGTAACCCTCCGCAGAGAATAGAGTTAACAGCATACTGGCTTGCTTGAACGCGTTCGAACCTAAATGCAGCGGTCTGAACCCGGCTTTCCCGAGCCGCTCCCTCCATTTAACCAATGGTTCATGTCTCTCAATCCGAGCCGGTCCCTCGCAACACACCACGTTGCATATCTCCCTTTGCAGATATATCTCAGCCATAGCCTTATCCGGTTCAACCGGACACGCTTCGAGCGAGTCGAAAACGGTCGAGTAGTAATGTAGTGCCTCCGTGAATCGTTCCAAAAACCCATCCTCGTTATGGTTAGCTTCCTGCTCCACAACCGTCACGATTTTCGGGTTCAAACTCCGGATCCAACCCAACACCGTTTCAATACCCGAAGACATCGGGTCGGATTCAGATCCAAGTAGACGGTGAAGCTGCATAATTGAGTTTACCGCCACAGCTTCCTTAGAACTCACCTGAAGCATCCACGGCGCCACATCCTCGAGCCGCCATGCCGCAACTCCACGAAACGCAAATCTAACGTTGACAGAGCGAGCCAGTTCAGCGAGCCGCAGTCCAATTTCGCGGAGGTTGTCACGGTCGTCCGTCGACGGCGGACCAATGCCGGTAAGACGCAGAAAAGGAGGTCCACCAGGACGAAGCGCAAGAGCTTGAATTAGCGCCGGCCATTGAAGACCGTGCATGAGGTTGAAATCAATGACGTGGACGCAATCGTGGCCGTTGAAAGCTTCCAGTATGGCTTGATTGGCTGTGAAGTGAGCGAATTTGAGGTAAGGGCAAGCCTCGTAGTAGTGATGATAAAGAACATCGTTCTCATAAAGTGAAGCAGGGATAATATTGTTTTGACCGAAGATTCGACGGTTCAAAGCGTCGATGAAATATCCAGCGACTTTCCCGATGCCGCAATTGATGTTCATGTGGGCTAACAACCCTTGCATGCCTTCGATTAGTGAGCCAGCCAATGGTAAGTTGCCACGTTGCAGGGAATCGGCACACGTCATCAGCATGTGGACCAGCTTTATGGCCGAATCTTCTTCGACGGTAGCCACCACCTTTAGTTGGTGGTCTTGTGGCGGAGCTGCTGCTAGATCTGGTAGTTCCGAAAAATCGTATGATAAAGAGGCAGTGTGGTCAAATTCAGAGAGGAGATTGTCTACCCAATTGCCAATGTCGGAGGGATCGTAGTGGACAGTATCCGAAGCGATTTGAGAAATGTCGCTGGATGAGTTCACGATCACGTTCTCTAATCGTTCGATATTTTGAGCTACTTGATGTAGCTCTGATGACCGGACTTTGTAGCCAACACCGGCAAGGAGGCCATCTATGTCTTTTGTCTTAGTTCCTTCGGAGGGGGAAGAAACTGAAACTGTCTCCATATAGTATGAAACTAAAATTAAAAATATATATAATTCAGAATTGATTGCTCAACTTTGAGAAGAAGTAGTGAGTGCTTATATGTGGGTGTTAGCTAGGGGAGAGTGAGGGAAGAAGAGTGTAGAGTGGTGGGCTTGGGAGTGGGGAAATTAATCAAGTAGTGAAAAAGAGGTAGGGGGAAGAAAGTGATGTGTGAGGAAATTAAGGGAGAAGCTGGGTTGTGTAATGTATGACCATGATGGGTTACTAATTTGTGTTGAGTAGCTATCTGTAGTGCTAGCATATCATATTTGATTGATACTACTACTTATATAATTTCTACTTTTTTAAAAGGTACCCTAATGTCCCGGTAGCGTGCCTTCAATTTTTAGGAGCCTAAAGGTAGCAAAGGTGACCTTGGATAATTTAGATGCTGCTAGTCCTATATTGGGATTTGGGTTGAGAGGATTAGTAATTGACTCCACAAGTGGTTCCTTCTGGGTCTACCAGCATTCAGTACCACACCACCACCATTAACCATTGTGATTTGTTACGATTTTCCGGGGCCAGAGAGTACTACAGTACAATACCCTAAACTGTAAAAAAATATAAAAGAGTGTAAAGTATTACTATACAAATACTACTGTTGTTTACAGTTTACCTGGCCAACCTAAAATGTCAAATAAATAATAAACAGGAATATGATAACATGTTGATTCCGATTTACTCTAATTCCAACTTGAGAATACTGTTATTTCACATGCTGCTATTCAATTTGTTTTTGAATTTATTTGCTTTCTTATAACTGCTAAGCTAGCAGGTGATTTGTATTGATTTCAAAGATGAGAAACAACCTGACACTTGACAGCACCTTGCTTTCACGAGCTTGTTTTCTTACTTTCTTCATTTAGCACCCACGGTATACTGCAGATAAACTGTCCTTCAGAGGCTACAACATAAAGAAATTAGCATACATCAACTCATCTAGCATTAGAATTGAACATGTGATTTTCGATACCCGACCCATGAGGCAGAGAGGTTGATGGGTCATATTTAAGTTTCCCAGTTTCAACATTATCTATTTGTTGTGCTCATTCTATGCGGTTCACTAATTAGAGAATGCTTAACTGTTTAGGTGAAAATATTAGTAGTATTGTCTCTGTCTTTTGCCTCAAATAATTAGGAGTTTAAGTTTAGTGGTATATTAATACAAATATAACACATGCCTGAATTCAGAAAACCTCTTTTGAGTGTAATGAACTCAATGTTAAGTTGTCATTTTCCAAGTACTTATTAAGTGTCCCAATTAGATTCATATTAAAAGCTTGTATAGTTTTAATATTCTGTTGTGTAAAGTCACTTTGTGTATTGCTCTGAACAAAAAAAGGTTTGAGCATGGTTTTAAATTGTGGTCCGTAACTACAATTGTAGATACAATATTGTAGATTTTAAAGTATCCGCAATGACATCATAGCTGCAATTTAGGCTGCATTTTCCTCCATTATAAAGGTTTGCAATGTAACCGCAACCGTAATTTAAAACCATGAGTGAAGCGCTCTTTGTATGCTTGTCTTATCCTAATTTATGCTGCTTAATAATTTTCAAGATTTGTGTGTGCGTAATGCAATGCTTTTATGTCATATGAATAATTTAATAATTTGTACGATTTGTGTGTGTAATGCAATGCTCTTAAGTCATATGTATAATTTGATCAAATTTTCTACAATTTAAATTGTAGGTATCTTTTTCCTTGTTTGTTTTTCTTTTGCAAGTGGCCCAATTTGCTTCTATCTCTGTTAAGCCCCAACTTAATTGTTACTAAACAATAAGATTAATTTGCATTATTTGGTACCTAGAAGTACAGTCTTTCGTTCAAGTAGAACGTCATGGTAACTAGAATATTCTACTCATAGCCATGTGTCACAGAAAGGCATCTAAGGTATAATTGCTGCTAAATTCATTTTGAAAACTATAGTATACATTATCATATGAAGTTACATCTAACAGCACAATAAAGAATATGCTTATTATCGTAATCACGACAAGAGTTTAATTAGATACTAATTTAATCGCGATATTCACAACTTAGCAACTTAAATTAATTGGGTACCCTGCCTGCCTTGGCCTTATATAAGAACAATTCTTTTTATGAGATTGAGAAGGACTTGTTCAACTAAATTTAAACAAAGATCCTAATTATCTATACCCTCCATCGTTCTCACAAAGACGTAGAGATTCAGGCATTACGTTATTAGTGTAGTGAAGAGTTGCCGGTTAATTAATTCGATGTGACAATTTAATCAACAGGGTTTTGCTTATATTCTAATGCCCTCTTGCTACATATACTGTGTTTTGAGATCCTTAAGGTGATAAATTTCGTGTAAGCACAAGCAATTATTGAAGAGTTTATTCTATTTCATTCTATAATAATAACTTTTTTTTAATCAATCCTATTATTATAAGTGTGTTTACAGTGCGGTTTAGATGAATTATGAAGTAAGAATTCATTCAATATAATAATTAAAATATTCACAGTGGGATTTAAATATAATTTTTAAAAATCAAATTACAATTATAAAATATTAATGTAATATTAGTACTATGAAGTTACCTAAAGAGGTTTGATGTAAAATACAACGTACAGTATATTATAAATTAAAATTATGGAATAGTAAAAATAATAGTTAAATGAATCTATATAATGTGCTGTAAAATAGTAAATTAACATATAATATACTATAAAATATTAAATTAAACAAATAAGTATTATTAATAAAAATTAAAATTAACAAATAATTGATTAATGCAATATCTAACACTATTAATTATTTAAATTTACATGTATGCAGTTTGGTTTGATTTTGAAAAATGGATTTGAAATTTGATCCGAATGATTTTCACAAAAATGATCTAAATACATCTAATAATATTTAGTTTTATGCAGATTTGTTTCACAAAAATTATCTAAATACATCCAATAATATTTGATTTTGTGCGGTTTTCAAAATTTTTGGATTGGCTTGTAGTTTTTTATTTATCAATTTACAGTTTATTAAGGTCAGTTTGTATGTGAACACCATAGTAAAAACGTTAATGTTTAAGCTTAAATATTATCCAAGTGGTTAATAAATTTGAATTATGAACAAAGTGTTTTAGAGAATCTCGAAATCTTGACCGGAACAATTAATTAAATTTTACTTATTTTCTAATCGAATTTTGAATTACTAGAGAATTGTTTCTCTTAAAAAAAAAATAGAATAATTAAGAGAAAGATAAAGTGATCAATAAAATGTTAAAGAATCAAATATATAAAATCTTATCCCAAAAGTTATATATTCAACTCCTTAAAATTTTAAAATTGTTTTTTACCCACAAAATATTCTACTTTAAAATTCTTAACAAGTATTTTATGATACATGTTACCATGATCCTAAAATTATAAGCTAGCGACACTCATTTAATACTTATTAATTGTTATTAACTCAATGATTTTACTCTTAAAATCTTATTTAGTTAGTTTAAATTTCATCTTCCAATAACTTTTTTTTTATAAAATAAATACTACTTTCGTTACTTTTTAATTATAGAATTAGAGTTGGTAACACGAACAAATTAAATTATTATTAAATTTTATTTTGCTGTGTCATAATACAAATAAAAATAGGTAAAAATAAATAAATATATGTAGTTAAAATTTTGCACAATGTATACATTCATTTTTTTCACCTATTGTTATTTATATTATGAGACGAAGGGGTACTACTTTTCATTTACAATTTCATCTTTTCAACTTATGAAGTCCATAAACTTCAAAAATAGAGACGTATCTGTATTAAATACGTATATTATACCGATACTTCGCAAATACTTGTGAATATGTATCTCATAAGTATCTAAAATATTACTTTTATTAAAAAAAAATTATTTTATTCAATATTTTTGGGATACCTCACGAATATTCACGAATATGTGTCCTATGAAAATAAATGAAATAAAGAATGTGATACAATTTCTTTGGAACATCAATAGAGATGTCCATGGTCTATATTAATATGTTACAACTCTTAAATTGGAAAAAATATCTCTTATTGAACGAGACTTAGAAATTATGTTTTTTCTTTTATGGATGATAGTATTGAGTGAAGAGACAATTAAAAGTGTTTTTAAATTGTTAGCTATCGAGTAAAACTAATATTTATTTAAATTCTTTTAATGATATTTTTATTGATACATTATAATTATATATTTATGAAAAATGATCAATACATATTTTTTTATAAGTATTCTTCATGTATATAATTTTTTTTAATAAATTTTTTGCTAAGATATCCAAGCCATATTGCATCCTAAATTTTTAAAATTTGACATTTCTGCGTACCCATATCGTATCGTATCGCATCCGCACCTGTACTACGTATCTGGATTTCATAGCTTATTATCTGTCTGCAATAAATAAGAAAAGATCCATAACAAAAAATAAATTAGAAAAGATAATTTAAAAAAATAATATTTAATACTACTTTAAAATTTGAAAACAAAAAATAAAAATAAAAATTTTGTTTTTAAAAAAATAACACTTAAAAAGAAACGAGGAAATAATAATGAAGAATATTTTGAAAGATGCAATAACTTTTTATATTATAACATAATACTAAATGATACTTCTCTTATTATTCCGAATAACTTCAAACACTCTCGGTCTCTAATTATAAACATCATTTCAGAAAAAAAAATTATTAAATATAAACCTATTTTAAATTACAAGATGCATTCATTACTTTTTTTAATTATATCACTTATCAATACTATTAATTTATTTTGAAATATATTTTTGACAAAATAAATGATATTCATTGATTCAAATTGATAAAATATATCAATCGAAAATAAATTCAGAGTGGTTAAAATAAAAAAAGATTAATCTGCGAGCAAATTCATAACATTCAAGTTAATAGCACGATACGAAAAAATACTTACAAATATGAAAAAATTGAAATGTCTACAATACCCGTATCTCTAGATCTATAACGTTGGAGACACTAAAATCTTGATTAAATTTGCAATGAATTGAACTTAATTAATATGTTAATTGGAACCAAATGACCACCTCAACAAAAAATAAAGTCACATAACACGATACCAAGACGAGTAACAAAACAATGTCGCGCTTAGTCCATAAAATTACGAATAAAAAACAAAAGCAAAACTAAGTCCATATAAAAACTATTTATTTAGATAAAAAAAATATATAAAAATAATAATTTAGATGAATAATTATGGACCAAAAATAACTCTAGACTACTCCTCCAATATGAGAAGAGAAGTGGTTAGACCTAAAGGAGGGACAGTACCTTTTCTTTTCTTGTGAAACTCTTTTGAAAAATGAAAAGTCAAAGTTAAAAACATTCATATACAAAAGTTCTTTTAAAAATATTTAGACTTAAAATAAACGCATTAAATTCTCTACATATTTTGCTTAAAATATATGTAAAAAGTACAATAAATATTTTTATTTATAAAAAGGGTAGAGTGAGTAATTTTTTGGTATTTATACTTAAGCAATATTAGTATAACTCAATAGACAACTTATGCAAATCCAATAATGTAAAAGAGCCTTTCCAGATCCTGCCGTTGGTGGCCATGGCCAACTAAAGTGGTCCACGTATTAGGGACCATTGCACAAGCCCAAAATGCTATACTCAAAATTTGGAAAATGAAAAGCGAAACTCATATGTCAACATGAGAAATTAAAAAAATAAAAAATCTTAACAGGGAATGAATAACAAAAAGTATATAGTAGTAGTAGTAGATATTAATATTATGGTCTAGCATAGGATATATAAATAAAGCATAGCTAGCTCAAAGTGGTTAATTGTTCAGCATCAGGGTTAATTGTTCAGCATGAGGGCTTAAAATTAATTTGAGATCTCAAATAGGGAGTGTTAATGAGCTGGAAAAAAAGTGGTCCAGGAAGGTTAATTAACATGGAATTTGGGACCATTTACGAAGCCCAAAGTGCACGGACTCATAAGAAGTGAAAGCATCGAGGTAAAGAACCCTGACCTTGCTGTAAATCTGGGGAAATAGAATTATGCCACGTCCGGTTTGTGATGGAATCAATAACATTGTGAAATTAAATGATTTAAAAAGTTATTTTAATTCTTGAATGCTGATATGGTCAAGACTGTTGGAGACGATCCGAGACACTTGTGATGGTGAATGGTTGCCTAGCTCTCGAAGGAAGTACATGTAAATATTTTGATGTCTAAGTCAGTAGAAGTTAGGGAAGTGTGAGTAAGAAAGAAAACATATCTTGCATTTGAAGGAGAAGTATTTTATATAGTAGTTCCTCTAAACAAGAGTAATTGTTGAGATGGTTAGGCGGTTACAACTTATCCAACGTAAAATGAGGATCGACTGTTGAGGCAAATTCAATTGTTGTGCGCCTATATCAGACTCATGTAAAGACAAAGATTTTGGTTTCCAAAACGGATTGGACTAAGGTCCATCAAGAGGCACTTAGTGGGTCGGAGTCTAGTTTGGAACAGTTGCCCCCAAGCCTCCACTTCAAATGGCCAAAGTGGAGCGTTGAAGCATTCATTGTTTTAGGCTCATTTAATGTATCTGATTGCTTGCTTCGACTTTGGCCGCAATTGTCTGTTAGATAGCTGGACTCATTTAGGTACGATGTTCAAAATTTGCAATGACATCATCGTGATGTGAAAGGGAAGCGTGTGGATGCGTGTGCCATTTTTTTCCTTCTCATGTTACCATGAGGGGTAGGGTTATCGCATGATGATTGTCCATGTCCACGTATGGCACTTGTATTTTCTGCATGCAATCTAGACCCTTTATTTTATTATACCGCTATAGAGCGATTGATTTGTTAGTGCATTGTTTTCATTTTTTAGCGTAATATATGTGCGAAGTAGGTTTTAAATTGTTTTGGTAGATTTGATTTCTATTCAAAGTAAAATGATTTTGATTTTTAAAATGACTTTATAAGGCTATGGTAAATTTTTGCAAAAATTTTATGACAAAATTTTATTCTATCTTGGGCGATTGAGTAAATTTTACCCGACAACAAAAACTGAGATGAACACTCTTTTTGATAAAATTTTAAATGTAGCTTTTTGGGATTGAGTTTATATATTTTGGAGTCAAAAATATTAAACGGGAGAATTTTAAAGAGCGTGTTAGTTGTTTCGACTCTTATAAAATTATTAAATTTTTGGTGGTATTTTAGTTTGAAACTAGATGATATTATTGTGAGAAAATTTTCACAACTTTTTTGGTGTCATTTATTAATGGTGAAAATTTTGTTGATAAACTTTAAAATAAATTTTATTGATGTTGGTGAATCGGGTAAAAGTTACCTGCTATTAAATTTTTTAGTAGAGTCCAAATGACACGAAAATTTAAAAAAGAGTATTATATCTCTTCTATGATTAAATTCAGATGAATGAATATTTTTCAGAGGTTCAATTAAAATATTTCGTTAGATAGTAATTTAGTCATGTTACGAGAGTATTATTATTGACAAATATTTTACGAGTTATTAATTACGTTAAAATTTGAATGTGAGTTAAGTTGCCCCAAGGTGAATATTTTAATTAAAATAGTAATATATTTTACTAAGAAATGATGTGTTCCTCCCATGACGCAAAAGAGAAATTAACACATCACCTAATTATATGTATGCATTGGTGTTTTGAAGTTTTAATTTAATAAGTGTTTTATGTTGACAAAAAGTCTTGAACAACGACTATTCCAATTTAATATAGGAATTTTGAATTGGGTTAGTTTGAAGAAAAGAAAATCCTAATGGTGGTCTATGTGTTAAACCATAATGGGTATTCTATTTAGGAGTATCTAGGATTTTGTTTTGATTAAGGTTTTGGTCTTGATTTAAGTCTAATAGGTGAAAATGGTTAATGAATCAAATCATGAAGAATAGTTGTGCTTTGGTAAAGGAGTGTTAACTGAAGTATGAGCAATTTCGACTTTTGGTGTTTTGCTACTTGGTGCTTGATTTTGATGTTTTACTATTTGGTGTTTTGGTTCTTGATGCTTTGATTCTTGGTGTTTATATGATTAATTTTGAATAATGCATTGAGGTTTCAAATGAATAAATGATGAAATAATATGATGAAATAAATGCATTAAGGTTACAATGGTGTGGTGAAATCATGCATGAACTTGGTGAAACATGTTCATGCATATATTGGAGATGTGATTTGTTAGGCGGACATTCACTATTTCTACGAAAATATTTGGTGATGTATTGTTAGGTGAACTTCATGATTTGCAAGGAAGGTCATATTCAAAGTGTTTGACTTCATGCGTTAACCAGACGATCAACTAGTTTTTCAGAATTATCAGACGCAAAATTATCAGAGTGAGTTTTTATTATTTGATTCATCAGAGACGCGTTAATTCGAGTCAGACACAATGTTAACAGAATCCTCAGAGCATTGCCTTGACTTCTTCGTTTATTTTCTTTATTCATCAGAGAATCTAAAGCCTTTAAAACATTTAATAGAGGGTTTGCACACTTAAACAAAATCCTTAGCACAATAAATTGTTCCCACAAAATAATTTTGTTACCATCAAAATAATTAAGGGTCATTGTTCTCCAAACCAACTTTTTTTCTAACAAGGATAACTGGCGTGAAATTCAAAAAATATTTTCTTGTCCTTTTTTCCCGCTTTATAACTTCTTTAGAAAATATCATGTTCATCACCAAGTCAAGAAGTAAACATAAGAGGATTTAAGTCAAGTTGTTGTAGATGGTTCAGTTAGAGGATTGGTTTTAGTCAAACTTGTTTATTAGTGAGTGATTGAATGTTGAGATTATCAGATGATTACTTTTATAAGATGATTGACTAATATTACATGATTTGACTTTTACCAGAACGTTGACCAGAGGATAAGTTTGTTGTGTAAAGCTGCTTGACAAGACAAATCAATTAGAGATGCATTAGAGTGAACAAAAGGAACACATTGATAAGAGGCATAACTTGTTGCTCAACAAGGAATAATGTATAGTGTATCCACAGTCAGACAAACATGCTTAAAATCTTTTATCATAGGATTCATACACTTATAAAATATGTTAAATTATTAATTTTCCTCGTGATAATTCTTCAACATATACATGTTTTACATTGTTTCTAGTCTGATTTATTTTTAATCATTAGTTAATTTAAGGAGTTATTTGTTATAGTTTATCAATTTTATTCTTTGAATTTAATGATGTGTTTAAGTTCTTATTTCCTTGATTAAGTAGAGATTTTTCGTAGTTTTGCGATGTGTCGTTGTTTTAGTGGAGTGCTGAATTTTGGTGAGAAATTAACATGAACCATGTGGAGATTTTCAACCATATCGGGAGTTGTAGATGTCTAAATGGAGTCATACTAAGTGCAAATGAAAGCTAAGTTTCATAGCTACAACTTTCACGAAGTCACCAAAACTAAATTAAAACTCGAAAGAGGTGAAAAATGCAGTAAACATTAGACAATAGATGTTGTGGGTTGGAGCACAAGTTCATTTGCATGGGGCATATTTTTGTAGTTTTTTTGACAATCTGTTTATGTCTGGAAGTACTGGAATGCCCTTGTCTATCTTTTGAGTAATGTTTATTAGAATTTTAGCTTTAAATTTAGGACTATTGTTCTTTTAATTATGATGTCATTTATTTTGTCTTTTAGTAAAATGGAAACTTGGTGTGTGATTTTGTAGGTAAAAGATGTGAAGAAATTGCCCATAGTTGAATTGTTATGAAAATTACTACAGCATTGGAGTAGGATAAATCTGACATCGGCAATGGAGTACAATTGTTCTATAAAAGCAAGGCATATTCATTAAATAGGGCAATTTTTAACCTGGAAATCACAACCCTAGCAATCATTCCTCAAATATACTCCATTCCACCATTAAAGACACCATTGGAGCTACTTTTATGATGGATTTGTGTTGATGGAAAAGAACTTGCATCCAAGATGAAGCAGATGATGCTACCTAAGCTTGTGTTCCTTCCTTAAATATACATTTCTATAATATTCTAAGTTGTAATGGTTGTTTTCATGTTTTATTCCATTTTATGTTTGACTTTAAGCTCATAATGAGCTAAACTCATTTTAGTTAAGGATTAATGAAGTATTAATCGATATATGGTTTTTATGTTATTGTGTGCTTAGCTTTAATTTATACAAACTATTTATGTTATCCTTAAATCTGAACTTGATCAAGATGCTTGTACAAGAAGTTGACATTAAATAACTAGGAATAGTATTAAAGTCCATAGAATAAAAATGAAACTGTAAACTATAGCATGATTGGACGTGAACGTGAACCCAGGAATTGCATTAATGCATTTCAAATTAATATGACTGAGTTGGAAAACCCCTGAGGCCACTCTGTTCATAATTGATATAGCATTGCTAAAACAATTTAATGCCATAAACTGAAATTGATATTGAGTTATATCCTTAACTTTTTTCTATAGTCATATTTCTAGTCTCTTGTGTGCTCATGAAAAATACCAATTTTAGATTCATTTTTACTTTAGCTTTTTATCCCAAAAATGTTATCTTTTTACTATTATAACAAACAAGTTGAATGTGTTAGAAAAGTGTTGAAATCAATGACATAATCAATTCTCGTGGGAACAATCTTTATTTATACTACTTGTCATGATTGTGTATACTTGCACACTTGCATTTGATCGCAACACTCATGACACATGACAAGTGAAAGGCGTATGTTCCAAAACCTTACCCTCAAGAAAGAAGGGTACTTAGGATTTAGAGGAAACAAGAAAGGTAAAATCATTCGTAAAAGTATTGTAGGTAATGGTTCCTTATCAACTATTAAAAATGTCCTGTTTTTCAAAGTACTAATGCTTAACAGACCGAGCATAAGTCAATTAAGTGATAGAGGCTATGATGTTGTCTTTAATCAAGAAATATGTAAGAAAATTAGTCAAACAGACGAATCCATATTACTAGACATAGGAAAAATATTTATTAAATCAAATTGTTAGGTTTTGGAAAAACAAGAAGTAAAGTGTCTCATGTTAGTGAATGAAGAACATTTGATCTGGCACAGAAGATTCAATCATGCTAACTTGAGAATGATCTCAAAGTTAAAAAAATTCACTTTAGTATAAGGATTACCAAATCTGAAATATAAATCAGATGCTCTTTGTCATGCATGTCAAAAAGGGAAACAAATTCAAACATCGTTTGTTTCAAAGACTATTGTTTCTACTTCTAGACCACTTGAGCTCTTTTAAATTGACTTATTTGGTCCTATAAGGACAACATTTTTCTGTGGCTAAAAGTATGGGTTGGAAATTGTTGATGACTGTTCCGGATGGACATGGGTTAAATTCCTAAGACATAAGGATGAGTCACGTAAAGTATTTACTAGCTTTTGCAAACAAGTGCAAAATGAAAAATGTTTCTGTATTACAACAATTCGTAGTGATCATGGTGGTGAATTTGAAAACAAACTTTGTTAAAACATTTTTTTGAAGAAAATGGTAATTTACATAATCTTTCCTCTCCTAGGACACCCCAACAAAATGGTGTAGTAGAAAGGAAAAATAGATCTCTTCAAGAAATGACACGCATCGTGATTTATGAATCAAGTATTGCAAAGCACTTTTGTGCAGAAGTAATTAATATTGCATGTTATATTCAAAATAGAGTTCATATCAATATATTCTAAATAAGACTCCTTATGAATTGTAGAAAGAAACAGAACCAAACATTTCTTGCTTTCATCAATTTGGCTGTACATGTTTTATTTTCAATACTTATAGAAAATATGGGCAACTTTAATTCAAGATTACAAAAGTTTATCTCTTTGGGATACTCTGAACACTCTAATGCATAGAGAATATACAACAAAGAAACATTGATTGTCGAGGAGTCCATTGAAGTCAGATTTGATTAGAAAGTGCTTAACCATAAAAAGTCAAAGCAAGTTGAAGATTTTGCAGATATTCAACTTATAGAAATAATGATTCTACATCTAATAATCAAAGTCAACCAGAACCAAGAAAAGGATGGAAATACAAATTAGCACATCCTAACACTCTGATAATTGGAGACGTAAATGATCCTCTAAAAACTAGATCTACATTTAAAGAATAATCATTTGTTGGAACACTTTCAGAAATTGAGCCTACCTCCATACGTCATTCCTCTTAAACTGATTTAGCTCCTCTTAAACAGAAAGCAAACCATTGGAACCAAGTGGGTTTTCAGAAAATAGTTCAATTTATAAAGGTAAAGTGATAAGAAATAAAATTAGGATTGTAGCTCAAGGCTATAGTCAGCAAGAAAGGTATTAGCTACACTAAAACCTTTGCTCCTATAGCAAGATTAGAAGCAATTGGAATTTTACTCTATTTTGTTGTTAGTAATAATATTAATCTCTATCATATGATGTGAAAAGTGATTTTTTAAATGGTTACATAAATGATTAAGTGTATGAAAAATAACCATCTGGCTTTGAAGACTTTGATTTAGCAGAACATGTTTTCAAACTTATGAAATCGATGTATGGTCTTAAACATGCTCTTAGAGCTTGGTATGGCAGACTAAACAACTTTTTGTTGAAAAATGATTTTATAAGAGGCCAGGTGGATATACTTTATTTAGAAAATCAATTAAATATGATATTCTGATTGTCCAAATATATTTAGATGACATAATCTTTGGTTCTACTAATGCAGAGCTTTGTTAAGATTCTCTAAGTTGATACATAATGAATTTGAAATGAGCATGATGGGATAGCCCAATTTTTTATTGGAATCCAAATTCAACAAAGCATAGAAGATGTCTATATTCATGAAATAAATATAGAAAAGAAATTCTCAAGAAGTTTAAGAGGAATGACTAAAAACCTATGCTTCCATCATTGCATCAAACTTGCTCACTAAACAAAGATGACAAAAGTAATAAGTTAGATCAAAATGTATATATTAGACTTGTTCAGCAAACCTATGCTCCCATCATTGCATAAAACTTACTCTCCTTTATCTAACTACATTTAGACCTGATATTAGGTTTAGTATATGTTGATGTGCTCTTTTACAGTTTGATCCTAAAAAATCTCACCTAAAAACTATTTCGAGCGTGTTTAGATACTCAAAAGGTACTACTGACCTTGGATTGTTTCATAAGAAAGCCCTTGAGTATAAGTTAGTAGGTTACTGTGATGGTGATTATGCTGAAGATATTCTTGAAAGAGAAAGAACCAGTGGATGTTGCACTTTCATTGGTTACAATCTCATCTCATGGTCATGCAAAAGACAAGGAACAATTGCCTTATCCACAACAAAGGCATAATATATTTCAGTAGCAAACAGTAGGAAACAACTACTCTAGATGAAACATCAACTAGAGGACTATTAGATAAATGACAGTAGTATTCCAATATTTTTTTTATAATACTTCTATCATTTGCTTAACTAAAAATCCTATTTTAAATTCTATAGCAAAACATATAAAGATTAAACATCATTTTAACAAAGACTATATTCAAAACATTATTTTAGGCATTAAATTTGATGACTCTTACCACCACTGGAAAAATATTTTAAGAAAACCCTTTTCCGAAGATAGATTCAACTTTTAAAAGAAGAATTTAATTATTTACTTTATAAAGGAGTGATTAGTTAAGCTCTGTCATGTTTGCGTCTAGTAAATTGAAATTCAATATGCCTTTGATGGATTGACTTTTAGAGTGCCTCTAAACATTTGTGTGCCTCTGCCTTTATAAAAATTTATTTTATGTGACATATGTGATTGGTGGCATTCTAACACGTGTATTTTCTCACCCCTGGTGAGTTGAAAGTGAAATGATTTTTGCATGGTTCAAGGACTGCACTTTGAATACAGTTGTTCCTCTATACGTTTTTTTTCTCTTGAAATTAATTTATTTAATTTTATTTCAAAATTAGTAACTCAAACGTTTTGACAAACACAACAACACTCATATACACTCACTACCTTCACGTATTCTAACTAAATGTTTCACACATAAAACCTCCATTTCTCTCTTTCTAAATCCCCTTTTTTCTCAACAATGGCTTCAATTTCAAAAATAAGCATGTCTTGCAAAGCTGATCAACTAGATCTTTTGGGAGAACTCAGGGTTGATTTTTCCAATCTTGTGGAAAATATATTCAACTTCATAAACAAATTTTGCGAGATGGGATGGTTTGAATACTTCACTCTTGACAAGCTAAGGATTGTCAATGTAATATAAATGATGATTGTCAATGCAAAGGACTACATTAAACCTGTTGTTGAAGGCAATGGGAAAAAGCTTACTAGTCAAACAAGTGGGACTAGAGAATCTCTTGTTCCTATTGTAAACTTCTATCTTCCAATCTTTGAAGAAGGTAACAAATGTAGAATGAGAAACACAAGAAAAAGGGTTTTAATTGTGTTGTGTTTTATTTTATAAATGTTTCACCACCAACACGGTAGGTACGTCTAGTCCCTTCAAACTATAGGATGTAATCTACTAATTTACCAACTAAATCATACTTCCACAGAACACCTACTAGTCAATCTTACTGTGCTCAAGTCTTCTCAACCTTCTAGCTTAGTATAGTCAAGCTGTTGAGGGATGCAACCACTACAGGGCTAGGTTGCAAAAGAATAAGTTTAAGGGTTTTCTAAATACTCTCACAAGAGGGTGATTACTGTTGTACTCAGAAATATTTCTCACCACTTAGATAAAACAAAGGATTAAGAGCAAGATTGCAAATATGGCTATATTGTGCTTATTGCATTGCATTGTGTTTTTAAAGTGGGTTACACGTCCTTTTATAGAGAACTCAACATGTATCATGAAGTTTCTTATCAAATCTTTAGAGGTCGATTCTCCATTAAACCTTGTCCAAAAATTATCCTTGTAAAAGATTCTACATATCTTTATACAGAGATAGAGAGAGCACATGATATCATGATTAGAGTATGTCACATAGACCATCAGGAAAATAATGGATTCAGGGTGTTGAGAAAATGATGCATACATTTGTCTTCTTTAGGGTGTTGACTTTTTAGTGCGTTGACTTTTCAATAGAGTCAGATGATTAGATGCTTGACGCAATTTTCAAAGGCAGATAATCACTTGCTTGTTACACTTATCAGAGGCAGACGTTCACTTTCTTGTCACACTTATCAGAGACAAACGATCACTTGACTTTTCAGACGCAGAGTGATCAGATGCTTGTTGTAGTCATCTGAGCCAAAATAATTAGATCATTGCTGCATTAACAGATTCACCAAAGGCAAGTTTTAGAGCCCATTCATCAGACTCAAAAAATGAATTTCAAAGCGGAGTCTTGATGTTTCTTTTAATTTAGATCAAATATCAAAGGATGTAGTGTAAACTCATACAAAATAACCTGATCTCCACCCTTAAACAAAATATTAGTGCTTTAAAATGTTCCCACAAAATAATTTGTTATCATCAAAACTAGTAAGGGGCATAACTCTTCAAACCAACTTGGTTCTAACAATCTCCCCCTTTTTGATGATGACAAACATCTATTTTACTGAATAATTTTTAATTTTAATGGAGTAATAAACATATAATACCAAAGTAAGGCTTCCCCTTAATATATAAATGTAAGAGTAATGAGAGATATTCTGACAAGATAGTTGATATGGGTTAATTTAGGTTAGTCAGCCTAGCTAAGATTAAACAAAAAGTAGTTTGAATATTCTTCTGATTTTTGGTTGTTTGCTCCAAGAATGCCTTAGGCTTAGCTTCTAGGCAATCCAAACTTTCCTTTTGACATGTTGAGAATGATCAAATAAGGGGCCAAATAGAGTGCATAGTGACTTCTGGAGGCAAATTATGTAGATCCTAAAGCAACAACAAATGGAACATCTAAGGAGGCTATCTCAATATGTGGGATGAGCACAGGGAACCATAATAGTGCTAATGGAGCAACCACTGAGAGTTCCAGATGAACACCACTAGAGGGAGGTGGGTCTTCCCTTGATGTGCCTTCTAACATGGTTGTATATAGATTTCTTGACCGAATGCTTTGAGCTTTTTGAAGCGGCAATATCCATAGATAGATGATCTCAACTATTTGTTAGAAAACAACTATATTCTTGGAGGCCAACTACATTCTATGCTCCATATTGTTCCTCATCCAGTTAGTGACAATTGTGAGAACTTGGTTCCACTGGTTTGAAATGTCATTAGGGTCCAAAATATGGCGTATTAAAGTGATTTTGGCAATAAGAGAAGTAATGAATGAGTCGAGATTTGGAAAGGGAGAGGGAATGGAATGTGTGAGGGAATGAGGTTAAGAGGGATGGCGGACATGGCAGGTTCAAAGTGAAAACGAGGTGAGGGAGGAGCAGATGAGTCTTCTGGAGATATATCGAAGACTATGCCAATGATGACTTGAGCTATTGTCAAGCCTTGGTGCAGTATCATTAGATGTAGGGGTTGAGAGGGTAGGTGTTTGTGGATAATTAGTGTGAGTAGTTGATGGTGTTTGGTTTGGAGTATTGGTTTTGAGAGGGAGAGGATATGTTATATATGAGGCATGCAAAATTTTCTAGTAAGGTAGAGTCAGTAAGGGAAGTAAGTGCAGGATCAGAGGAGAGGGCAACTAAGTTTGTATTTTGGGTAGACTGTGTGAGAGGTTTTGATTTAGGTGTAGGTTCATGTTCTGGAGCAGTTTGTTCATTACTACCAGTATTATAAAAAATCGCACAATGAGTAGTTTGCTTAGTGTTGGATGTTACCTTCTATTTCTTCCTCAGAATAAGGTTTGTTGCGTTCTCATTGGAGTTTTTTTCTTCTTTTTCTTCTTCTTCCTCATCCTCTTCTACATAATGGCAAATCAATCTTAGAAGATTTGATACGAATCTAAATGATACATGCAGATTTCTTGCAATCAAAACAACGACTTAAGACCCTAATGTATGGTCCTACATTGTATCCTCTGGAGATTGGACTAAGATGAAGAAACACTAACACTCTATTTCCAAGTACTTTTTTTTAAGTCTAGTGAATGCGTCCTAATACACGCCTCTGGTGCTTCTGGAAAATAGAAGTAATGTTCTGATTCGTCTGCATAAGATGACTACTACAAGCATCTGATCGTCTGCCTTCGATAATCGCATCAACCATCTAATCGTCTAACTCTAGAAAATAATGTATTTTTTATTTTTTAAAATTCAATACTTTGATAAAAGACAATGCTCTGATGATAGTCTATGCTCTCAAGAAGACACAATTCATGCACATCCTCTGATAAACACCCTAAATCTAGTTTGTCTAAAGGACTATGAGATATACTCTGATCATCTTATTCTCTACTCTTTCTATCTTAGTACCAAGATACACATAATCAATTACAAGGACTCGTTTTGAAAAGTTTTTAATGACAAATCAATCTTGGAAGATTTGATACGAAACTACATGATACTGTTAGAACCAAGTCGGTTTGAAGAACTATGCCCCTTACTTGTTTTGATGATAACAAAATCAGTTTGTGGGAATGATTTAATGCACTTATGTTTTGATTAAGTGTCCAGGTCCCAAAGCAAGTGAATTTTATAGGTTCTTATGCCATATCCTCTACTTGACGAAGACAAAGGAACAACAAGACTTTGCCTACTTTTCCAAGTCTGGTGAAAGCGCTCTAACATGCGCCTCTAGTGATGCAAGCGATGACCTATTTCAATTGACTCCGATAATGCTCTGGTTCTAGTGACTTAGGATATACATGACATGTTCGTTGACTTCTGATAAGCTTGACAAGAAAGTGATTCACTGCCTCTGATCAATGCCTCTAATAATCACATGAATTATCTTATCTTCTAACTTTGATTTATGATGTATGCTCTAACAAAAGTCAACACGCTGATGAAAGTCAATGCTTCGAAGAAGACAAAGCATTTGCGCATCTTCTGATGAACATCCTGAATCTGCTACTTGTTTGAAGGTCTTTCAGACATGCTCTGATCATTGTATCATCTGCTTCCCTATCTTTATACCAAGATACACCGAATAAATTACAAGGATCTGTTTTGGAATATTCTCTATGGAAAATTAATCTTCAAAGATATGATACGAAATTTCATGACTTATGTTTGTTACTTGCAATCAAGACAACAACCAAAAACCCCAAATGATCTCTATAAAAGGGCGTACACTCCTCACTAGAAAGATAAAAAAGGTATAAGTTATGACCACATACATCCTTGCCTGCACTATTGCTCTTATTCTTTCGTTTTACTTATGTGCTTAAAAAAGTTTTTGAAAGAACAAATTTATAAACACTCTCTTGTGAGAGCTTTTTCAGACAACCAAAATCTATTCTCATGTAACCTAGCCCAATAGTGGCTGCCCTCATCAACAACTTGGTTGTACTAAGCTAAAAGGTTGAGAAGCCTTGAACACAATTAGTTTGACTAGTAGGTGTTCAGTGAAAGGGTAAATTTATGGTGAACTAGTGGATTAAGTCCTTCAGTTTGAAGGGGATGAACGTAGCTACTGTATTGGTAGTGAACCAAGATAAATTGTTTGCGTTACTCAATTATGTTTTGTTCATCTATCCTATTTTCTGTACTATAGCTTAGTCACGTTAACAAGATTTTAAAAAGAAACACAATTCAAACCCTTATTTCTTGTGTTTCCCGTTCTACAATTGGCATCAAAGCACAGTCTCAAAGCCGAGTACATAATCATGTTTGTGTAAAGATCTATTATTATGACGAACTATGGTGAATAAGTTACAAGTGGAATCGTTAACGGGCCTCCCCTATTTGAGAGTGAAAGATTCGAGAACTGGAAAGACATACTAAGAAGCTTCTACATCTCTCACGATCCTGAACTTATGGACATAGTAAAAGATGGCCATAAGGCTCCAAAATAAACAATACAAAATGCATCATAGATATCAAACGGTCCCAAAATAGCAGCGAAGGAAGTGAAAAGTTAGATAAGAAGAAACTTATCTACTATGAATGCAAGGAATCAAGTCATTTCAAATAAGAACATCCTAAACTAGAGAAAGTAAAATCCCAGAGGATAGACTTCAAGACAAAGAAAAAAGTTCTTATGGCTACTTGGGATGACTATGATGAATCATCTGATTAAGATGAAGAGCATGCAAACATGGCTCTGATGGCAAGTACTCACTCTGACTCTGATTCCAACTCTGGCTCTGAATTTTTTGATGAAAAAATTGAGGTATTCTCTGACCTAACAAGTAGTGAACTCATAGATATGTTAAATGAGTTTCTCAATCAGAATCACAAGGTTACATCAAAACTTAAGTCTCTCAGAAAAACTCATGACATTTTAACAAACAAATGCAATTCCCTTTAAAAGGAATTTGAAAACCTAATAAGGGAAAATCTAACTCTGAAAGAAAATGTTTAAAAAACGTCAGAGGATAAAGTCTGCAATTCTGTAAAGCATGAAATAGCTTTTTGAGAATTTCTTCCAAACGGCTTAGATATAAGTAAGCATGCTTCTACGGTCTATGGTGTTAGCAAAAACAATAAACGTGGCATAGACTTTGAAGAACCAAAAAGAAAATCCTAGATTCACTCAGCCAAAAGAAAGGACACAATAGATTAACTTGTCCTATGCGAAAAACATGGAAAAACAAGTTACCTTTCAAAACTAACAAACCAGCACCCAACCAAACTTTGGTACCTAAGAATTAAATAATTTATCTGGCAGATATCCTTAGCAACGAAGTTAAAACATCAGTCACGGTACGTGAATAGTGGATGCTCACGACACATGACGGGAGAAAAGTCTATGTTCCAACACATGACCCTCACGAACAGAGGATTCATAGGCTTTGGAGGTGATCAGAAAGGTAAGATCATTGGGCACGACACAATAAGTTATGTTTTCTCTTCCCTCTATTAAGAATGTTTTACTTTTAAAAGGAGTAATGCATAACTTACTAAGCATAAGTCAATGAAGCAACAATGGTTATGATGTTGTATTCAATCAAAATTATTTTAAGGCAATTAGTAAAATAGATGGACTTGTCTTAAACTGGTCTGGCATAAAAGATTAGCACTTGCCCACTTGATATTAATCTCAAAATTGGAAAGACTTGAATTTGAAAGAGGCTTGCCAAATCATTTGTACGAATCAGATGTTCTTTGTGAGCCATGTCAGAAAGGGAAACAAACAAATTCTTCTTTTTCTTCTAAAAACGTTGTTTCCACTTTTATACCACTTGAACTCTTACATCTTGATTTATTCGTCCCCGTAAGGTCTTCCTCTATTAGTGGTAAAAACTTATGGACTTGTTATTGTTGATGACTATTCCAGATGGACATGGGTAAAGTTTATAAAACTCAAGGATGAGTTACATAAGGTTTTCACTACCTTCTACAAAGAAGTGCAAAATGAAAAAGGTTTCTGCATAACAACGATTCGTAGTGATCATGAGGGTGAATTTGAAAATAAACTTT
The DNA here is from genome assembly GCA_037974755.1 of Cicer yamashitae. Lineage (NCBI taxonomy): Eukaryota > Viridiplantae > Streptophyta > Magnoliopsida > Fabales > Fabaceae > Cicer > Cicer yamashitae. The sequence goes on from JBBPBQ010000003.1 coordinate 30,815,317, forward strand.
TTGAAAACATCTGTGAAGGGAATGGTATTTTACATAACTTTTTCTCTCCTAGAACACCTCAACAGAACGGTGTTGTAGAAAGGAAAAATAGATCTCTTCAAAAGATGACACGTACCATGATTCACAAAATGAATATTGCCAAGCACTTTTAGCAAGAAGTAGTGAACATTGCATGTTATATTCAGAATAAAATATATTAGCCCTATTCTCAATAAGACTCCTTATGAATTGTGGAAAGGAATAAAAACCAACATTTCATGTTTTCATAAGTTTTGTTGTATATGCTATATTTGGAACACCAAAGACAATCTTGGCAATTTTGACTCATGATCTCATAAGTGCATCTTTTTGGGATACTCTAAAAGGTCTAAAGTCTATAAGGTATACAAAAAAGAAACACTAATTGTTGAGGAATCAATCTTTGTCAAGTTTGATGACAAAAAGCTTGACAATAAAAATTCAAAGCTAGACGTAGACTTTGTAGATCCATAGATATCAGAGGAGCCAAATATAGCAGAGGAACCAGATAAGTAAAAGGGATCAACAAAGTCAATCCAAAATGAATCAGAAGATATGCCTAACAACTCAAATCAAAAGCATCAGGAATCCAAACCTGGATGGAAATACAAATCCTCTCATCTAGATTCTCTGATCATAAGAAATGCAAACGATCCTCTTAAAACCAGATCTGCTTTTAAAGAAACATCCATGTTTAGACTACTATCTGAAATTGAACTTAAAACTATAGATGAAGCTATATCAGATGATGGATGGATATTGGTTATGCAAGAAGAGTTAAATCAATTCAAAAGAAATGACATATGGGATCTCGTCCTCAAGACTAAAGAAAAAAAGTCAATTGGAACCAAGTGGATTTTCGGAAACAAACTCAATGAGAAAGGTGAAGTGGTTAGAAACAAAGCTAGACATGTAACCCAAGGATACTGTAAGACCCTTAATTTTAAACTCTAATTTATGCAATTTTAGTATATTTGGTGTTAAATTGCTGAGGCGTTTAGCCCAATTTTAATTCATTTTGTGAATTAAATACTAAAAGCATATTTTATTAGAGTTTGTTATATTTTTATCATATATATATATATATATATATATATTTTTTTTTATATATATATTTTCAGATCCGGTTGAAATTATTCGTCGAAGAATAATTTATTTACGTTACGAAGAATTTATTACCAGACTGTTTTGTTAAAAATATCTCTGGCCGCTGAAAATTTTACCTGTCAATTGAGTTGCGACAAGGGGAGATATTTGTATCAAAATAGTTGAGATATGTGTGTGAGAGTTTTAGATATTTTTGGTTTGGTTTAATTTTAATATGTATTTATATATATTTAGTGAGTGAACTAGTATATATATATGCATATGGATTTGGAAAGTAGTATATATATATATGTATAAATGAAGGCTAAGAAAGGAAAAAAAAGAGAGAGAAAACAACATTTCCCTCCCAGCCTCGCGTTTTCTTCTTTCTCTGTCCGTGGAAACCAAGTGGGGGTGGTTTTCAAAACCACCAAACGTAAACCTCCACTTTTCTTCGACTTCGGAGCTTCATCTCGTGAAGTGACAGAAGGGAAAGTTACTCACCTCCACGTTACGGTGCTAGTGGGCCAACTTTGGGAGCGTCGTGATGCCGTAATCGGCCGTTAAAGCTACAACGAAGGTAAGGGCTCCTTCCAAATTTTTAGCTTGCATATAGGACTCTATATGTGTATTTGTGGAGTTTGATTTTGATGGGGTTTATGTGTGAATTTGGGGAAAAGAAATTTAATGTGATTTATGTGTGTTGTGGAAAAGAAATTTGGTGGTTTATGTTTAAAGATTTTGAGTTTTGATTGGGTGTGTTATGGTTGAAAATTTTGGAAAATAAATTTGGTGGGTTTTAAGGTGTAATGTTGTGGGAAATGAATTTAATGCATTTTATGGGTAAAATGGTGAAATTGAATTTTAATGAGTTTGAGGTGTGGGTGGTGGTGATTTTTGCTTGGTGTGATTGTTGTGCTCTTGGGTAATATTATGAATGTTGAGATATGCTTGATGTTTGAAAATGTGGGGTTTTGAATAAATGTAATTTATGTGTGGATTTTGATTTGGTGTGAAATGAATTGATGAGATTGGTGTATATGGTCATTTGAATTTCCTGTGATTTGAGGATTATATGTTTGAGTATGCTCTGTGTTAAATTTGAAAATCGTTAGTGTTAAATGAGCATTAAAAACGGGGAATCTTTTAATAGCTACATTTACTTAATGATTGTGGTGTTACGAGTCAGAGTATGCTCATGCATTTCATAGTACATGGTGACCGGATGGGCCATGGTGATAGTGGTGACCGGATGGGCCACGATATAATGCATTTCATAGTATATGGTGATCGGATGGGCCATGGTGATAGTGGTGACCGGATGGGCCACGAGATAATGCATTTCATAGTACATGGTGACCGGATGGGCCATGGTGATAGTGGTGACTCGATGGGCCACGGAACGATGTCATATGCATTGGTATATACGCATTGCATTAGGGTGCTTGGCATGCGAGTCATGTTTGATATACTAAGATGGTTTTATATGCGTACTTGATTGGGGTGTGTGAATTGTGTTGTATTTGGTGTTGTGATTGATTGATTTGGTGTTGAAAGTGTTTGAATGACTTTGGTGTGTTTCAGAACTGAAAATCTGTCATTTTTACAGATGTATTCGAATACAACAGGGTTGTAGTCGAATACAGTTGAGTTGTTTTTGCCTCTGACTTGCGTTTTCGAAAGTGAAGTCGACTACACAGAGGATGTAGTCGAATACAGTTATATAGTTGTGCTGTTTGTGTTGTTTTTCTGCTGTTTTTGCATCTGTATTCGAATACAGATATGCTGTATTCGAATACAACAGTGCAGTTTTTTCTGAAACTTCATTTTTCAACCTAGTTTATGCATGTTTAGCATATGCAAACCCTTTCTAGATGCATGCTAAGTTGAAAGCTGATTTTGTGCATTTAAAATTTAAATGTTACGTGGTATTTGTTAATTTCGGTTGGTGACCCTCTAGAATTTTGTGGAAATCTGGGCTTTGCCCTCAGATGAGAAACAGGGTCGATCTAAGGCGTGGCACAACGATGGGTGGGTTTTGTGACTGAAAGCATTAGGACTTGATGCCGCTCGTGGATTCTCAGTACGCAGTCACCCTTAGTTAGATTAATGATCAGCTTAGGATTTTAATTAAGAATTTTATTTATTTTCCCTTTCTTATTTCAAAGTTGTTGTTGTAAAAAGGGAACTTGTGTATTCGAAACAAAGTATTTTCGTCGGTGTATATTTTACTTGGATACTTTGGATTTTTGTTCAAAACCATTTCCGTTGTTTGTAATTAATGATGACCTTTGTCGTGGTATTACGACCCAAATATTTTATCCAAGAGTGTTTTCTTTACTTATGGATTTGGTTTTATCAATTTATTTTTGAAAAAAAAAATACACTCGCGCTTTTTAAAATCGGGGTGTTACAGATACAGTCAGCAAAAAGGTATTGATTACACTAATTCGCCCATATGGCAAGGTTAGAGGCTATTTTACTTTTACTCTCTTTTGATGTATTTAATAAAATTACTCTATATCAAATGGATGTGAAGAGTGCCTTCTTAACTGGTTACATATATAAAGAAGTGTATGTTAAACAACTTTCTTGCTTTGAGGATAATGAATTTCCAAATCATATTTTCAAACTAAAAAAACCTTTGTATGGTCTAAAATAGGCTCCAAGAGCTTGGTAGGATAGACTAAGAACCTTTCTATTGAAAGAGGTCAGGTTGACACTACTTTATTTAGAAAATCATCTAAGAATGACCTTCTCATTTTCTTAATATATGTTGTTGATATTATTTTTTGTTCTACTAACAGCAAGCTCAACCAAGAGTTTTCCAAGCTAATGCATAATGAATTTGAGATAAGTATGATGGGAGAATTAAAATTCTTCCTTGGAATTAAAATTCATCAAAACCCAAAAGGTGTACTCATTAACCAGACCAAATACGCAAGAGAATTACTTAATTTCCTCAAGACCTTATATTTTGTTTAGTGTGTGTGCGCCAAATTTCAGTCTAACCCTAAACAATCTCATTTAGTAGTTGTTAAGAGGATCTTTAGATATCTGAAAGGCAGCGCTAACGTGGAGTCTATGTTATTAGCCATCCTCATAATATATGTTAGTAGGTTTCTTTGATGCTGACTATGTTGGAAATATGCTAGAAAGGAAGAGCACTAGTGGAAATTGCATATTCCTTGGTGACCTTCTAATCTTCTTGTCAAGATAAAAACAAGGGACTCTGGTTGTTTCTTTTTTTTTTTTTTTTTTTTTTTTTTTTTTTTTTTTTTTTTTTTTTTTTTTT
>JBBPBQ010000003.1:30819985-30934693 GCA_037974755.1 Cicer yamashitae
TTTTTTTACAGTTGAAGCATTGTATATCTTAGCAGCTAGTTGCAATACTCGGCTGTTGTATATGAAGTATCAACTAGAAGATTTCAAAATTTATGAAAGTAACATTCTTATCTTTTGTGATAACACTTCAACCATATGCTTAACCAAAATTTATGAGAGTAACATTCTTATCTTCTGTGATAACACTTTTGTACTAACGTTGAAAACTCCCGTTTTGGGCTTTTAAAATCATTTGTTACTCACATTCACTCAGAACTCCCACACTTTTGTTCTTTGCAAATCGTTAAACTTCTCGTTCTCTCTAAATTCCTCGTACTTCAATGGCTTCATGTTCCTCCTCAATCCCCACTGCTGGAGATGTCTTGTATGTTCCTACACTACAATGCAATCTAGATCAACTTGAAATTCTTTACGAACTGAAGGTTGACTTTGCAAAACTAGTTGAGAATGAATTGTACTTCATTGAGGACCTTACTAAGGTAGGTTAGTTTTAATACTTCTAGCTGGAATAAGAGGTTACTTTGGACGTCTTGGTAAAAGAGTTTTGGAGGTTCCTTGATGCAAACTCTGATGCCAAGGTATCAAGCATTGCGTTAGGTTTCCATATCAGGATCACTTAGCAATCCCCTGCTACCATTACCAGATGCCTGGATGAAGGCATGCTGCTACCAGAACTCTTCCAAGACCCGAAGGTGAACTCCAAGTCTGTACACCTCAAACCCAAGAATAAAGTTCTTTTCAAAATTCTTATTGGGTGTGTGGGGCTCAGAGGTGGGTCGGCGATCCATTTTAGCAAAGATTACAGCGGTCTAATGTGCAACATCTCTCAAATGATCAAGACGAACCTTCCCCGCCCCAGTCTTATAACTGAAGTACTCATGCGTACTTCTATTATTCAGGCTTTGTATGAAGTTGCAGGCTTTTTTAAAGAGGAACACTTGGTCTTCACATATGCTCCCTCATTCAACATCTCCAACCTCATCAAGATGAGACCAATGTCTCCCAAACAGTGTATTCGACCCTGTGGTAACGCTAGAAGGTCAACAGGTCAACCATGTAGCTCTCCAACCGCTCCTTTTGAGGTTGATGACTCTGTTGCTCCCATATTTGTAGAAGACAACAAGGAATTTGTTTTGGAATATTTGCGAACGTGTTAGTTTTGCCAAGTTATGGCCCCAATTTGTTTGCCTCTACCTCAGGCTGCATAAGTATTTGAGAAAGACGTGGAAAAAGCACCTAACGCCTATGAAGACATGGCAACCCCCGTTCAAAGGAAGAAACAAATGATACAATCAAATTTTGAGCAACCTATTCCTATTAGCCAATCTAAACCTGAACCAACCACTTCCACTCCCTCTCCCCAACAAACCAACATAGTTAGCCCTCCCTCTAAACTTCCACCAGTCACCCATCCTACTTCTGACTTTGACACCTCAGATGAAATGTTTGAGGCTACCTTGGCTGAACACTTTGCATCCCTCAGATACGAACCCATCCTTTTCTACATAAGCCTAGTATTCTAACTCAAAGACCTACCCCCTCCACTTTGCCTCCACCATCTACCTCTTCCACCCAGTTCTTGATCCCACATCATCACGTTATATACATCTCTCTCTCCAAGAAGTTGTGCCAGTTCTTGTTGACATAGTCTTTCATATCTCATCAGATGACTCCTCTAAATCTCCCTTCACTTCTTTCCCCTCTAACTCTGCAACCTCCACACAATCTATTCCATTTGGCCTTCGTTACTGCCAAAATTACCTCCACTCGAAATAGAAATGCTCTAATTTTGATCGCAATGATGTTTCCAATAAGTGGAACAAAGTCCTCTACTTAGTCACAAGATAGATTTAGGACAACAAGGATCATAGACTATAGCTGGCTTTGCAAAACTCTACAGAGATCATCTACTTATGGATCTTGTAGCTTTAGAATAAAGGTGTGCAAACACGAGAAGGGGGTTGAATTGTGTTTTTGTAGCTTTGAAACTCCTTTCTTAATTCTAATTATAATTCTAGTTAGGTGACTTAAATGTTTGGACTAATAAATAGAGAAAATTGAGCTCTTGAGGTTTTCTAAATAACGTTGGTTTTTAGGATTTCTGAGTTTGATTGTTCGTCTTGTGTTTTCTTCTTCAACCTTGATCAACTACTTATAGATGAAATTAGGGTTCGTGAATTTATTGTTGAGTTTTTGAATCGTATCTTAAATACACCTTGGTCAACAAAGATATCTTTCAAATATAATTCTGATTGATACGATCTTGATAATATGACAATTAGGCAATTTTTTATTTCCTAATCTGCTCTAACCAATTCTTCTAGAAAGATATTATGCGTATTTGTTCAAATTACGTTTGCAAAGTGATTCGCTTGAGTCTTCCTCCATGCGTTTGATTGGATTTGGGTGGGAACAAACCCAAGTTTTTCTTAGACCTTCAGAAGTAGGAATACGGCTAAGTCCAATTCTGTATTTTTCTTAATCTATTAGAGCTTTTATTCTTCATAGTCATTGACTTGATTGATAGAATCAGATGATATGATGCTTGAATAACCATAGTCAGATGTAGAAGCAAAGTTGCATGACTTGGAATCAGTGGCATAGGCAACTTCACCTTTGTTGCATTATAAGGGTCAGTGCAACTTTGGAGTGTGCTGCGTATCAGAGGCAGCATATTAGAACAAGTTGCATTCTTTACAGTCAACGAAATATATGCTTCAGGTGCAGACTTGAAGAGTGGCTTCAGACTTCACAGACATGCTCAAAAATATTGTACATTAGAAGCATTCGACAATTACTGTTCATTAGAGGCATGCTAAGGTTATTGGTTATCAGAAATATAAAAACTTCCGGGGCACGCTGAATCTTCAGAGGCATGCTAGATCGTCAAAGGTGGGCACACAAACTTAACAGAGGCATGATTCAGTGTTTAGAGGTAGGCGTAGAAAACATGTTAAACTACCAAAAACACGCTATCAAAGGTAGATGCGCCAACTTTTCCAGCGAGTGCATTTTTTTGGATTATGAGGATTTCATTGACTGATTTGATTTTGTTTCCTTTGGCCTTTTTACTTCTTTTGGTAGCTTCCTCTAGTGAATTCCTCTGGTGGTAACCTCTAGGGGCATCCCCTGGTGGTATCTTCTAGTGGTTTCCTCCGATTTTCCTCCTCTAATTTATGCACACTTAATTAAGCCATTAGTGTAATAAATTGTTCTCACAAAATACCTTTGTTAACATCAAAACCACAGAGAGAAATTGTTCCTGGAATCAACATGGTTCCAACAATCTCTCCCTTTTGGATGATGACAAAACAATACTTTTGATAACAATTTATTTAAACAAAAATAAAGTAAGACAACAAATAGACATGCAAATAAATAATCATGCAAAAGCATGCAAATAAACAAACAGACATGGCTCCCCCAAAAACAGAGCAGTTCTACAGAACCTCTTTCTCCCCACATGCATATCTTTTCTCTGAAATTGTTCTCAAATATCTTTCTCCCCCTTTTATCTTCAAACAAAAAGAATAGAAGTTCGAATGGCAATTGACTAATGAGTTAACACCATTAGGTATATCAGAGTTAAGCTTGAAAACACACATCAAACAGATATAGATAAGAACAATAATCATATATAAATAATAGGTTCAGATTCTTCTTAATAAATTCAGTTCTTTCTTTAGCTAGTGGTTTAGTGAATATGTCATCCCTAGAATGTAGAATTGGATTCTTAGTTAGACAGATAACAGATGTATTATCACATAATATGGGAATGTTACTCTCAATTATTTTGTAGTCCTCCAATTGATGTTTCATCCATAGTAGTTGAGAGTTGCATCTTGCTGCTAAAATGTACTCAACTTTTGTTGTTGACATTGCAATTGTGCTTTGTCTTCTACTTGACCAAGAGATCAAATTTTCACATAGGAAAGTGCAGTTTCCACTAGAGCTTTTTCTCTCAAGTTTGTCTCCAACATAGTCAGCATCACAATATCCTACTAACCTGTTCTCAGTTCACAACTTATAGAACAAACCATGGTTATAAGTACATTTCAGATATCTAAGGATCCTTTTAACAACAATTAAATGGGATTATCCTGGATCAACCTGAAATCTGGCACACACACAAACACACGAAATAAAATATCAGGTCTCGAAGCAATAAGATATAGAAGTGACCATATCATACCTTATGGTCAACTTTCTTTGTTGATTCATCTTTATCAAGTGAGCAAGTGGGATGCATTAGTGTAGCCATAGGTTTGGAATCATTCATCTTAAACTTCTTAAGAAGCTCTTTTATATACTTGTTCTGGTGAATGTATATCCCATTATGACCTTGTTGAATTTGAATTCCTAAAAAGAACTTCAGTTCTCCCATGATACTCATTTGAAATTCCTGTTGCATTAACTTAGCAAAGTCTTGACAAAGGATGCTGATTAGTAAAACCAAATATAATATCATCAACATAAATCTAAAAAACAAGAATGTCATTTTATATTGATTTCCTAAACAAAGTGGTGTCAACCTAACCTCTATCAAAATCGTTTTCAAGTAAGAAGTTACTTAACCTATCATACCAAGCTCTAGGTGCTTGTTTTATACCATTTAATGATTTCTTAAGCTTAAATGCGTGGTTAGGAAAATCTAGGTGTTCAAATCTTGGGGGTTGTTTTACATACATTTCTTCATTAATGTAACCATTTAAGAATGCACTTTTAACATCCATTTGAAACAAGGTGATATTAATATAAGCAGCAAAGGAGAGTAAGATACGTATTTCCCCTAACTTGGACACTAGAGCAAATGTCTTAGTGTAATCAATACCATTTTGCTGACTGTAACCTTGTGCAACCAGTCTAGCATTGTTCCTAACAACTTCTCCTTTTTCATTTGATTGGTTCCGGAATACCCACTTGGTTCCAATGGGTCTCTTATCATCTAGTGTAGGTACTAGATCCTAAACATAATTTCTTTTAAATTCATTAAGCTTTTCTTGCATTGCAAGTATCCAACCATTATCTGCCAGTGCTTCATCAACAAAGGTAGGTTCAACTGAAGAGAGTAGACCAAACATAGATGTATCTTTCAGTAATGATCTGGTCTTCAAAGGATCATTTGCATCTCCAATAATCAGAGTTTTAGATGAGATGACTTGTACTTCCATCTAATTTTAGCGTTCTAAATTAACTTGACTGGTTATGATTTGTTTAGATTCATCTTGCGATGTTTGGTCAGGTTCATGTGATTGTCTTGTATCTTCTAATTTGGTTGTTTCTTCTAGTTTGTTTTTATCTATTGATTTATTAGTTTCTTCTAGTTCCATTAAACCTCCAATATCCTCAACATGCTTTGACTTATTAAGGTTAAGTTGTTTGTCATCAAACTTAACATGTATTGACTCCTCCACTAGGTGAGTCTCCTTGTTGAACATTCTATAAGGAAGGTGCACTTTTGTGCCCGAGGGTCAAACTTGCCAAGGGTATCTTTAATATTTAAAACATAACATACACAACCAAATTGATGAAAGTAAGAAATGTTGTGCTTTTTAGCTTTTCACAATTCATAAGGAGTCTTATATAAAATAGGTCTGATACATACCCTTTTCTGAATGTAACATGAGCCATTAACTGCTTCTACCCAAGATGCTTAGCAACATTTGTTTCATACATCATAGTGTGAGCCATTTCTTGAAGAGTATGATTTTTTCTTTCCACAACACCATGTTGCTGAGGTGTTCTAAGGGATGAGAAATCGTACAATATGCCACTCTTTTCACAGAATTGTCCAAAAAATTTGTTCTCAAACTCTCCACCATGGTCACTACATATAATTCCTATAGTGACTTGCTTCTCATTTTGCACTTGTTTGCAAAAGGTAGTGAACACCTTATGAGACTCATCCTTGTGTTTAAGGAACTTAAGTCATCTTTGTCTAGAGTAATCATCAACAATGACCAGTCCATAGTTTTTACCATTCAATGAGGCAATTTTAACTGGACCAAAAAGGTCAAAGTGCAGAAGCTCTAAAGGTCTTCTTGTGGAAACAATATTCTTTGATGCGAAAGAACTCTTAGTTTGTTTCCTTGATGGATAGGCCTCACAAAGAACTTATGATTTGAACTTGAGATTTGGCAAGCCTCTTTCAAGTTTGAATTTGTTTAATTTTGAGATTAACCTCAAATTGGCATGGCCTAATTTCTTGTGCCAAATTAGTTGCTCATTGCTCACAAACACAAAATGTTTGACCTTTTGTTTAAAGACTATGTTGAAGTTACAAACACGAGAAGGGGGTTGAATTGTGTTAGACAAAGTTGATAACTTTTTACTAATTTGATGACGGTTGGTTGGTTTTTATGAATTACTTGGATAAGAAGCAATCGGATTCAGAGGTAGCAAACAATGAAAGCATAAACAATTTGACACATGGATTTATCCCGGTTCAGAAGGCTTCAATCAACTAATTCAATTACCTTGAATTACAAGACTCTGACCCTCCAAGCCAGTCTTCCTAAACAGCCTAACAACCCTAGACTTTTGTGGAACTAACCACCTTCACCCTATAAGCCAAGCTTTCTCCTAACAACCTGACAACCCTAGATTGAAGAAAGAACTAAACCATTATCGATTTGGATACAAAAGATTGGAACTTTAAGTGTTTGCTTCTAACAAAGCTGATAATAATAATAATAACTCTCACACTCTAAGAAAAGAACACTTAGAAAATATTTCTAACTTGAACAAGTGTTTCTCTCTTTCAACTCTAAGATGAATTTGGAATTTTGAGCTTGAGTTATTTTACTATTTTCTACTTTTCGTTGATTTTCTTCTTCAGCCTTGAGTATCTATTTATAGTTAAAATTTGTGCTTCAATTTAGTCCTTGTTTAATTATGAATTGTATTTTGTTCAGATTGCGTTTGTAAATTCTTCAAATTGATTATGTTCCTTTTTTTTGTTTACGTTGAGATTGTAAATTCTTAATATTGATTCTGTTTGTATTTTGTTCAGATTGTGTTTGTAAATTCTTCAGATTTATTCTGTTCCTATTTTGTTGTAGATAAATCTTGATCAAATCTTCTTCAAATCCTCTACAAATCTTGACCATATCTTCTTTCATACTATTTGAAGTCAAATATATTGTTCTCATGAAATACTTTTGTTATCATAAAAGCTCTAAGTATAAAATGAACTTGGTTCCAATATATGTCATAACCACTATAACTTAATTGAGTTCTACTTAGTAAGTTATGTTTTAGTCCCTTTATTAATAGTACATTATTTATAGAAGTTAAGGGATTTTTACCAACTGTGTCATGTCCAATGATCTGGCCTTTTTTCTTTCCTCCAAAAGTGACTAAGCCTCCGCTGATCAAAGTTAGGTCTTTGAACATAGACATTTCTCCCGTCATATGTCGAGACCATCCACAGTCTAGGTACCATGATTGGTGTTTCTACTTGGTTGCAGAGAACATATGCAACATAAACAATTTTATCTTTGGTTACCCATATTTATTTGGGCCCTGGTTTGTTAGCCTTGAAAAGTTTCTTATCTTTCCATGTGGTTAGCATAGGACAAGATGTTTTAGAGTGAGCTTTCTTGGATTAGAAAGTACATAAATTATCAGAGGGAGTAAACTTAGGTTTAGTTATTGTTTCTTGAAATCGTATTCCTCTTTTACAATTCTACTAACACCATAAATCATATATGCAAGCTTACTTCTTTCTATACTATTAGCAAGAAAATATTGAAAAGCTGCTTCATATTTGTCAGAGTTACATGGCACATTATCAATAGATGTTGAACTATGATTTCTTTATATTTCTAAGAGCTTTCAACTTCAGACTGATATCGTGATTCTTGTTTAAGAAGTCATTTATAACTGTAATTAATTCAGAACGAGTTAAATCAGAGAGTACCTCAATTTCTTTATCTATAGATTCACCGTTAGATTCATAATCTGAATCAGCATCAACGTTAGCCGTTAGAGCCACATTGGCTTGTTCTTCGTCATCTGAGGATTCAATATAATCATCCTAAGTGGCCATTAAAACCTTCTTCTTTGGCTTTGAATATTTCCTCTAAAACTTCCCTTTCTCCAGATTTGGACATTCTGACTTGACATATCCAAGTTCATTGCATTCTAAAACTTCCCTTTCTTTTGCTGGACTACTTGGAACCTTTTTGAGGGATTGATTTTCTCTTGTTGTGCCACATCCTCTGAATTTTTCTAGATATGAAGGCAAGCTCATCTTCCTCTAAATCTTCATTCTGATTTGAAATCATTCTCCTATAATTCTGCTTTTGCATGCAAGGCTTTCTTCTGCTTGGATTTCAAAGCCAATGTATTGTTCCTCTTCTTGGGCTCATCTTGTTCAAGCTTAAATTCATGTGATCTGAGAGAGCTAATTAATTCCTTCATTTTAGGAGTATTCACATCATTTGCTTCTTAAAAGGTAGTGATCTTAGGTCTCCATTTGCTAGACAGACTTCTTAGGATCTTCTTGACATGATCAACAATTATATAGCTCTTTTTAAGTACTCTTAACTCTAACACCAAGGTTTGAAATCTGGAAAACATAGTCTCAATGTTTTCATCTTCCTCCATTTGAAACAACTCACACTCTCTTACTAGAAGATTTGCCTTTGCCTCTTGAACTTGCTTGCTTCCTTCATAAGTCAAAATCATATTATCATAAATGTTATTTGTTGTCTCCTTGTTTGTGCACTTGTCAAACTCCTTCAACGTGATTGCATTTATTATAAATTTTCTACACATATGATGCATCTTGTCTATCTTGTTATGATCAACATTCATATCCTTTCTTGGAATTTTAGTACCATCTTCTTTTGTTGAAGTAATATGTATAACCATCTTCCTCCAAGTCCTAAATTTCAGGATCTTGTGAAATAAAGAAACTCATCAGCCTATCCTTTCAGTACTCCAAACATTCACCATCAAATAGAGGTGGTATGTTGATGTTTCCTCTAGCAGCTTCTTCACCGAATCTAGACAAGTTGAATCCTTGGATCTTTCCTCAAACACTATAATGTGCTCAGCCTTTAGACCGAGCTCTGATTCCAATTGAAGGTGTGCAAACACGAGAAGGGGGGTTGAATTGTGTTTGTCTAGTTTTGAAACTCTTTTCTTATTTCTAATTCTGGTTTGGTGATTTAAATGTCTGGACTAATCAGAGGCAACAATAAACAGACAGAGAATAAGTAAAAATAACAAACCCGATTTTCTCTTCGTTCACAACTTGGTAGATACGTTCAGTCCCTTCACACAGAAGGATTTCTCCAACAATTCAAAACTTAAATTACAACAGAACATATCCCTACAAGTTAGTCTTCTCAAAACAACTCGAACCTACAAACTTTTTGAGGCAAACCACACCTCCCTACAAGTCAAGTCTTCTCTACACAACCTGAGATCCACAGATTGTTAGAGGAAAACTAAAGTCACTACTAGGCTGGGTTACAAAGGGGTAACACTGTTTCTGTTTTGCTTCTTCTAAGCAGATTTGTTACAATGATTACACATTTACAATGAAGCACTAAGCACTAAATAATATAAAGTTGAATGGGTGCTTTGCTAGAACTTAAAACCTTAAACTCTGAATAAATAAAGAAAATTGAGCTCTTTAGGTTTTCTAAATAACTTTGGTTTTTAGGATTTTTGAGTTTGAGTGTTCGTCTTGTGTTTTCTTCTTAAGCCTTGATCCACTATTTATAGATGAAATTAGGGTTTGTGAAATTTTTGCTCAGTTTCTAAATCGTATCTTAAACTTACGTTGGTCAACAGAGATTTCTTCTAAATATAATTACGATTGATAAGATCTTGATAATTTGACGGTTAGGCAATTGTTTATTTCCCAATTTGATATGAGCAATTCTTCTAGAAAGATATTATGTGTATTTATTCAAATTACATTTGCAAATTGATTCAATTGAGTATTCCTTCATACGCTTGATTGAAGGTGCAAACACGAGAAGGGGGTTGAATTGTGTTTGCCAAAGTTGATAACTTTTTGATAATTTATATTTAAATAAAAAAAAAAAAACTAGTTCGTTTTTGGTGACTTGGTGTAGAAAGAGCTAACCACCTTGACACTACAAGCCAAGTCCTCTCCTAACAACCTGACAACCCAAGAGTGAAGAAGGAACTAAACCACTAACGGGTTGGATACAAAAGATTGGAACTTGAGTAGTTGCTTCTAACAAAGCTGATAAAAATAATAACTCTCACACTCTAAGAAAAGAACACTTAGAAAATATTTATAACTTGAACAAGTGTTTCTCTCTTTAAACTCTAAGACTACTCTTATCTGCTTTTCGATGATTTTCTTCTTTAACCTTGAGTATCTATTTATAGTTAAAATTTGGGCTTCAATTTAGTCCTTGTTTAATTGTGGATTGTATCTTGTTCAGATTGCGTTTGTAAATTCTTCAAATTGATTCTATTCATATTTTGTTGTAGATAAATCTTGATCAAATCATCTACAAATCTTCTTCAAATCTAAATTAAATCTTCTTCAAATTTTGATGAAATCTTGATCAAATCATCTTCAAATCTAAATTAAATCTTGTTGAATTCTTGATCAAATCTTCTTCAAACTTTGACCATATTTCTTTTCAACTTGGTCACAGATTTTCTTCAATCAAATCTTATTTTAGATTTTCATCAATTACATGAATCTTCTTTCATACTCTTTGAAGTCAAATATATTGTTCTCATAAAATACTTTTGTTAACATCAAAACTCTAAATGTACAACCAACTTGGTTCCAACCCAAATCTGGGCTTGTTCCTTGACTTTCAGAAGTAAGAATACGACTAAGTTCAATTCAGTAATTTTCTCAATCTATCAAAGCCTTTGACCTTCCATTAGAGTTGTTGACTATTCTACATTAGAATCATTGACTTTTATTCTTCATATTACTTTACTTGATTGTTGGAAATAGATGCTGTAATGCTTGAACAACAAAAGTCAGAGGCAGATGCAAAGCTGCGTAACTTAGAATTAGTGGCATAGGAAACTTTACTTTTGTTGCATTATCATAGTTAGTACAACTTCAGAGCGTGTTGTGTATCAGAGGCAGTACTCAGGAACGAGTTGCAGTCTTTAGAGTCAGCGGAAGATATGCTTCAGGTGCAGACTTGAACAGTGGTTTCAGACTTTAGAGGCATGCTTAAAAAACAATTCATCAGAGGCATGCTAAAGTTCTTGTTTGTCAGAGGTTCAAAAACTCTAGAAACATGCTAAATCTTCAAAGGCATACTGGATCTTTAGAGGCAAACACGCAAACTCATAAGAGGGATACAAACCAGAAGCACGCTTCAGTCTTTCGAGGCAGATGCACGTATTTTTATAAAATGTTCATTTATCTGATTATGAGGATTTCATTGAATGATTTGATTTCGTTTCCTCTAATCTTTCTACATCCTCTGGCCACTTCCTCTGGTGGTTTCCTCCGGTTGTATCCTCTAGTGATTTCCTCTAGTTTTATCCTCTGGTGGTTTCTTCCAATTTTTCTGCTCTAAATTCTGAACACTTAATGAAGCCATTAGTGCAATAAATTGTTCTCACAAAATACGTATATTAACATCAAAACCACATAGAGGAATTGTTCGTGGAATCGACTTACTTCCAACACTTTTTGTCATCAAACTTGACATGAATTGATTCCTCAATAATCAGTGTTTCTTTATTGTATACTCTATAGGCTTTAGACCTTTAAGAGTAACCCATAAAGGTGTTTTTTTAGGATCGTAAATCAAACTTTTCAAGATTCTCTTTGGTATTCAAAATATAACATATCCAACCAAATTGATGAAAGTATGAAATGTTGGGTTTTAATCCTTTCCACAACTCATAAGGAGTCTTATTAAGATTAGGTCTAATATAGATTCTATTATGAATATAACATGCAACGTTCACTGCTTCTGTCAAAAGGGCTTGACAACATACATTTCGCAAATCATGGTGCTGCCATTTCCTGAAGAGATCTATTTTTTATTTTGGCAACACCTTTTTGCTAAGGTGTTCTAGGAGAGGAAAAGTTATGTAAAATTTCGTTCGCTTCACAAAAGTTTTCAAAAAGCTTATTTTCAAATTCACCCCCATGATCACTACGAATTGTTGCAATACAAAAACCTTTTTCATTTTACACTTGTTTGCAGAAGGTAGTGAAAACTTTATATGAGTCATCCTTGTTTTAAAGGAACTTTAACCATGTTCATCTAGAATAATCATCTACAATAACGAGTCCATACATTTTACCACTAACAAAGGCAGTCTTTATAGGGCCAAATAAATGAATATCTAAAAGTTCAATTGGTCTAGAAGTGGAAACAACAATTTTAAAGGAAAAAGATAATTTTATTTGTTTCCCTTTCTGACATGCCTTACAAAGAAGGAACAACTAGAGAGACTACATCTCACTATGGACCTAGTTCTCTTGAAATCCCAACGGATGTCTCACCAACAACATCATGATTTTCTTTGATAGTTCCTCACGTCGAAATACCTCTTCTTGAAGTCCCTACAACAATAAGTTCATCAAGCTCTGAAACTTTTGATGTACCTGGTGCAGTTCCTCAACACCTGTTGAATCTGTGCAGTTCCCTCAACACCTGTTGAATCTGTGTAGTTTGCAACCAAGGAAGACTGAGGCTTTCATTGAGACTTCAACTTGGTATCAGAACCAAATTCAAGACATAATTATGTTTACCATTTGCTTAATTATCTGTTATTCTTGCATAATTGTCCAACCCTAACCCAAAGGATCCATTTGTTATTACTTTCACTTATTACTTTTTTTTAACTTTGTAACTCTTTTAATTCCATACAACGCATAACATTTTAGTTTTTTTGAATGTGGTTGTTGTATCGAAATGTGTACATTTTCTGGTCTTATTTGAAAAGCTTAACATCCTTAAAAATAGTGGATTGTTCCATTGAGCTTAACATTCTAAAAGGAATAAGAATCCAAAGGCTTAACAACTAGAGGATTTGTGAATTGCTAATCAATAGATTTCATAAGTATCCAAAGGCTTAACATCCTAAGGATCTGAAAATACATTGAAAAGTATTATCTGTAAACAAAGCTAAAAAAGACGAAGAACTGTGATCAATACAACAAAGCTCAAAAATAAGTCAAATGTGATAGTTCAACTTTAATCAAACACATTAGATGTTTAATAGATGTAAAGGTAAATGATACAATCAAAACCTCAAGTACATGAGAACCATTCATCTTTACATATGCATAAAAAGTATTTTCAAATGTCATAATTACATTAACAAAGTTTTAAAATTAATATTTTTGACAAAAAGCAAAGTTGTATTCGAATATAGCATAGTGTATTCGAATACAGATGCTAAGTCGGTAGCAAAAGCTTGACATCTGTATTCGACTACGTGCACCTCTGTTCTTACAATTGGCATCAGAGCAGGTTCAGGTAACTTACTCCTCGATCATTACTCATGGCTTCTGCACAACCTGTTTTCAGAGATGGTGGCAGTAGTAACAAACCACAATGCTTCGTTGGAGAGCACTATGATTTTTGGAAGATACGTATGCAAGCGTATCTTGAAGCGCAAGGAGACGACATATGGGATGCAGTTGAAAATGGTCCTTACATTCCAAAAACGGTCATTAACAATAAAGAAGAAACAAAGATAAAATCTTCATGGACTGACGATGATAAAAGGAAAGTGCTATTCGATAAGAAGGCTAAAAATATGCTATAATCAGCACTAGGAATGGATGAATTCTTTCGCGTATCTCACTGCAAAATGGCCAATGATATATGGGATACGCTGGAAGTAACTCACGAAGGGACCATTGAGGTAAAAAGATCTAAACTCAATACACTATCTCAAGAATACGAATTATTTTGAATGTAGCTCAGAGAGTCTATCTTAGACTTACAGAAAAGGTTCTCCCCCTTAACCAACCACTTGTTGGCACTCCGGAAAATCTTCACCAACAATGAATTAAATCTAAAAGTATTAAGATCATTAACGAGGGCTTGGCAACCAAAAGTAACAGCAATCTCCGAAAAGAAGAGCCTATCCAAAATGTCCCTTCCTGCATTGTTTGGAAAACTTCAAGAACACGAAATCGAACAAAAATTTCATAAAGAAGGATAGCTCTACTTCCAGCAAAAACTTCACTTGCTTTGAATGCGAGAAGCAAGGACACATCAACGCAGATTGTCCGAACATTATCAAGAAAAATGCCATCAAAAAGAAAGACTTCAAAAAGGCATACATAGCGTGGGAAGACAACAAAGTTAGTTGATCTTCAGAAACAGGAAGTGAAGAATGCGCTAATGTTGCATTAATGGCATCGCATCAATCAGATGACGAAGAAGAGGTTAGTAACATAGACTCCCCTCATCATAATAAAACTAACAGTGAATTAATTATCGAATATAATGATGCTCAAAATGCCATTAAGGAACTACTTATCGAATGTAAAAATCTGTTCAAATTAGTGTCAACCCAAAAGAGACAAATCTCAACTCTTCAAGAAAAAGTTGACATTATGGAGAAGGATTCTAAAAAACTAAAACAGAGTTTTACATGCAATAAGTGTGATTCCCTCTCTTTCAAGATTGTTTAATTAAATAGAGTAATTGAACGATACGAAAAGGGACAAATGGGATTGGAAAATGTTTTGAATATGCAAAGATACTCAAATGATAAAAGTGGTCTTGGATACTCAAAATTTGATAAACCATGCTTGAATAAGACCATTTTTTTGTTAAAGCGAGTAATCAATCCAATCACGAAAAGGTTTTAATTAGGCAAAAAGATCATCACTGTAAAGAAAAAATTATTCAAAATAAACCTCACACACATACTATTAAAATAGATTTACTCCTACGTGTTCTTATTATGGTCTTAATGGTCACACACCTAATGTCTGTCACGTCAGCAACGTTAGTGTTCCAAAACGGCATTACGTGTGGGTAAAGAAAGGCACTAACCATCAAGAACCCAAAGCACATTGGGTACCTAATAAAACTCGATTTTAATTTTGTAGGTATGCACGCAAAGTACCTCAAATATGTGGTACTTGGATAGTGGATGCTCTAAACATATGACGGGTGATATAACAAAAATTTTAGCTTTAACTCTTGAATCAAAGGGATATGTGGTCTATGGAGACAACAACAATGGAAAAATTTTAGGCATTGGAAAAGTTGGTACAGCCCCATCCCGCTCGATTGAAGATGTTTTATATGTTGAAGGTCTAAAACATAATCTCATAAGCATTAGCCAGCTATGCGACAAAGGATACAAGATAGCCTTCAACAAAGATGAATGCATCATCCAAAATGAAGATACAAATGAAATTCAGTTTGTTGGTAAGCGTTTCAAAAACATCTTTGTACTTAATCTTGATGATTTATCCACATGGATCATTTAAACAAATTGGTCAAGCATGATCTTGTTGTAGGCATACCAAAAATGAAATTTATGAAGGATAAATTGTCTGATGCTTGTCAAAAAGGTAAGCAAACAAAGATTTCTTTCAAACCTAAAAATGTTATATCAACTTCAAGGCCACTTCAATTAATACATATGGACTTGTTTGGTCCATCAAGAACCAAAAGTCTTGGTGGAAATTCATATGGACTAGTAATTGTTGATGATTACTCAAGGTTCACTTGGACCTTATTTTTGGCAAGTAAAAATGAAGCTTTTAAAGCATTTAAAAACTATGCCAAGCTAGTCCAAAATGAACAATCAGCCAAAATTGTATCAATTAGAAGTGATCATGGAGGAGAATTTCAAAATACCTCTTTTGAAGAATTTTGTGAAGAAAATGGAATTTTCCACAACTTTTCTGCACCTAGAACACCTCAACAAAATGGGGTTGTTGAGAGAAAGAACAGATCTTTGGTAGAACTTGCAAGGACCATGCTAAGCGACTCAAGTCTACCAAAATATTTTTGGGCAGATTCCGTAAACATAGCATGCTATGTTTCCAACGGGTAATCATTCGGCCGATACTTATGAAAACTCCTTATGAACTCTACAAAGGAAGAAAGCCCAATATCTCTCACTTCCACATTTTTGGATGTAAGTGTTTCGTGCTAAACAATGGTAAGGACAACCTTGGAAAATTCGATGAGAAAGCCGATGAAGGTATCTTTATTGGCTACTCATTATCTAGTAAAGCATTTAGAATTTTCAATAAAAGAACCTTATAAGTCGAAAAATCAATGCATGTATCTTTTGATGAAACTAACCCCTCGAAAGAGGACAAAAATATTTCTTATGATGATGATGATTTTGAAAGTAATGACACAAGCAAAGAACATCAAATTGATCAACCAAGTCAAGAAAGTGAAGTCAACATTGAAAAGCAAAATGATAATCTTCCTAAGGAATGGAGAACCCATAAAGATCACCCAATTGATAACATTATAGGTGATATCAATAAAGGAGTTACAACAAGACTAAAACTACAAGATGCTTGCTTGAACATGGCATTCGTTTCTCAAATCAAACCCTCCAAGATTGGTGAAGCACTTAAAGATGATCAATGGATACTTGCCATGCAAGAAGAACTAAACCAATTTGAAAGAAGCAAAGTATGGGAACTTGTTCCTAATCCTGGAAATAAACACATCATTGGTACAAAATGGGTGTTTAAAAATAAACATGATGAAAACGGTATACTTGTTCTCAACAAGGCAAGATTGGTCGCTCAAGGATACAATCAAGAAGAAGGGATTGACTTTGATGAAACATTTGCTCCAGTAGCAAGGTTAGAAGCAATTCGAATACTACTTGCTTATGGTTGTTCTATGAACTTTGAACAAGGCAATATTAATGAAGAAGTATATGTCAAATAGCCACCCGGCTTTGAAGATTTCAAGAATCCTTCACGTGTGTTCAAATTAAAGAAAACTCTCTATGGTCTAAAACAAGCTCCAAGAGCTTGGTATGATAGGCTGAGTACTTTCGAAAAAGGCAAAGTTGATAAAACATTATTTATTAAAAAAATAATGATCATACGTTACTAGTTCAAATCTATGTTGATGATATGATATTTGGATCAACGAAAAAAGACATATGTGAAGAATTCTCATTAATGATGCAAGGAGAATTCGAAATGTCCATGATGGGAAAATTAAACTATTTTCTTGGCCTTCATATCAAGCAACTCAAGCATGGCATCTTCATAAATCAAGCAAAGTATTGCAAAGAATTACTAAAAAGATTTGAAATGGAAAACTGCAAAGAAAGTGCGACTCCTCTGGGCTCCGAAACCTATGTTGATAAAGATGAGTCTGGTATTTCAATAGACATATCAAACTATCGAGGTATGATTGGATCTCTATTATATCTAACGGTTAGCCGGCTAGATATTATGTTTAGTGTCTGTTTGTGTGCAAGATTTCAGGTGGATCCTAAAGAATCGCATCTTGTAGCAGTAAAAAGAATTATGAAATATTTGAAAGGAACAACCAATGTAGGCCTATGGTATCCAAAGGGTAGCATATGTAGTCTCATTGGCTATTCAAATTCAGATTAAGCGAGATGCAAAACAGATCGTAAAAGCACAAGCGGCACTTGCCATATCTTAAGAAATGCATTAGTATCATGGTCCTGTAAAAGCAAGCGTGTGTTGCACTTAGTACTACTGAAGCTGAATACATAGCCGCAGGAAGTTGCTGTGCACAAAGTCTCTGGCTCAAACAGCAATTATATGATTATAGACTTGACCTTGGATGCATTCCACTAAGATGTGACAACACAAGTGCAATAAATATCTCAAAGAATCCATTCATGCACTCACGAACTAAACACATTGATATACGTCATCACTTTCTACGAGATCATGTACTCAAAGGCAATGTTGAAATGACTTTTGTGGATACTCATAATAAATTAGAGGACATCTTCACAAAGCCTCTTCCTAAAGACTCATTTTACAAGATCCGAAGAGAACTTGGCATTTTAAGTGAAAACGATCTTTAATTACAAGGTACTTTGTCATCACTCTTTAAGATCTATCATTTCATCTTGATAAGTTGCTAGAATTAATTCTTTGATATATACCTTTTATTAATATATGAATATGTTCCTTACATGTTGGATTTTCTGTGAAATCATTTGTTTTTAAGCAAAAATTCGAAAATCAAGCCGAATACACAGTAACTGTATTCGAATACACGTTTGCAGAAATTCTTGTATTCGAATACAAACCCTTGTGTAATCGAATACACATTCCCAGAACCATCTGTATTCAAATACAACAAAGTTGTAGTCGAATACAAATTCGCGTTTTCAGTCACATATAAAGCTTTTTCAGTTTTAGGTCATGTTTTACATTTTGGTATTCGAATACAGCCAGTTATCTCCTTCATCCCATCCAAAATTCTCAACTTCTCTCACTTGCAACTAGTTACCCAATCATCATTCCTTGCAACATAGATCAATCTTTACTCATACCTTCCATTCAAAATCAGATTTCTTAAAAAGCCTAAAACCCATTCTTCCCAAATTCGTCAAAACTACTTCATCACCATGGATGCTCGCAAGAGAGGACCAAGAACCAAGCATGCATCAATGGGCCCCTCAAAGAAGAGAACCAAGAATGCAAATATAACAGATTTATCTCATTTACTTCACACACCGGAAGAAATCAACCGGTTTCGCACCATCTACTCAGACAAAAGAATCATCATTCCAAAATTTGGTACTCTAGATTCCTTTTCTGCATTTAAATTTCCTGATTTACTCAAAGCCCAGCATGTCGAATAATTTATCAGTTACCAAGGTCCTGTCTATCCTGATTTAGTTAGGGTCTTTTACTGGAATCTCCCCAAAGATGGCAATATGTTAATTTCTCGAGTAAAAGGCAAAACCCATTCAGATAGAATCTAAAACCATTGACGAAATCATGAACATTCCCTTCGAAGGTCAAAAACTTAGGCTCGACAACTTGTGTGAATGGGCTGATATCACTAAATATGATGCGTACGTTGCTTTATGTCGTTTTGACAAACATACTATGGAACAATAGAGGACTCAAGCTGGTTCTGAATTCGCGCGACAACGATATGGAGTTGGCAATCTCACTGTTGACTACCGCCTTCTACATTACTTTCTGAGTTACATCTTGGTTCCTAAGGCTGGGAATTTCTCCCAGATTTCGGAATTTGAATTACAGATCATGTACTTCATGTTTGAGGGATGTCCACTAAACTGGGCATACTTTGTTAAATCTGTGATGTTTGCGTAAAAAGAAGCTATTGGGTTACCGTACGTCAAAGAAGTAACTCGGATTCTGGAACATTTTTGGGTGGACTTCTCTAAAGAAGTGATGTATACACCCACTAAAGACAACTTGCTGGATTTGAGTGTGCTTCCTAGCATGAAAATCGTGTGGAATGAGCAGCTTCAAACATATATGCATAAAAGTGATCTTGGTCAATCATCTGCTGCTGCTCAAGAGGAAACTGATGCCCCCGCAACTGATGCTGCCCAAGCGGACGATGATGGAGAGGAAACCGCTTTAGATGATGACCACGTGTCAAACCGGATGGTGATGGACAAGCTTAACTCCTTAGAGACCTTTCTCACCAGTCAATTTCAGCACTTGAATACCTCATTCGACAACCGTTTTCATACTATTGAAACCACCATTGCAACCAATCATGAAAATAGCTCCAAGAACTTAGTTCTTTATTTGACAAAATTGACCATCTTCACCTTCCTCCTCGACGCTGATTTATAATTGTAATACTAGAAATAGTTTTTCATGTACCTTGTTTCAAATTTGAAATTTCTTATGATGTTTTTCGTTGTATTTCCTTTTTTTCATTATGTTTTCTTTGTACTATTTGACATTAATTCTGGGTTATTATGCGAATTTCTCTTTTATCATTCCCTTGTGTGATGATTTCCTTTTAGTTATTTGCTTGGATTATATTCTATATTGTCGATATTTTTCCTTCTTTTTGATCATATCAAAAGGGGGAGAAAATTTGGTATATTGTTGTTCTTAAAACCATATGTAGGTCTTCAATAATTTTTCCAACTGATCACGAACATTCAAGTTCAACGGGGGAGTACGCATGAATTACGGGAGAGTAATTTTAAAAGAATGCAATCTCTCAGAACAACAAAGTTTTGTCAAAATCAAAATGGGGAAGAAATTAAAATACATGTTTTTGATGAAGACAAAGACAAAGAACTGTGATCAATACAACAAAGCTTAAAAAGAAGTCAAATATCATAGTTCAACTTTAATCCAACACATTATATGTTTAATAGATGTAAAGGTAAATGATACAATCAAAACCTCAAGTACATGAGAACCATTCATCTTTACATATGCATAAAAGTATTTTCAAATGTCAAAATTACATTAACAAAATTTTAAAATTAATATTTTTGACAAAAAGCAAAGTTGTATTCGAATACAACACAGTGTATTCGAATACATATGCTAAGTTAGTAGCAAAATCTTGACATCTGTATTCGACTATGAAGTACTGTAATCGAATACAAATGCTAAGTCAGTAGCTTAGACTACACATCTGTATTCGACTACGACCTGCTGTAGTCGAATACAAACAGCAAGTCAGTGGCAAAACATACGAATTTGTATTCGACTACATAAGCTTGTATTCGAATACAAGGTGAAAATTTTGAATAAATTTGAATGTTATATGAGGTGTATTCGAATACATACATATTGTATTCGAATACAACTGGAAACAATGCAATTTTTCAGATCTGAAATGGTTCTAGATCATTGCATTTGTTCATCAAACCTCTTGGAACAATGGCCACGAATCTGAAGAGATGTTTATGGAGTATAAATACACCATAACTTCATATTAATCATTACACAATCCTACTACCAAACCTTGAACAACTTTGAACAAATTTCTGAATTTTTCTCAAAGTTATTTCTCATATTTCAAGTACTTGCACTTCATTTTCATATCATTGACAAAGGTTCTCAAAGTACTTGAAGCAATATTGGATTGATATCATTATACCTCTCTTATATTCTTATATCCTTATCAAATTACATTGTTTGTAAAAAAAGGTAGTACTTTCTTAAAATAGTCTTATCTAAGATAGTGGTGTGCTATCTTAGAAGTTTTGTTAGAAGTTTGTAGCAGAGATCCTAGGGTGGGACTTGTACATTTTCTGACAATAGTGGAGAAATCTCTTGTGGTGTGCAAGAGGACTGGATGTACCCTTAGTCATAAGGGCAACTAGGATAATATTGTTGTGTTCGTTTAATTGTTGCAATTTACTTATTGTCACTTACTATCCTAAATCAGAAAAATCTATCACCAAATCGCTGAAAACAAGAAAATTTCCTAAACACCTAATTCACCCCCCCCTTCTTTGGTGCACCTCTGTTCTTACATATCCAAATCATGATATAATTTTCTCTTCTTTTTGTCTGATGACAATGGGGGACATAGTTAATTAAGAACAATTTCAAGTGGAACAATTTATACTTTAATGTATTTTCTAAGTGTGTAGATGCTCTGATATAAGATTTTGAGCATGTTTATCTTACTATATATACACTACACACTACTAGGTAACAAGTTGATCCTCTGATCAACGTGTTTCTTATTTCACTCTAATGTGTCACTATTTGATTTGTCTGATCAAGCAGCTTTACACAGCAAACTGATCTTCTGGTCAATATTCTATTCAAAGTCAAATACTCAAATATTAGTATATCATATGAGAAAAGTAATCTCCTGATAAGCTCAATAGTCAAACACTGTCTTCCTTTGTGCATTTTGACTTGGTGAACAAGATATTTTCTAAGGAAGTAATTAAGCGCGAAAAAAAGACAAGAGAATCGTTTTCAAAATTCATGCCAATTGTCCTGGTAGTACTATGAGTGCAATTCGTACAAGATTTATGAAATTCTCTACAACAGTCCTAAAAATATCACAATGCATTCATAACTATATAAGCACAATCAAGTGTCATTGCAAATGGGAAGCAAGAAATCATTTGAGCCACTACATTGCAAAAACCTCAAGGGACCTAATTTCCATTATCCTTTCAACCCAAAGTTTTCAATTGTAATTTATGAGCTTACTCTTCATATTTTTTGTTTATAGAGTTACCTAGCAACCACACACTAAAACCATAATTCCTTGTACCTTAGCCCAATAGCGATTGTGTTTCTCAAATGCTTGACTCCACTAAGCTAGTAGTTTGAGATTAGAACATAGTCAAATTAACTAGTGTATGTTCTAATGGTGTTGATAAATTCAGTTGATTTAAGTGGATAAATCCTTCAAATTTAAGGGTTTGGACGTAGCTACCATGTTGGGGGTGAACCTATATAAATTGCTTGTGTTCTTTCCACTTACTTCTATTTATTTTCATTCCATAGTTTTTAATATCTCTTGAAGTTTGCAAGAAAAAGCTTTTGTTAAACACAACTCAAACCACATTTTCTTGTGTTTTTCCCACCTTCATGCTGGTGGTCAATCTGGACACAAACATGTCATCAACCTATTTCCAGGATTTGACTGATCTTTTTGGAAGGTGGGAGAACCATATAAGTGTTGCTCTCTTTAGGGTGCATAGGAAAATGATGCACTTAAGGGCATCAGGTGCTCGTTGAAGTTTCATTTTGGCATGGAAAATGGTTAAGTGCTCTTGCAGGTTTATTTTCCCTTTTTATTGTTCCATTATTGGGAGGTGAAACGTCTCGGTATTGGTTCTATTTTGATTTCAACTGTGAAAGGGAGTTGTATTATGTCTTCTTTAGGCTTCTTCTTAGAAGGTTCTCCTCGAAAAGAAAAATCACTACCTAAATTGGAATCAACCATGTATCATGGCTATCTTCCTTTGTCGAAGGGGTACGAGGTTGTTTCTAGTCTTCTTTTATGATTGTTACCTTCCTTTTGAATCTTCTAATTTGAGCCTCCATGGAGTCCTCTGCTCTACGTTTGTTTCAATTGGGCCGCATTGACAATGAGGGCTCACGACATCTTGGTCTTTTTGTACTACTTCGCTGAGAGGATATAGAATCTCCATAAGTCTTCGTTGGGCTGCCTTCGTGGTGGTAGTGTTGGACGTCTAGGGCCTCCATTGTTTATATTTTATTTGTTGTTATGTTAACTTGGTTCACCTTGAGAAGGTTTCGAGGGAGCTCAACTTCTAGAGATCGCCATGTTGTCGGAATCTTGAGGCCTATGGTAGTTTTACCG
Organism: Cicer yamashitae; assembly: GCA_037974755.1. Lineage (NCBI taxonomy): Eukaryota > Viridiplantae > Streptophyta > Magnoliopsida > Fabales > Fabaceae > Cicer > Cicer yamashitae. The sequence goes on from JBBPBQ010000003.1 coordinate 30,843,229, forward strand.
AGGCCCCATGGTGGACGATAATGTTCTGTATGAACTCAAAAAGTGGATCACCAGTGGTAGTGATGTGGACTTCAAGCTTGATGTTGAGATACTCAAATCTGAACTCCCTCTTCTCGTACGCTCCTCCTCCAAATGGATGGAGGGATGTCCTAAGTATAAGAAGAAAAAAATAAATAAACATCAATGAACTAATTAATTAGAGTAACTTTTTTAATATTATTTCAAATATACTCTCATAGGAAATTGTGAGACATTTAATACATTGACTATTGTTCCAAATACAAACACGTCAAATGATGGTAAAAATGCCATTCAAACATAAATAGATATTAAAATTTGTAATTTTTTTATAACAAAAACAAAAAAATTCCAAAAGTTCTCTTATAAGAAGGAAATGAGGTAGTACTCAATATGCCCCTTTTGATAAGCATCCATCGGATGTTTCACATATATTAAGAAAAATTATTGGTGTAATTAATGTGTATATTTTGTGTGTTGCTATTACTAAATTTCTCATTATGTATAGATGTATTTAACGTTAACTTTCACATTTCAAGATAAATTAGTAGATGGCAGCGCCCTTGGATTGACTATGACTCTTTGTAGGTTTTCTAGTATTTCATTAATTTTAAACTTGGGCTTTGGAAGTTGAACAACAGATGGTTGATGTAACACCTCAGCCATTACCGTTATTAGCGATGCTACCTCACGACCTTCTCGTCCCCCCTATCCACCGAGTGGAAATAACGAGTATTTTCCTTCCGTGGGATTCGAGTCCAATACCTGGGGGATAAGTACCACCTCCACACAGTCCCACTACCAATTGAGCCTCGTTATTTCCACTGGGGTGTCACAAAAAAAGGCGCCTTTTTATGTAACATCCCGGCCATTACCGTTACCGGCGATGCTACCTCACAATCTTCTTGCGAGTTTTTGCCTTCCGTGGGATTCGAGCCCGGTACCTGGGGGATAAGTACCGCCTCCACACAGTCCCACTACCAATTGAGCTGTGGAGGCGGAACTTATCCCCCAGGTGGCTCAATTGGTAGTGGGACTGTGTGGAGGCGGTACTTATCCCCCAGGTATCGGGCTCGAATCCCACAGAAGGCAAAAACTCGTTATTTCCACCGGGTGGATAGGGGGGACGAGAAGGTTGTGAGGTAGCATCGCCGGTAATGGCAATGGCCGAGGTGTTACATCTCGAATCCCACGGAAGGCAAAAACTCGGTATTTCCACCAGGTGGATAGGGGGGCGAGAAGGTCGTGAGGTAGCATCGCCGGTAACGGTAATGACCGGGGTGTTACATAAAAAGGCGCCTCCACACAGTCCCACTACCAATTGAGCTATTTTTTATGTAACACCCCGGCCATTACCGTTACCGGCAGTGCTACTTCACGATCTTCTCACCCCCCTTAACCACCTAGTGGAAATAGCGAGTTTTTGCCTTCCGTGGGATTCGAGCCTAGTACCTGGGGGATAAGTACCGCCTCCACACAGTCCCACTTCCCCCAGGTACCGGGCTCGAATCCCACGGAAGGCAAAAACTCGCTATTTCCACTGGGTGGTTAGGGGGGGTGAGAAGATCGTGAGGTAGCACTGCCGGTAACGGTAATGGCCGGGGTGTTACAGTTGAATTGTATATCCCTTACAAGACAAATGCAGTTCCATATTTTTCATATTAATAGTGAAGGCAACACTTGTGCTTACAAGCTTACTAATGTTGGTTTTTATACTCGTTGTTTTACTTGGGGGGATTTGCCACCTCGTGGTATTGTGAATAACTTTTACCGTAATTGATATAGTCTTCCATTTTTTGCTTTCATTAATGCTTCCTTTATGTCCTTCATTAATGTTTCACTTCACCTTGGTTTTATTCCTTTGAGTTTTTCAGGTAAGGTTTTTAATGAGTCAATGTTGTTCCTCCTTGTTTCATTGGGTTTTGGCCTAGTCCCCTAAGCTTTTTATATTTTTTATTCAACAAATTTTTTACGATGCTGCAAATGATAGGTGGTAGTTTTGGGATGTCAACATAGTTGGGATGTCTGTTCTACCATGTGATGTCTTTGCACTATAATCCTTGCATAGAAAAAGATAATATAGTAGTATTAATAGAAGTAGATTTGGAAAAGAATAATAAATACAACTAGTAATTTGCATAAGGTTTATATTTTTTATTCAATAAAATTTTTAGGGTGCTACAAATGATAGGTGGTAGTTTTGGGAAATCAACATAGTTGTGATGTCTATTCAAAATAGTAGTATTAATAGAAGTAGATTTGGAAAAACAATAATAAATACAACTAGTAATTTGCATAGGGAGTATTTGATTAGGATAATTGGGTAAAGCTATTATTCTCTCTATTTCATTTATATATTTTTTTAATGTGTAAAATGATCGAATAAATCACTCATTGTGAGCCAGGGCGAGGAAGAAAGGGGACCATGACAATTATTATATGGCTCTACTATTAGTCAATTATTAAATAAATTTTAAATAAAATATAGTTAAATATGAATATTGTTAGTCATTTTTATGTTTGATTCTCTAATGTATCTTTTATAAGTGAATTTGATCCATAAAGTTATTAAAAAATAGGAGTCTTAATAATGTATTGTTTGTTTTCTATATGTTCAAGACTATAGTAACTCAACCTCACACATTTATGGTCCACAAAATAACTCTTTAGTGTTATATAATATTCTAAGTTTTGGTAATGGTTCACTGAATATTAATTTCTAGCCCACCATTGATTGTGAGATACAAAAGTAGTTAATTTAATATTCAAATATGCCTTGCTTTATTTTTAATTAGTTCAATACACAGAACTCGTATAGAAATCATATTTAAAAAATCTTTTTTAATTTTAATCCATTCAAAAAGTACAGGAACAGTGATTTATACAATTAAAGACTTAAATAGTAATACTTAATTAATGTTTATCTTAGTTTGGGGTCTATAGTTGTTCGAAAATACAATAGTGCGTAGGTGTTAGAACAGTACAGTGTGCGTGTGTGAATTTGAAGAAAATAAGGGGACGGTGTTGGGGTCGGGAGCCGAATACGAAAGGGTTTTGCTGTCAGTCAGAACGTGTTGTCTTTGGAACTGTCAGCTCTATAATTCGCCTTCACTCCGTTCCTTTTGCTGACACTATCACGTTATTGCATTTTCCGTATTGAAACCAACAAGTAGGTGAGAAAATGAGAGAAAATGAGTGGTTCATTCGTTAACGTGGACGTAGCTCGGGATTTTTATTTACTTTGATGGATATTCATCTTATCCTTTTGAGTGGTTTTTAAATTGTGCCAATTCTCCTTAGTTTTCTTGATATGGTTTGCAACAAATTTAACCATGAATTGAAAATCTATTTCATGATTCATCGCATGTCTTTTCCACTAATTGATTATTAGAATAAGGTTCTATATCACTTTCTACTGACGTTGTTATTTGAACTTTGTTTTGAATTGGATCAATCCCATTCATTGTGTACTTCATCCATAAGGGACTGTTTACGCGTATGTGGGCTTAAAATGAACCGAATTAATTCAAAATAATTTGATATTTGATTTGATAATTAACTCGTTAAATTTGTTTCATGAAGTAATTGAGTCAAACTGAAGTGAAAATTGAACTCGCTAAATAATTAATGAGTTGAGTTTAAACTATGTAGTTCGACTCGTTTGATTCATGAACCCGTATAAATATATATATGTATATATATATTTTTTGGAGTTGTACATAAAAATTAATTTAGGTGTAAATATGAAAATGCTTGAAGATGATTAAGTTAGAAGATTTATATCAATTATTATCGATTTTAAGGTAGCATACTTTATGAGTAAGTTATGTAAAATACATGTTTTTGATGAAGACAAAAGACCAACGATGATGATAATCAAGACAACAAGCTCAAAAAGAAGAATTCCAAAATATCTTATTGATAAAATTTAATTCAAACGCTAGATGTTTAAATGTAAAGGTAAATGATACAATCACAAGATCAAGTACATGAGAACCATGCATCTTTTCATATGCACAAAAAGTATTTTCAAAATGTCAAACTTACATTTACAAAGTGTTAAAATTAATATTTTTGACAAAATACAAAGGTGTATTCGAATACAGCATAAGTGTATTCGAATACACATGCTAAGTCAGTAGCAAAAGCTTTGCATCTGTATTCGACTACGACCTGTTGTAGTCAAATACAACCAGCAAGTCAGTGGCAAATTTGACAAATCTGTATTCGACTACATGTCTATGTATTCGAATACACAGTGTAAATTTTGAATAAATTTGAACGTTACATAGAGGTGTATTCGAACACATACATCCTGTATTCGAATACAACTGGAAGCAATGCAATTTTTTAGATCTTAAATGGTTCTAGATCATTGCAATTGTTCCTCAAACCTCTTGGATCAATGGCCAGGAATCTGAAGAGATGTTTATGGACTATAAATACACCGTAACTTCAGATTCATTAATAGACAATCCCACGATCAAACATTAGACAACTTTGAACAACTTTTCTATTTTTTCTCAAAGTTATTGTTCATAATTCAAGTACTCTCATTTCACTATTATATCCTTGACAAAGGTTCTCAAAGTACTTGAAGCAATATTGGATTGTTATCATTATACCTCTCTTTCATACTCTTATATCCTTACCAACTTACAGTGTTTGTAAAAAGAAAGTAGTACTTTCTTTAAGTAGTCTTATCTAAGATAGTGGGGTGCTATCTTAGAGGTTTTGTTAGAAGTTTGTAGTAGAGGTCCTAGGGTGGGACTTGTACATTTTCTAACAATAGTGGAGAAATCTCTTGTGGTGTGCAAGAGGACTGGATGTACCCTTGGGTATAAGGGGAACCTGGATAATATTGTTGTGTTCATTTCTTTACTGCCATTTACTTTCATCACTTACTATCCTTAAACGAAAAAATCTATCACTTAATCGCTGAAAACAAGGAAAACTCCTAAACACCTAATTCACCCCCCCCCTTAGGTGCACATCTGTACTTACAAGTTAAATATAATAATATGAGTGTTAATTAACCCAAAGAATATTATCTAATGCACGAGTAATTATGTTTACTAATAGAGCAAGTCATTATATATCAATAAGAAACATTGTAACGACCATTTGATAATCTATAGTCTAAGTTAGAGCGTTATAGACAAGGATATATAATTCAATGAATGATCATGTAATCACAAAAGAAAAGAGTGCATATATGATCATACGTCTTTGACAAAACTCGACTTTGAGTCTTTTGATGATCATATGATTCGAAGAACAAGAGTAACATCTGAATCAATTCTCTGAAGAAGTCAATACTCTGATAAAACTCTAATTCTCTAGTGAAGAAAATGAATTTGTAAATTCTATGAAGCATTGTTCCCTCCGATAAAGCTATCATCTACAAAAGTCAATACCTTTGGTAAACAATCAACATTGAAAATTGACCTTGTGTTAGTATTCGTTTAAAGACAAAATTATGAGATAAATAATTTTGTTCCTCTGATGACGTGGCATTAGAACATGATAATAATTTGTCTCCTCTAGTTAGTACAATACAAATGTTCATGTAGTACAACAAAAACCTGGAATAATTCTATAAGTAGTACAAAGCTTGTAATGGCTTAATGTACTATTGCTATGTGTCATGATCCTTAACTACACTATGTCCAACATATACATTCTTTAGTATTTAAAAAGAAACATTTTTAACCTAAAGAAGATTAATGAAATTAGATTTGATTAAATCTGATTGATGATGTTGGAAATTATGCAAAAGGATAATCAACATAGTTGATCATCGTAATGGTCATGATACTCTCAATGATCTTCATCATTCAAAAAGAAATTATTCAATCATGAATATCTTGAGGATAAGAATTTTATACAAGAAAAGAACATTTCAAAATGATTAATGTATCAAAAGAAAAAGGTAATGTTCAAAGAAGAGTTATGACAAAGCCATGGACACATCAAAAGAAAAGAATGAAAAGACCTATTTGTTAAGAGTTATTAGAATTGATGTAAATCAATCAAATTGTTTTTATACACTTGAATAGATGTAGGATTTGAATTGTATTATCCTTTCAAGGAGAATTAAACATCAGAAGAAAGATTATGTGTCAACTCAGACACATGCTTGAATGAATATACCCAAGTCTGATAGTGGCAACAACTCTTTAATTAAGTCCACAATTTTACTTAGGCAAAATCTCTATGCAACGGAAGGACTAGATGTAGCAACAATTATTGTGAACTAGTATAAAAATACTTGTGTCTCTACTCTATATCAACTCCGTTATTTGATTTAAGTTCTTTAAAATTCAACTTTATTTTACTCAAATTGATTTATGAAGGCGCAAACACGAGAATGAGGGTTGAATTGTGTTTGTCTAAGTTGGATTCTTTTTTTTAATTATTTATTCAAGAACTGTTTCGGGTTTGGTGATTTTCTTAGAATAAAAGCAATAGCAATCGGACTTAAAGAAATTAGAGGCAGTAGAAAAGTAAAGAGTGCAGAAGTAAAATGGCACAAGCATATTTATACTAGTTCACCACCAACTTGGTAGCTACATTAAGTCCCCTCACTTAGAAGGATTTAACCATTAATTTAAATACTTTAATTACACAACACCTGACCCTACAATCCAGTCTTCTTAAAACAACCTGACACCTATAGACTTTTTGAGGCAAACAAATTATTAGGTTTCATTTGTGTCCTAGTAAAATCTGGATCATATCTTTCTTGTGAACAAATTATGACTATATCTTCTAATGAACAAATTATGAGTGTTCCTTTCTGTAAACAAATTACGAGTTTATCTTCTTGTGAATAATATTTTGGCTATATCTTCTTGTGAACAATATTTTGAACATATCTTCTTGTGAACAATATTTTGGCGATATCTTCTTGTGAATAGTATTTTGACCATATCTTCTTGTGAACGATATTTTGAACATATCTTCTTGTGAACAATATTTTGACCATATCTTCTTGTGAACAATATTTTGGCCGCATCTTCTTATTGACAATATGTTGATCATATCTACTTTTCATATTGGTCAAAGAATTCCTTCAATTATAATTCTAAATCATATCTAATTTCAGATTCTGTTCAAAAACTTATTCATGCAAATCTTCCTTCCGACTCTTGATTGATTGGAGTGGGAATAGATATGGGCTTCTTATGGATCTTCAGAAATATTGACTTGGCTAAGTCTTTACTTCAAAGTTAATTCTTTCAATTAGAGGAATTGACTTTCTTGTTGGAGTCAGACGCTATGTTTCTTGGATAGTAATAGTCAAAGGCAAACTTGCGTGACTTATAATTAGTGGATTTGGGAAAATTACATTGGTGAATCGTCAAAGTCAGTGCAACATAAAAGGTTGCATATCAGAGGCAACATTTGGAGTGTGTTACAACTTTTTGATCATCGAAATATAAGCTTTGAATGCATGGCTTTAATACTGTCTTCAGAGTTAGTGATATCTTTTTATGAACTCTTCAGAGGCATGCCGAGTTTGTGCACATGAAAGGCATGCATGGGCTTTAGAGGCATGCTTCAATTCCAATCTTCAGATAGTGTTCAGACCATTTATCAAAGGCAGTCTTCAGACCCAAACATTGGAGGTAATCTTTGTAACCTTTAGAGGCACACTACTTTCAAAGGCATATGTTCAGAGGCATACGGGTATGCTTTTGTGCTCATCTGATCTCATCATCTGGTCACTAACTCTAGTCACTTCCTTTGGCCACTTCCTTTGGTAGCTTCCTCTAGTATTCTTGTTATAATTGCTGCACACTTAATGAAGCCATTATTCTATGTAAATTGTTCTAAAAAAATATCTTTTTAAACATCAAAACCACAAGAGGTAAACTGTAACGCCCCAAATTTTTTGATCCAAAACATTACTTGAAAACATATTGTTTAGAAAGATTTACGACAATTTTTTTTTAATAAAATATCTAACATTTATTCATTCAAATAAGAAAATGTTAGATATTTAATATTATTAAGAAAATGTTTATTCCAAACTAAAACAAAAAAAACAATTATTCCTAACGGAAGGGAACGCACTTCCGTATTTCTAGAATCCTAGTGCATTTTAAAAATTGGTGACAAAAGATTAAAAATAAACTTAGAAATACCGCGGCAATTCTATCATTACAAAATTGTATTGAAAATCCATTTTTATCTCCCGTTCGCCGCACGTTAATACTCATCAACTACTCTTGAATTCCTCGAACTGATTAGTACCTATAATGTTGTTGTAAGGGTCAGTTTTATCCATCATCCACATCAAACCAAAGTTAAACATATAGAAGAATAACGCAAAATATATAAAAGTAAAAACTTCCAATTTAAAAGAAAAAAAATACACAAACCAATAAATTGCATAACAAAAATATATACATGATGCATGCTCCTAAAACTATATGATCCGGATATAAACCTGCCACTAAGGCAACTTCCACACAGAAAATCACCCATACCAATGGGGAAAACCTCCCACTAAGGCAACTTCCACGAAGATGCATATGCCATGACATGATGATATATTATCAAAGAAATATATTCCCACACAGCCCACTAAGAATCATGTCATATGCATTCAAATCACTTTTTAAAATCATCATCTTATTCACATATCACTAAGATCACATGCTACACATCCTTATCATGAGTATCACATATATATCCATAAACAAATAATCATGAAAATCATAACTTTCACCACATACACACAAAAATCGAGACTTGGTATCATACACACCATAAAGATTAACACGTCAACATATATAACAACAAAATTCAACTCCAACTCATATACATCATCATAAAACCTTGTCACATATACATACAAATTCAACCCCTTTTCATATTCATTGTAAAAAATTAAAACTTTATTACATATAACATAAAATTCATACTTTACTTCATATTTGCCGTAAAAATCAAAACTTTATCACATATAACATCAAAATTCATACTTTACTTCTTAAAAATCATATATTATATAATAAACTTAACGCAAAGGATTGGGGTTTCATTACGTTAATTCATTAGTCTACATTTATTCCTTTCAAAAAGCAAGCAATCACAATTATTAATTTCATGCCATCCAACCAACGGTCTAACTATAGTTTATGTGGGGAAAAGCCCTTACCTTGGCCGCTTTTGTTCCTAGTACAAATCTCTAAACCCCACGAAGTTGTTTACAAGGAAACGAAGTTCCAAGCTTTTGGTGCACGATGGCTAGGATTTTGGTATTCTTCGCAGAATCTTGTTTATAAAGGGTTTGTGAAATATGGTTTGTGATGGTGGCTAGGGTTTCAGTATTCCTTTCTATTTATTATTACTGAGTCTAGAAATATTGTGGACCTTATGAAGAATTTAAAGTGAACATTATTGGGTAGATAGTGTTGGGCCTGAATAAGGAATAGAAAGGAGAAAATATTATTATTATTATTATTATTATTATTATTATTATTGTTATTATTATTAAAAACCTTTAACATAAAAAATAACGCACAAACTCTCAGCCCAACTTTCTACTCATTCAAATGGGTTGTGTGACACCAAGCCACAACCCTTAGCCCAAATTCTTCTTGCCTTAGAGATAAAAATACATCTACCAAATAATTCTTACTAACAACTTTAGTACAATAAGTCAAACAAGGCAAATAATTATCACACCTAATTAAATATTGGAAAATATATATTTACAGATCCAAATTATTTTAACTAATAATTTTAGAGGATGTTACCTAAACCAACTTGGTTCCAACACTCTACCCCTTTTTGATGATGACAAAACTGTATTTTATTATGTTAACTATTTATTTGCTTTTATTACTTGACTCACCCTAACTTAAGGCTCCCCCTAAGTCTAAAAGTCTAAATAGTTTTATATTTCTTTTCTCCCCACATGCATACAAAGTAATTGTTCTAAAATACATTTCTTTTCTCCCCACATGCACTTGAAATTTTAAGATATTAAAAAAAACATAAAAATATACTAATATGAATCTAAACTACTCTAGGCATAACACAACATGAAGTAGCAATGTCGATTTACAAGGAAGAGGGGTTTGAATTGTAAATGTTCCTATTTAAAAATTCCTGAAAAAACTTAAGAATTTAACTTAAGAATGATCTTGGTTAAGAACAGAAAACGGAGAATGTTCTTGGTTTTTACTAGAAAACGGAGAACGTTATTGGTTAGCTTAAAATCAGAAAGTCAATTTATGTTTTTAACTTAAATGATTAATCAGGCTTAATAAATAAGGAGATAAGAGAAAGAATACCACACACGGATGTATCCTGGTTCACCCAACTTGGGCAACGTCCAGTCCTCACAAGTGTGAGATTTTCCACTAAGTGTTCAAAACAAAGAACCTTCTTAGTTTTACAGCACCTAGCTCATATCAACCTTGATCTGTTACAAACTTAAATTCTTTCCACCCAGAAAGAGATTAATTAGGTTACCTATCAACCTTGATAGGATTTCATACAATCTACGCAAACTATACTAAACTCTTATAGTTTGAGTTTTACAATAATAATGAGATTGTTTTGATAGAATCTGATATGTCGCAACTCTTGTTTGAGATTCGGTTCTTTACAAAGAATTTAGTATAATAATAACAGAATATTGAAATATAATCAGAACTGATTCTTTCTTGAGAAAGTGAGAATTTCAAGTATGTGAATGTGAATGATTTAATGAGACTTGTTAGCACTTGAACTTCTTCGTCTTTCCTGAGCATTGGCCTTCCTTTTATAGGCGTTTTAGAGCATTTAATAATGGTCAAAAGAGTTGTCGGTAGTGCTATGTCAGTTTTGACCAAAACCAATTGAAATGAATAAAAATATTCCAGCCTTTGAATATTTTTGAGTTCTGTTTGACTGGACTGATTTCTTCGTTCTTGATCAGATTTCCCATGTGTTTAATGATCCGTTATACTTCAGATATATTTGTTAATGCCGTTGATTCGATCTAGAGTACTGATTATGTCAAAACAGCTTGGAGAATGATAATGAACTGCTACAAAATGTTTATTGAAAATGGTGGAGATTGATGATCAATCTGGAGACTTAGTCTTGAACAACTTGGAGATTGATAATCAATCTGGAGGTTTAGTTTTTGATCACTCTGGATGTTTTCCTGATCAATCTGGACGTTTTGTATAACTCAAGATTGTTCAACATTCTTTGGCAGTCAAGCTAGAGAAGGTTCAGTCTTGTTTGAACTTGCTTGATTCATGACCTTTTCTCTTTGTGATTCAAATGGTTTCTTTGATTAGAATGGATCATATTTGTTCCTTGTCAAGTACTGATAATATAAGTGTAGATTCCAGAGGCAAAATCTTCTTTTAATCAGTGGAGATTGATTGATCTCGGGTCCTGGAGAACATTCTCCATTTTTACATATTTTGTCCAGAAAGTTCTCGTTTCTTATCTGTTCAGCTTTTATCTTTTATTGCTGATTTCTTTACTTTGCTTGAGTCCTATCTTTGAATTAATCCACTCAAAAACACAAGTTAAACTAACATAACATTTAGAATCATAATTAACATTCTTAATTAACCTTTGTTTATTTTCATCAAAACTTAAATTGTGAGTTGGTCTTAACACAACGTTATTTAGAAACAAAGGTAAGGTTCAGATTGTTCTTAATGAATTCAAATCTGTCTTTAGCTAGTGGTTTGGTGAATATGTAAGCCCATTGGTGTTTAGTGTCTACAAACTGGATATTTAGTTCTCCTTTTTTAAACAAAGTCGCTAATGAAGTGATGTTTAATTTCTATGTATTTAGCTCTAATATGCAGAATTGGGCTCTTAGTTAGGCAAATAACAGAAGTATTATCACAGAATATGGGAATGTTACTCTCAAGGATTTTGTAATCTTCTAGTTTGTCTTTCATCCATAGTAGTTGAGAGATGCAAGCAATGGCTGAAATGTACTCGACCTATATCATGGACATTGCAATTGTGCTTTGTCTCTTACCTGACCAGGTGATTAAGTTTTCACCAAGAAATGTGCAATTTCCACTGGTACTTTTTAGTTCATGTTTATTTCCAGCATAATGACCATCACAATAGCCATTTAACCTATACTTAGTAAACTTCTTATAGAACAAGCAAATATTGGAAGTACCTTTCAAATATTGAATCCTCTTAACAGCAGTTAAGTGAGATTCCCTTGGATCAGCCTAAAATTTGGCGCATACACACTAAATAGATTATCAGGTCTGGAAGCACAGTAAGGTATAGAAGTGATCCAATCATTCCTCTGTATGTTTTCTAGTCAACTTTTTGGCCTGATTGACTTTTTTTTAGTGAACAAGTAGGGTGCGTTGGTGTAACCTTAGGTTTGCAATCATTCATCTTAAACTTCTTGAGAAGCTTTTTTGTATACTTGGTTTGATGAATGTATATGCCTTTCTTACTTTGCTGAATTTAAATCCCTAAGAAAAACTTAAGTTCTCCCATCATGCTCATTTAAACTTCAAGCTACATCAACTTAGCAAATTCTTGACAAATAGTGCCTTTAGTAGATCCAAAAATAATGTCATCAACATAAATTTAAATAATAAGAATGGCATCTCCTATTGAATTTTTAAACAGGGGTGTATCTACTTGTCCTCTTTCAAAACAGTTTTTAAGCAAAAAATTACTTAATTTATCATACCATGCCCTAGGTGCTTATTATAGACCATACATTGATTTCCTCAGTTTAAATACATAGTCTTGAAATTCAGAACATTCAAAACCTGGGGGTTGCTTACCATAGAGTTCTTCACATATATACCCATTTAGGAAAGCACTTTTAACATCCATTTGAAATAATGTAATGTTATTATAAGCAGTAAAGGAGAGTACGATACGAATTGCCTCTAACTTGGCCACTAAAGCAAATGTATCAGTGTAATCAATAGCTTCTTCTTGACCGTAACCTTGTGCAACTAGTCTGGCCTTGTTTTTGACAACTTCTCCCTTTTCATTTAACTTGTTTCTGAAAACCCATTTGGTTCCAATAATGTTTTTCTTTGGTCTGGGTACTAGATCCCAACGTCGATCCTTTTAAATTCATTCAACTTTTCTTGCATAGCAAGGATACATACATCATCTGCCAGTGCTACATCGACAGAGGTAGGTTCAATTGATGATAGTAGACGAAACAAGGTTATGTCGTTCAATGATGATCTATTCTTTAGAGGATCATTGTAATTTCCAATAATAAGATTTTTAGGATGGAATGACTTGTATTTCCATCCAGTTTTGACTTCTGAGTTATTTTAACTGCTTTTGACTTGATCAGATTCATCTTCTGATGTTTTGTCACCTTCCTCTGATTTACTTGCATCCTTTGATTGTTTTGGTTCTTCAGGTTTGTCTGCATCTGCTTCCTCTAGTTCTAGTAAACCTGTAGTATCCTCAACTTGCTTTGCTTTTTTCAGGTAAAGTTGTTTGTCATCAAATATAACATGTATTGACTCCTCCACAATATGAGTTTCCCTATTGAACACTCTATAAGTATTAGATCTTTTAGAGTATCCAAGGAAGGTACACTTTTGTGAGTGAGGATCAAACTTGCCAAGGTTGTCTTTAGTGTTTAACATATAACAAATACAACCAAATTTCTTAAAGTAAGAGATATTAGGCTTTTCACCATTCCATAATTCATATGGTGTTTTATTCAATATTGGCCTAATTAAAATTCTATTCTGAATATAGCATCCAGTGTAAATTGCCACTTCCTTGAAATGTTTGGCAACATCCATCTCATTTAACATTGTTCTAGTCATTTTTTAAAGGGATCTATTCTTTCATTCTACAACTCTATCTCGATGTGGTGTTCTAGGAAAGGAGAATTTGTGTGGTATTCCATTCTCATCACAAAAACTTTCAAAGAACTTGTTTTCAAAATCTCCTCCATGATAACATCTAATTGTTATAATCCTAACACATTTTTCATTCATTACTTGTTTGCAAAATGCAATAAACAATTTGTGGCAGTCATCTTTATATCTTAAGAATTTTACCGAAGTCCACCTAGTGTAATCATCTACTATTACAAATACAAATTTATTTCCATTTACTGAGGATGTTTTCATTGGTCCAAAAAGATCTATATGCAAGTTATTCTGGGTAAAGAAGTTCTTAGATTGTTTTCCCCTAAACCCTAAACCCTAAGCTTAGGTAGACCTCTAACAAGTTGAAGTTTATTAAATTTTGAGATTAATCTTAGATTTGCAAAACCTAACCTTTTGTGCCAAATTAATTTTTCTTCATTTACTAACATGAAACACCTAACATCTTGTTTCTCTTAGCTAAGCAGGTTTGTCTAATATAGATTATTTTGCCTCTAACTTGTAAAGAGTAAAGATCCATATTTTTGACTAATTGTTTTGCATGATTTTTGATTAAATATAATATCATAGTTACTATTACTTAATTGACTAATACTTAATAAATTATTTTTAAGACCTTTAACAAACAAAACATCTTTAATACAATGAGATGTGCCATTACCAACTATGTTATGTCCAATGATCTGGCCTTTCTGCTTTCCTCTAGAAGTCATTGTGCCTCCTTTGGTCAAAGTTAGGTCTTGGAACATAGACTTTTCTCCCGTCATATGTCGCGAGCATCCATTGTCCTGGTACCATGACTGGTGTTTCAACTTGGCTGCTGAAAACATCCGCAACATATAAAATTTTGTTCTTAGGTACCCACATTTGATTGGATCCTGGTTTGTTAGTCTTGAAAGGTTTCTTGATAAGTTTAGACTTAGTTACTGTTTCTTTGTTATCCTAGACCTCTTTTACCATTTCTAATAACTCCATAAACCATAGAAGGAAACTTGCTTCTTTCTATACTCCTAGCTAGAATGCTACTTCATATTTATCAGAATTACATATGACATTTTTTTGAAGGTTTTGAGACATGATTATCTTTTAGAGTTGTATTTTCTATTTTAAACTCAACACTTTTAATTTTTAAAACATTAATTTTCTTCAGTCATGTTTGCATTTACTGTCCTAAATGTTTTCAGTTTTAGACACAAATTATGGTTTTTATTTAAGAAATCATTTATGACTTTAACAAACTCAAACCGGGTTTAGTCAGAAAGTACCTCAATTTCTTCAACTACTGATTCATTTCCAGTGTCAGAATTAGAGTCATAATTATGGTCAGTGTTGGATTCATAGTTAGAGTTAGTATGAGCCATCAAAGCCAAATCAGTTTTTCATCATCAGAGAATTCATTAGAATCACC
The DNA here is from genome assembly GCA_037974755.1 of Cicer yamashitae. Classification (NCBI taxonomy): domain Eukaryota; kingdom Viridiplantae; phylum Streptophyta; class Magnoliopsida; order Fabales; family Fabaceae; genus Cicer; species Cicer yamashitae. The sequence goes on from JBBPBQ010000003.1 coordinate 30,858,535, forward strand.
CTTTCCTCTAATGATAGCTATCATAACTTTTTTCTTGGGTTTGGAGTCTTTCCTCTAATGTTTCCCTTTTTTTTAGTTTTCGACTTGACATGCACAAGTTCATTGCATCCCTAGTAGATGAAGTTTTTCTTGTATGACTTGTCATCCTTTCCTCTACTTGACTGTTTGGAATTTCTTTGGGGAAATTACTTCTTTCTGTTGTGCCACATCCTCCGAATATTTTTGGATATGAAAGCCAGCTCCTCATCCTCATAGTCCATATTCTGGTCATTTGAATCATTATCCTCTAATCCTATCGTTACCTTCAAAACCTTCTTTTGCTTGGATTTCAAAGCCAAAGTTCTCTACTTCTTCTTAGGCTTATCCTCTATAAGCTCAACTTCATGTTATTTCAAAGAGCTTACTAGTTCTTCCAATTTAAGAGTATTAAGATCCTTAGCTTCTTGAATGATTGTAATCTTAGGTCTCCACTTGCTTGGCAGGCTCCTATGAATTTTCATCACATGATCAAAAGTAGTATAACACTTTTCAAGAACCCCTTAATCTTGAGACCAGAGTCTGAAATCTGGAGAACATTGTTTCAACGTCTTAATCTTCCTTCATCTGAAACAATTCATATTTTTTATCTAGGAAGTTGGGCTTTGCTTCTTGAATTTGCTTGCTTCCTTCATAAGTTAAAACCAGATTGTCATATATGTTTTTTGGTGTTTCTTTGTTAGTGCACTTGTCAAGCTCCTTAAAGGTGATTCCATTGGTCAAACTTCTTTTGTTCAGCATTCATCTCATTTCTTGAAATTTCAATACCATGAGTAGTTGCTGGAGTAGTATAACCATGTTCCACCAAGTCCCAAAGTGTAACGCCCCGGATTTTTAATCCAAAACGTTACTTAAAAAAAAAATACTTATTGCTTAGAAAAGTTTAAGAATTTTTTTTTTTAGAATACTTAACAATTATTCATTTAAATAATTAGTAACAACCACCTTATTTAATATCATTAAGAAAATATTTATTCAAAATTTAAAACAAAGTAAAGGCAATTATTCCTAACGGAAGGGAACCACTCCCGTATTTCTAGAATTCTAGTACATTTTAAAAGTTTGTGACAAAAGATTAAAAAGAACTGAGAAATATTGCGACAACTCTATTATTACAAAAGTGTCTTGAAAAAACCCATATTTACCCCACGTTCGCCACACATTAATACTCACTAACTACTCTTGAATCTCCTTGAACTCATTAGTACCTAAAATGTTGTTGTAAGGGTCAGTTTTTTTTCCATCATCCACATCAAACCAAAGCTAAACATATAGAATAATAACACAAAACATATAAAAGTAAAAATTTCGAATTTAAAAGAAAAAATGCGCAAACCGGTAAATTGAATATCAAAACATATGCATAATGCATGCTCCTAAAACTATATGATCCGGATATAAACCTGCCACTAAGGCAACTTCCACACAGAAAGATCACCCATACCAATGTGGAAAACAAACCTTCCACTAAGGCAACTCCCACGAAGATGCATATGCCGTGACATGATGATATAGTATCAAAGAGATATATTCCCACACAGCCCAATAAGAATCATGTCATATACATTCAAAATCACTTTTTAAAATTATCACCTTATTCACATATCACTAAGAACACATACCACACATCCTTATCATGAGTATCACATATTCATAGACAAATAATCATAAAATTTTTGACTTTCACCACATACACATAAAAATAGAAACTTGATATCATATAGACCATAAAAATTAACACTTTAACATATATAACAAGAAAATTCAAACTCAAAATCATATGCATAATAAAAGTTAAAACTTTATCACATATAAGGTAAAAATTCAAATTTTATTTCATATTCATCATAAAACTACAATTTCATCACACCTAGCATAAAATTTCATACTTTACTCCATAGAAGTCATATATTACAATTCAATCTCAACAAAAATTGGGGTTTCTACATTTATTCCTTTTAAAATAAAAGTAATCACGATTATTTATTTCATGTCATCCAACCAACGACCTAACTATAATTTGTGTGGGGAAAAACCTTTACCTTGGGTGCTTTTCTTTCTAGTACAGAGCTTTAAGCCCCATGAAGTTGTTCACAAGGAAAAGAAGTTCCAAGCTTTGGATACACGAAGAAAAGGAGGTGTGAAGGTGATGGTGGCTAGCGTTTCGGTATTCCTTTTTGTTTATTATTAGTGAATATTCAGAAATTGTGGACTTAGGGAAAATTTAAAGTGGAAATTGTTGGTTAGATAATGTTGGGCCTAAATGAAGAATAAGAGGGATAAAATGTCACTCTTTTTCTTTTTTTTTTGTTAATCTTGATCATAAAAACCAAGCCACAAACACATAGCCCAAATTTATACTCATTTAAGTGGGTTGGGTCACACCAAGCCTCAAACCCTTAGCCCAAATTCTTCTTGCACTAGAAAAACATATCTACATGTAATATATATCTACTTAAATAAATATATATATATATATATTTAAACTCCCCATTGATTAAATAATTCTTACTAATAATTTTATCAACTACAATAAGTCGAACAAGGCAAATAATTATCACACATAATTAAATATTGAATAATATTGATAGGTTCTAATTATTTTAAATAATAAATATACAAAGTTCAAGATCTTGTGAGATAAAGAAGCTTATGAGTCTATCCTTCCAATACTCAAATCTTTCTCCATCAAACATAGGTGGTATGTTGATATTTCCACCAGAGACTTCTTCATCAAATCAAGACATGTTGAATCCTTGGATCATTCCTCAAACACTGTAAAATGCTCAGCCTTGACACCGGGCTCTTGATGCCAATTAAAGATGCAAACACAAGAAGGGGGTTGAATTGTGTTTGTCTAAGTTCGATTCTTTTTTAATTATTTATTCAAGAACTGTTTCGGGTTTGGTGATTTTCATAGAACAAAAGGATAGCAATCAGACATAAAGAAATCAAAGGCAACAATAAAGTAAAGAGTGCAGAAGTAAAGTGACACAAGTAGATAACCAAATGTATCCCATTTTCGCTCATTTGGCAATAAGCGTTTTATTTTAAATAATGACAAACACGATCTTGGCAAGTTTGATGCTAAAGTCGACGATGGAATTTTTTTCTAGGCTATTCATCTAATAACAAGTCTTATAGAGTTTTCAATATACATACCTTATTAATTGAAAAATATGTGCATATTACATTTGTTGATTTTAACACCTAAAAGGAAGGGAAAATGTCTTTGTCTAATGATGTAGGTACATTGACTTCAGGAAAGGAGAATAACAATGATAAAGAGAAAAGCCTAAAAGACGACAAAGGAGAAAAAATGGAAAGCGATGAGGATGACAATCCACCAATGAAAAAAAGCTGAAGTTTCAAGTCTTACATCAACATGGAAGGTTGCTAAAAACTGTCCTCTGGACAACATGTTGGGTGATATTTAAACAGGTGTATTCACTGGGTTGACGATACGCAATTTGTATCAATTTGCTTTCTTTATTTCCCAAATTGAGCCTAAATCAGTTGGAGATGCAATAACATATGACCATTGGCTTATGCTCGTGCATGAAGAACTAACTCAATTTGAGAAAAAAATCAAGTTTGGGACTTAGTTCCTAAACAAAATAATTTTCGAGTTATTTGCACCAAGTAGATATTTAGGGAGACACTTAATGAAAATGGTATAGTAGCCCGTAATAAAGCAAGGTTTGTGGCTAAAGGTTATAACCAATGAGAGGGAATTGACTATGTGGAGACCTACGCTCCGGTAGCGTGGCTTGAAGCCATTCGGCTATTTTTAGCTTTTGCTTATGTTTTATATTTGAAGTTATATAAAATGGATGTTAAGTGTATTCTTAAGAGTGCATATTCCCGCTACGATGTCATGCACTAGAAAATCAAACTCCTTGACTAATGTGTATTGGATATGTAAAGAAGTCATTTTATGCGAGTAATACATTTTCTATTTAATATTTTTATTTAGGTTAACTAATGTTTAATGATTGTATCTTTTGTTGTAGGTATATCTCAAATGAATGGCGACAATATGAAAAGCTAGAAGCTAAATATTGAACATGATGACCAACCTAAATAAAAAATGCAAAAGATCTGGTAGTTGTATATGATACTGATGATGCCACTCATTTGGGTAAGGATTAGTTGAATTGTATACAAATTATATATTTGGGTTAAATAAGGTTTTAGTCTCTAAAATCTTAAAATTTTGTTTTTAGTCTCTGTAAAAAAACACATTTTTTAGTCCCTACAAAATTATTCTACAAGTCGTTTAGTCCTTCCTACAACGAAAGTTCCTTCAACTTTTAAATTATAGAATGATTTTTTGCAAGCATATTTAGAAGATTATTAAAAAATTATACACATAAATTTAGAATTTTTTAAATTAGGAGGAATTAAATATGAATATTTTAAATATCACATGCTCAAGATAAAAGTGCTAAATATATGGACTTCGAAATAGAACTTTTAGATTATTTTATACGAACGAACTTTTTATAGTGTTGTAAACATGTCTACAAAAAAAATCATTCAAAAATAAATGTTGATGTTTCAAAAGAGAATAAAAGAACTTGCATAGTAATTTTTTAGTAACTTTAAAATGTGATTTTTTTTACATGGACTAAAATGAAATTTCAAAATTTTATGTGAATTTATAACTTATTTAACCTATATATTTTTATTTTTTATATATGAACTACTGATATATTTGTCATTTACAATGTAAATTCAAAGTCATATTATTTATGGTATTTTTTGGTTTATGGTGAAATTGACAAACTCCAACCACAAGTAAATGTTTAATCAATCCTAGTTTTTGTTTGTACCCATCATCTGATTTTTAGAAGCTTATTTTTCACATACATTGAAATATGGTTGAAAATAGACTTGAAATTTTATAAAATACCGGTTTTAATTTTAACGTGAAAATTACTTGACTCTAAAGTAAATGTACATGAAAATAAAGTATGTGAAAAGTAAAGTGTTTGAAATGTAAAATGCGTGAATTGTAAATTGCATTGAAAATAAATGACTTAAAAGGTAAATTACGCTAAAAAGTAAATGACTTGAAAGATAAATTATGCTGAAAAATAATTTTTGACAAGGATTTTAAAGGTATTGAAAATATATTATTGAATTGAAAGGAATTTAAAATGCAGTAAAAGACATACTTTTGTTTCTGGAAATCTTGAATCTTTTTTCCGTTTATGACTAGGCTTCAAACATTAAGTATCTGACCCTGATTCCATGAATGGAACCTCTTATTTATAGAAGAAAAACTAAGTACCCTCGCTACATGATAAACCACGATCATGGGCGGTTACTCCCTAAAATGGCTATTTTTGTGGAGCAGTACGCTTGGATGCACTTTGACTTGGTGTGGTTAACATTTTCCCATTGTATCTCCCTTTGTCAAACATGGTAGTACGTCGACAAGCTTTGTTGATTTTCGTACTGCGTCGGCAAGCTTTGTCTTCCTATCGGATAGATATTGTAGACTTTCGATTAGCATTGACTTCTCCTTTATTGGCAATAGTCGAACTATCTTGAAGACAAATTAACCTTATTGACTTTCCCAACGACCTTGCCAACGTTTATAGATGTCGACTCCACAACAACAAAATCGTAACACATACACATTTAAAATGATCACTCAGGGGATGTTATTTAAGATTGTAACACGATCAAATTGATAGATGTAGATGTATAAACTCATTGAGTTTTGTATGAAATTTTCTAAATCATATACATGTTTGGATTGGCCAATCTAGAGGCGTTATTTAAGAAATAAACAAATCAATTGACAAATCCAAATATATAAAATTATTGAATTTTTTTGTAGTTATATAAACACATTCAAAGTGACAAATTCATATTGTAAAGTATTTGAACTGTTTTAAAATTTTCTATGTCCTGGATTGTCCAGTCCGTAGGTATTATATAAGAAATAAACATATTTAGATGTATAAACTCATTGATTATTTAAAAAAAAAAAAATTCTTAAGTTGTATAAACAAATTTTGAAAATAACCATTTCAAACCAATCATTACTATTCAGATTTTACATATTTGACAAATAATAAAATTAAATGTTTCATACATAGAATACATCATAAAAATCCACGCACAACTAAAATGTTTTATAAAAAGAAAAGATAAATACATATCCATGAGTTACCGACTCTGTCGTACATCTGTCTTTCTCCTCCTCTGATACTAAAAGGCACCATTCGCTTTTGGGAGGATCTTCTGCAGACTTTTCCAACAAGGAGTGTCTGGCACCACTTTGCCCCCGTGAATCATAGCCAATGTCAAGTCTTTGATTCTCCCGCTTCTCGGCACCAAATCGATATCTTGATCAACATTGTCCTACGTCACTGCCTCTAAATCTACAAGTACATCTAAATGTATTGGCCTCGACGAACTTCCCTTTGTCATAGGTAACAAGTGTGGGTTCAACATCCTAAAATACTACGCCATATATTGAGGTGTAGTCTTTTATTCATTGACCACACAAGCACTCCACATCACTTCATCTATAAAATACAAGATATGTCACATTCATATCATACAAGGTCATGGTAAGAGGAGCTAATATGGTTGAATCCCTTATGATAGTCTATACTTATCCAAATTAATGAAGCATACGCTCGAGTAAGTGTGGGTGCATGATCCAAGACCCGTGTTTGATCCATCCTGAGTACCACCATATATCCTCTAACGAATGTGCTTCACTATGATCATCGTTAGAAGTGAAATAAATATCATCCAATAGTACTCGAACAAGCTCTTGCTTGTATAGATATACCTTTGAAATACCCCTCTGTTAGAAGTGAAATAAATATCATCCAATAGTACTCGAACAAGCTCTTGCTTATATAGATATACCTTTGAAATACCCCTCTAAAGACAAAACATAGTTGCATAATGGAGTAGCTTATCATAGTTTGATTCATAAACCCAGATCGACATGTTGGGTAATTTTTTGATGATCCATGCTTGTAAAGAGAGATATATATTATTTAGTAAAGATATATATTATTCAGGAAAAAATGGTGGTACCCACCAAAACAACAAATAGCCTCAAATAGTGTTTAGCATGTGCTTATCTCGTAGCTCATCGTTTATCCCGATAAAATGCTGACATGTTCAGCTTCCTCTAGAACACTAAATATAACCACCTGAATCTTACATGAGTGCCTTTATTCATATGACACTCATTTACAACTTCCTCAAGGTGAACTTCATGGAATCCACACAAAGATATCAATCGCCTCCACTTTACTCAATAAATTATGTGACAACTGACGATCGTTGAGAAGAAAATTTAGAAAGAATAAGACATTGTCTAGAGTCACGATCATCTCAGCGATAGGATAATCGAAGATGCTTATGTCACCTCTTTGCAAATGGTTACAGTAGACCAAGATCAACTTTTTCATACATCGTGTGAGAAACATATGACAAATAGGTGTCATGAAACACGCTTTGAAAGAAATATTTATTTTGAATCTATAGAGATATGATCTTCCGCCATGGTTGATGAACTTCAATGCATCAAAGGGATCAAAATGGTAAATTTTATCATAATTAATTATATATGTTATATATTGTTTGGTATTTAATCATAATGTGTTTGAATTGTTAATTCTACAACCCATGTGCGGGCTGCCACATGGTCGTGAAAACATCTTAACAGTGAAACATATCCTACCGACCCCCCCCCCCCCAAAATTATAAAACATGTGGTGGTGGTGCTTGTGAAGGCATCTTAGCTTACACCTCTTCTACATGCGACGTTGCTTGTGAACTTTGACTATTCTCCTTAACTTGTTTTGGAGAATGTCTTTTCATCACTGAAAAAAACGAAGGAAAAACTAAAACAATTATAACTAACTACTAATACAACCCTAAACTAAATCATGAAAGAAAAAAATCATAAGCATAACGTCCAAATCGAGCAATGTGCACAATGTCAATACAGATAAAACATTCAACAATAGTGTTAGGATTGGTTAATCCAGATAGTGTCCAATAAAAAGAAATGTGAGTGGAAAATTTGAATAAGGGAAAACAACATTTACACCTTGATTAGGAATTGTAAACAAGTTAAATGTGATGTTTTGGATGTTATTTCGTTGGAAAACGAAATATTTGAGAATGATTTTGAGAGTTTCGGGGGTTTTGAGTTTTTTTAAGATTGAATTTTGAAAGTTTCATATATATAGAAGGATCAAGTTAGTATATAAGTAGCAATGGATCGATTAATCTGGATCAATTCTATTTGGATCTCTCAATTTGAAAATGGTTAAATTCAAAGTATTGGGAATCTAAGAAAATAAGAGGGAGAAGTTTTCTTACATTTTCATCATACATTTATCAATTGAAACAATTTAGCCCATATTTTGACTTTTTTAATCCAAAGTAACGGTGTAGAGGGTATCACTAGCGTTGTCCTTCCCAACTAGATTGACACCACCAGCTTTAGCTATCCTTTACAGCCTCAAAAATTATTAATAAAAATAATGGGGAAAAAATGCAAATTGAGGCAAGGGGGAGACAACCAAACCCAAGCACATCAATAACATCTATAGAAAAGGAAGATGAATCTTATTCCTAAAAAACCCGTCTGAGATAAAAGGAGAAATAACATTCCACTAGACAAAGCTCTGATTAAAAATACCAAAATTATCTATAAGTTAACACAAGAATTTCCTTATCTAAAAATATAAGAACAATGCAACTTTATTTGGGAGGTAAGATGAAAACAAATTTTACACTTATTTTGAAGTCTTCAAGGGACAAGTTATGAGTTGTAGAAAGCAGTAACAACTAAACTCGGATCACATTCTAACCAAAGGTTATGCCACCATTTTTCAAAAGCATTCTATCTAAAGTATTGTGAATACCTAGAGACACTGTGACAGCCCAAGAGAAGCGGAACTACTATATCTGAAAAGACCACCATAAGCATATAGACTAGGGTTGTTTTAGTAGTTCCGTTTGTATTACACTTAATCATGTAGCAAGGACGGGGTTGTCAGATGACGTAAATAATTCTCGGAGCTTTTGGTAAGTGACATGTGACAGAGAAGTTACACAACAGAGAGGACTCATAATGAGAAGAGTATATGTTTTGAGAGCTAGAGTTTCCAGGCAAAGACATGTTAGAAGCAATCACTGAAATTTCCCTGTGAAGAGGGATGTCCTTGTTAAAATCTAGCTTGATTCCGACAAAACCAAATGTGTAACACCCCGGATTTTTAATCCAAAGCGTTACTTGAAAATATATTGTTTAGAAAGATTTACGACAATTTTTTTTTCTAACTACCTAACATTTATTCATGCAAATAATTAGTAACAACCACGTTTATTTAATTTTATTAAGAAAATGTTTATTCAAGGCTATAACAAGAAAACAATAATTCCTAACGGAAGGGAAACCACTTCCGTATTTCTAGAATCCTAGTGCATTTTAAAAGTTGATTAAAAACAAACTTAGAAGTATCGCGACAATCCTATTATTACAAAATTATATTGAAAACCCATTTTTATCCCCCGTTTGTCGCACGGTAATACTCATCAACTACTCTTGAATCTCCTCGAACTCATTAGTACCTAAAATGTTGTTGTAAGGGTCAGTTTTATCCATCATCCACATCAAACCAAAGTTAAACATATAGAAGAATAACACAAATTATATAAAAGTAAAAACTTCCAATTTAAAAGAAAAATACACAAACCAATAAATTGCATAACAAAAATATATACATGATGCATGCTCCTAAAACTATATGATCCGGATATACCTGCCACTAAGGCAACTTCCACACAGAAAATTCACCCATACCAATGGGGAAAACCTGCCACTAAGGCAACTTCCACACAGATCACCCATACCAATGGGGAAAAACCTGCCACTAAGGCAACTTCCACGAAGATGCATATGCCATGACATGATATGATGATATATTATCAAAGAGATATATTTCCACACAGCCCACTAAGAATCATGTCATAAGCATTCAAATCACTTTTCAAAATCATCATCTTATTCACATATCACTAAAATCACATATCCATGAGCAAATAATCATGAAAATCATAACTTCCACCACATACACACAAAAATCAAGACTTTGTATCATACACACCATAAAAATTAACACGTTAACATATATAACAACAAGATTCAACTCCAACTCATACATCATCATAAAACTTTGTCACATATAACATACAAATTCAACTCTTCCTTCATATTCATTATAAAAATTAAAACTTTATTATATATAACATAAAGTTCATACTTTACTTCATATTCGCCATAAAAATCAAAACTTCATCACATATAACATCAAAATTCATACTTTACTTCCAAAAATCATATATTATATAATAAACTTAACACAAAGGATTGGGGGTTTCATTATTTTAATTCATTAGTCTACATATTATTCCTTTCAAAAAGCAAGCAATCACAATTATTAATTTCATGACATCCAACCAACGGTCTAACTATAATTTGTGTGGGGAAAAGCCCTTACCTTGGCCGCTTTTCTTCCTAGTACAAATCTCTAAGCCCCACGAAGTTGTTCACAAGGAAAAGAAATCCCAAGCTTTTGATGCACGAAGAAAAAGAGGTGATGGTGATGGTGGCTAGGATTTTGGTATTCTTTACAGAATCTTGTTTGTAAAGGGTTTGTGAAATAGGGTTTGTGATTGTGGCTAGGGTTTCAGTATTCTTTTCTATTTAAAGTGAATATTATTGGGTAGATAGTGTTGGGCCTGAATAAGGAATAGAAGAGATAAAATATTATTATAATTATTATTATTATTATTATTATTATTATTATTATTATTATTATTATTATTATTATTATTATTATTATTATTATTATTATTATTATTATTATTATTATTATTATTATTATTATTATTATTATTATTATTATTATTATTATTATTATTATTATTATTAGTTAACCTTCATCAATAACAAGGCATAAACTCCCAGCCCAACTTCCTACTCATTCAAATAGGCCGTGTGATACCGAGCCACAACCCTTAGCCCAAATTCTTCTTGCCTTAGAAATAAAAATACATCTATTAAATAATTCTTACTAAAAACTTTACTACAATAAGGCAAACAAGGCGAATAATTACCACACCTAATTTAATATTGGAAAATATATTTATAGATCCAAATTATTTTAATTAATAATTTTAGAGGACGTTACAAAATGCACTAGAATACAGTAACCACAATAGATATGATGAATACCTGCATTTGAGGGCTCTAATTAGACCTACACACCTGCAAAACTAATAAAAGACTAGAAGCAAACAAGTCATTAGGATACCCCTAAGGCACAACCAAAGTCGTTGGGCAAAGGGAGATTCAAACAAAAGATGTTGAGTAGATTCAGTATTAAGGCCACAAGAAGAACAAATTGAAACTATTGTACAACCTATTTTCCAAAGATTGTCATGGTAAATTCTCCGAAGAAGAAATGAATAAGACAAAGGAACACATTGATTCCATATAAGTTTAGCCCAAAGAGTAGAAGTTCCAGAAAGAAATTGAAAATAATACGCATGTATGAAATTCAAATTATCAGAAGTTGAAGGAGACCACATTAATAACTTTTTCATTATTTGATTAAACTGGTTCATAATTAATGATTTACTTGGAGTAGAAGCAATAACAAAACTAAGGAATGCAGGAATAAAGTGACACAAGTAGTTTATCCTAGTTCACCACTAATTTGACTACATCCAGTCCTTTAACTGAAAGGATTTAATCCATTAATTCAACAACTTGAATTACAAAGCACCTCACCTTCCAAGTCAGTCTCTCAAACAGCCTGACCACCATAAACTTTGGAGGGAACACACACACCTTGACTCTACCAGCCCAGTCTTCTCCACATAATCTGACAACCCCGGATTGTTGAAGGCACACTAACATCACTATCGGGTTTGAATACAAAGATTTGGAACTTAGGTAGTTGCTTCTAACAAGCTGATTATAAAAATGACTATCACACTCTAAGAAAAACACTTAGAAAATATTTCTCATTCGAACAAGTATTTCTCTCTTTGAACTCTAAGACGAATTTGACATTTTTTAGCTTGAGTTCTTCTACTCTTTTATGATTTGACGATGATCTTCTTCTTCAGCCTTGAGTATCTATTTATAGATAAAATTAAGGCTTCAATTTAGTCCTTGTTTGATTATGAATTGTATCTTCATTCGTAGCTTGATCAACAATGATCTTATTCAAAAATAATTCTAAGCAAGATGCTTTTTGATAATACATTCTTTAGCCAGTTCTTTATTTCTAAATACAATCTGAGCAGTTCTTCTAGATTGATTATATTTGTATTTTGTTTAAATTGAGTTTGTATATTCTTCATATTGATATTGTTCATATTTTGTTAGGATTGAGTTTGTAAATTCTTCATATTGATACTGCTCGTATTTTGTTCAGATTGCTTTCACAAATTCCTCAGATAAAACTTCCTTCCTATTGCTTGCTTTGATCTGGGCGGGAACATAGTGTTGACCGATTCTTGAACTTTCACGAGTAGGAAAATGACTAAAAGTCCAATTCAATATTTTGTCCTTTGTCTAAATTTGAATCATATCTTTGCAAATAATGAATGTATCTTCTTGTGAGTGTTTCTTCTTGTAAACAATTCTTAATCGTATCTTCTTGTAAATAATTCATATCCTTTGGTAGATAAATCTTGATCAAATATTGTTGTAAATAATTTATATCTTATTGTGATAAATCTTGATCAAATCTTCTTGTAAATAGTTCATATCTTCTTGTAGATAAATCTTGATCAAATCTTCTTGTAAATAATTTGTATCTTCTTGTAATTAAATCTTTCTCAAATGTTCGTGTAAATAATTCATATCTTCTTGTGATAAATATTAATCATATCATCTTCAAACCTAGACCATATCTTCTTTTCAACTTCGTCAAATATTTTCTTCCATTATAAATCTGAATCAAATCTTATTTTAGATTGTCTTCAAAAACACGAATCTTCTTTCATACTCTGTGAAGTCAAATATATTGTTCTCATAAAATACTTTTGTTAACATCAAAACTCTAAGTATAAAACCAATTTGGTTCCACAATCTCTCCCTTTTCGATAATGACAAAACTGTATTTTTGATAACAACTTTTCTTTTAAATACTTTGACTCCCCTTTACTTATGGCTGCCCTTAAGTCTAAGTATTTTTCTAAGTATATTTTCTCCCCACATTATCAATCATTTTTCTCCCCCTTTTATCATCAAACAGAAAGACTTGAAAGTGAAACTTGCCTATTTTCTTTTTAAATTGCCCATCTTTTTAATAGAATGAAAATATCATAAACATCAAAAATAAAGTTTATCCTAAGTATGAAACTAAACTACTCTATGGTTGACACAACATCAGTTAGGTAAAAGAATAAGGTTTAGGTTTTTCTTGATGAAGTCAAACCTATCTTCAACTAGTGGTTTGGTGAATATGACAGCTCGTTGATGTTCAGTGTCTACAAACTGGATATGAAGTCTCTAATGAAATGGTGTTTAATTTTTATGTTTTTAGCTCTAGAATGAAGTACAAGGTTTTTGGTTAGGAAAATGATAGAAGTGTTGTCACAATTAATGGGAATGTTGGTTTCTAGCTAGAATTTGTAGTCTTCTAGTTGATGTTTCATCCAAAGTAGTTGAGATCTACAACCAGTTGCTGAAATCTACTCAACTTCTGCTATTGACATGACAATTGTGCTTTGTCTCATACTTAACCAAGAGATTAAGACAATTGTGCTTTGTGTTTTTTCTTTCAAGTTTATCTCCAGCATAATCAGAATCACAATACTCACTTAGTTTGTACTCAAAAGGTTTCTTGTAGAACATGGTAATGTTGATAGTGCCTTTTAGGTATCTAAGGATTCTTTTAACAAAAGTTAAATGTGATTTCCTAGGGTCAACTGGAAATCTCAAACATACACATACATTAAACATATGTCAAGTCTAGAAGTAGTAAGGTAAAGTAGGAATCCTATTATTACTCTATAGCGTTTTTGGTCAACATTTTGGCCTGATTCATCCTTTTCAAGTGAACAAGTAGTGTGCATTGGTGTAGCCATAGATTTGCAATCACTCATCTTAAACTTCTTGAGAAGCTCTTTTGTATATTTAGTTTGATGAATGTATATACCTTTTTGACTTTGCTGAATTTATATCCCTAAGAAGAACTTAAGTTCCCCCATCATACTCATTTGAAATGTAAGCTGCATCAATTTAGAAAATTTTTGGTAAAGAGTGCCATTAGTATATCTAAAAATAATGTCATCAACATAAATTTGAATAATAAGAATATCATCTCCTATTGATTTTCTAAAAAGTGTATTATCTATGTGTCCTCTTTCAAAGATATTTTTAAGCAAGAAGTTACTAAGTATGTCATACCATACCCTAGCTGCTTATTTTAGACTATATAGAGATTTCTTAAGTTTAAAAACATGATTTGGAAATTCAGAACTTTCAAAACTTGGGGGTTGTTTAACATAGACTTCTTCATTTATATAACCTGGCAGTTGGCTGAAGTTCTCAACTACTTTGGATGAAGCATCAACTTGAAGACTACAAAATCCTAGAGTCCAACATTCCCATATATTGCTATAACACTTCTTTCATTTGTCTAACCAAAAACCCTATCCTACATTATAGAGATAGCCACATAGAGATCAAACACCACTTCATTAGCGACTTTGTTCAAAAAGGGGTACTAAACATTCAATTCGTAGAGACTGAACACCAATGGACTTACATATTCACCAAACCACTACCTGAAGATAGGCTTGACTTTATCAAGAAAAACATAAACCTTACCTTAATACGTGACTGATGTTGTGATCACTTCAAAGTAGTTTAGTTTACACTAGTTATTATATTTTATTATATTATGTTATATTTATTTTATTAAAACAAAAGTAAAAAGTTAAAAAAAAAAAACAAAAAAAAGTTATAAAAAAAAAATAGACAAAGTTTCACTTTCAAGTCTTTTTGTCAGATGACAAAATGGGGAGAAAGATATTTGATAAAATTGGGAGAAAATGATAATAAGACTTAGGGGAGTCAATGAAATATAAAGAAAATTTGTTATCAAAAATACAAGTTTTGTCATCATCAAAAAGGGGGAGATTGTTGGAACCAAGTTGGTTTTACATTTAGATTTTCGACGTTAACAAAAGTATTTTATAAAAACAATATATTTGACTTCAAAGAGTATGAAAGAAGATTCATGTTTTTGAAGAAAATCTAAATTAAGATTTGATTCAAATTTATAATTGAAGAAATGCTAAAATAAGATTTGATTCCAAATTAAAATTGATGAAAATCTAAACTAAGATTTGATTCAAATTTATAATTGAAGAAAATCTAAAATAAGATTTATTTCAAATTTATAATCTAAAATAAGATTTGATTCAAATTTATAATTGAAGAAAATCTAAAATAAGATTCAATTCATATTTATAATGGAAGAAAATCTTTGACCAAGTTGAAAAAAAACGATATGGTCAAGATTTGAAGAATATTTGATCACCATTTGATGAAGATTTGAAGAAGATTTTATTTGAAGAATTTGCAAATTCAATCTACACAAAATAGGAACATAATCAATCTGAGGAATTTACAAACTCAATCTACACAAAATAGGAACACAATCAATCTGAAGAATGGGAAGGCTCTCAGCTTGATATGTTCTTATGTTACTCCTTGAGGTTTCATGGTAGAACACACCACATGGAACTCCTTCAAGTATTTGTTGGGATCCTCACCTGCAAGACCATTAAACTTTGGAATCAAGTGTACTAAACTAGATTTAAGTTCAAACGGTACAGTAACTTCAGGATATTCAATACACAATGAATTATACGAGACATCAGGTGCAGCAAGTTATCTTAAGATTCTATTATTCATATCAGCCATGTTGTGTAGCAAAATGTCACTTTCACTATCACTATCTGACTCGTTAGCACTAGTAGCAGCTTTATTACGTCTACGACGTAAATGAAAGGTCCTATCTATTTTAGGGTCAGGGGAGTACAGATTCACAAAACTATCCCTAGTCATGCATCATGAGAATATAACAATGCAATGTAAAACTACAATTCTAAAAATTCCAACAATGTCCCTATTGCTAAAATTCAAGTGAAAAATGGAAAACACTATCAGATAAAATCCAAAAAATTTAAAAATACCACCAAAACTTTCTAAAAATCAAATAATGTTAACGCAAATTTTTTTGGAATTTTTTGAGAATATGAAAAATTCAAAAAATTAAAAAAGTCCTGTTCCTTGATTTTTTGTGATTTTCTGGCAAAAGGTTGGGGCAATCCGAGACAATCGCCCGAAAACCGGTATTTTTTTACTAGCAACGTGCCTACGGGCTAGCAACAAGCCTATCCGACCTGTGGAGCAACAACACAAGAAAAAACAATTGTTAAGATGGTTAGTAATACTCTAAAATTGGTTAATATTGTTATCAGAGAGTCCCCAGCAACGACGCCAATTTGATCCGTTGTCGTACACGGGTCAAATATAAGTGATAAAATGTAGATAGAGGTAATAACTCAAGTTGTTTCACAAGGACTTCTAATATAATAATATTAACCAAATTGAAAGTTTGAAATTAGAAAGGGCGTTTTTTTAGATTTTTGTTTGAACAGATTAGTAAAACGATTAATCCACTAATTCGAGTTTCAGACCTATCACATATTCTATCAACGAGTTTCATTTCTAATTCGTGATTCTGTTCCTATTTGACTATCGATTTGATCAAACAAACGTAATTATCCCTATGTGAATTCAGTTTCTTTGACTGGATTAAGCATCACAATCATCAATATATTACAATTAACGATCAAGCGTCGCAAAATTATAATTCAATTAAATTAGAAACTGAATTCTGTCAAATGAATCTAGTCAATCCTATTGAAATTTGAATTAAGCAATCAGAATAACAATAACATCGAATAAAGAGAAATAGAATCATAACGCGAAATTAACATTATAACCTGAATCTCAAGGTGTCGATGTAACTCTGAAACAGCGGATCAATCTAAGAAATTTAACCTTCCAAAAAATAAATAAAGAAATTTGTTTTTCTATTTGGTTCTCAATCCAAAATGTTGCATCTAAGAAAGAAAAGAAACTCCCAATATATAGTACTCGATTTTGGGCTTTAAAAACAAGTGGCCCGCTATTTAAAATTATTACAAAAGTCCAGATTACGAAATCTTCAATTTAGGCCCAGTAAAGTTCGGCATTGGCCTTTTATTTCAACACAAAAGATGTAGCTCTGAGTTTTAGCTTTCCAACGTCTGCTCGCATGCGTCAATCCGATATCCAGAGATCAAGTTATAGCCTACATA
Organism: Cicer yamashitae; assembly: GCA_037974755.1. Lineage (NCBI taxonomy): Eukaryota > Viridiplantae > Streptophyta > Magnoliopsida > Fabales > Fabaceae > Cicer > Cicer yamashitae. The sequence continues at coordinate 30,876,025 of JBBPBQ010000003.1, forward strand.
GCGAGCAGGGATCAAAATGCAAATAATAAAATTATAATTCAATTTCAACCCTAAGTTTAGAAACAAGTTAAAAAATTATTCTGAGCTATAAAGAACTTTTAAAATACCAAAGTAAAAAGCTAAAAATATGTGTCCAAGTGCAATGATCACACTCTCATAAATATATTAAAAAATAATAAATATAGAAAGTTTGGGGACTAGACCAAAACTTTAAGAAACAAGAATGAAAGGAAAAAAAAGTGTACTGTAAACAAAGCAAACATCATAAACTAAAATGATTTCTACATTTTCATCCGTCTTTTAATGTAAAGCCACAATTAGTTTCCTATCTTTATTTTGTCTTTGAATGTAATTAAAGTGACATTATTCTTTCCTTCTCTCCTTACGTACCGTACGACCACTTATCTCCTTGCAAAGAAATATTATTCACTTTATTTCATTTACACCGATTACCATCATTATAAATGATTTAGTGTCAAAAATGAAGATTTCACCCCTTCATTCTACTTGATCGTACTCTCTAACCCTTAGACACAAAAATAATACTTTCACTATCCTCCTTTGTATTTCACGTCACTCATGATCATCTCCAAACTATCAAGTTGATTCTCCATCCTTCTTTATTTCATATTCTCGTCTGACAAATAAAGTAAGTATTTTATCATATGTGGTTATTAAAAGTATAATTTTAAGAGTATACTTTTAAATACAAAGATAGGAAATCAACCAATGACATATTAAAATGAATCAAATAATCAAGGATAAGGAAAAACACAACATTACGCCAAATCAAAAGTAAACGTAGAATTTTGGAATCTTATAGACAATTTGTAATACTATAAAGTTTAACTTGTAGCGGGGAGGAAAAATGTTTAAGTCTCAAATTATAGTTGGAGACAATCAATTCATGGATAAATCACATGCTTTATTCAAAATTAAAAATGTATGTAAAAACCTGTTAACCTTCTTAACATTCAATTTGAGAAATTCATGATTTACAAAACACCGATTCCCATTTTTCACTGAAAACAGATTTTTCTAATAATTCCCCCCTAGAAAATAGTTGGAAAACAATATACATGTCACTATTCCATGATCAAACTCTAGAACTAGATAGAGATTTATCAAATTCAACAAGGACTACATGTATGCTAAAAGTTCAGGCACTAAAACAAAGCTTGCTTTAGCCCTCAAAACAAGTGATGTTAGTGTCAAAGAATAGAAGTATTTTGTTTTGGAATAGTACATTGCAGAATTAGTTTTAATCATTAGTAAAAACAAAAAGTGGAATAATTGATGCCAGAGTTTGTGATTACATGTTTAATGTTACAATATTAAAATGAAAATGATATATCTAACACATTTATTTATTATTATTTGTGTCACCATCAAGTAAGGGTAGTTAAAAGTTTAATGTAAAATGAATCATTGCAAAATTTACCAAAATTCATAGTAATTAAAATGAAACCAAAAAGACACTTTTCTATTCAATCAACTTTTAATTCAAAAATAAGTTGTTTGAATGCAATCACTTCATTGTTGTAATCATTAAATTGAAAAAATTCTTACTAGTTAGAACAATAAAACCAATTCATTTATCTATAGGAGTAACTTCTTTTACTAAATCTCATTACTCCTACATGTCATGTCATGTTATTAAATCTTCAACAAGCGTCAAGAACCCATTAGTACCAATAAACTATTCTTAGACTTTTTGATGGTGTTGAAAAAAAAAATGAAAAAGGAGCTTTGAACGGTGTTAACTATTTTTGAAAACTATTTCTTTTATATAATTAAACAACATTCTTTAGCAAAGAATTCAACTTTGTTTACAAAACAATCTAAATATAAGTTGAACCATAATAAACTGATCAAATTAAAGAGATGAAGGAAAAGAGGAAAGACACAAGTATTATTATACTAGTTTACAATAAATTGTTGTTATATCTAGTTCTCCCTTTACTGAGAAATTTTGCTAGTGTTATTATACTAGTGTAAATATCGTATTGAAAACATCAACTCATATAAATCAATTTTATAACAACAAATCCTCTTACAATAGATATCATCACAAATATAGGAAACAAAATTTGATACATGTAACTTGCTTTTATTATCGAGAAAGGGGACACACATTCAATAAATATTCCGTTAGAAAATTTTTCGTATCAAATAGTAGGTGGTGTAGATTCTCAAGGGACTATGTTCCAAAACCAAGACTCTAAGACCCAACCAAAATTGAGTACCTATAACTTCTCATTAATTTTGTTGTCGGTATGCTTGAGAGCATTTAGCAAGAATTGGTTCTTTGATACTGGATGCTCCAAACACAAGACATGAGATAAATCCAAAATCATTCATTTAGATCTTAAGCAGGAAGTATTTGTAACCTATAGTGATAATAACAAAGGGAAGATACTTGGTGTTGTATGCTAATTGCCTAAAACTTAATTTTAATAGCATTAGCCAATTATATGACAAGGGGTATAAAATTTCTTTCAACTCCTCTTGTTGCAAAATTGTGAATAAAAATGACGAGAATTAAGTTTTTAGTACATAGGATTGAAAAACTCTATACGATAAACCTTTAAGAAGTGTCTCCTATGTCAATACAATGCCTAATTTCAAAAGGTGAGGACGTGTGGCTTTGGCATATGAGATTAGGCCAGATTCACATGGACCAGTTAAACAAATTGATGTATCAAGATTTAGTAATTGGTCTACCTAAGCACAAGTTTGAGAAGGATAAGCTTTGTGATGCTTGCCAAAAAGCAGTAAAATAAAAAGCCTATTTTAAATTCAAAAATCATATTTCTACTCAAAGGCCTTTACGACTTTTACATATGGATTCATTTGGTGCTTCTTAGGAAGATAGGTGGAAATTACTATAGTTATATGATTGTTGACGAATTTTCAAGATTTATATAAATATTATTCCTTGCTTGCAAAAGTGAAGCCTATAAGGCTTTTGTCAAATTTTCCAACATTGCTCAAAACACTTTAAATTTGAAAACAACATCTATTAGGCGTGACCATGTCTTACATCTTGTCACTCGTACCCAAGTGGTTTTGACCTTAATAAAGATTTTGATATTCCATTCCTTCATATCTTGGTAGGTCTCATTGTTTTGAACATTTTTTGTGTTGACAAGTTTTCCATTTGAGCCTTGGAAGAGCCTCAAAAGGAGGTAACTTATTGCGGAAGAAATCTTATATAAGTGAAAGGCCAGAAAAATGGCTTAGCGAATTATTTTTAGTTAAACGCACATGTCATTAATTGGTTTTGCATGGCCATGTGTAGAACTCCTAATAAATTTGATGAGCGAATTTAGTAGAATCAGCACCTATAAATAGGTGACAAACCTCAATCATTTTCACCCCATTCTTCTCACTTTTTGTGTGTTATTCTGTAGAAGTTGGACCAAAACTCATCACAAGCATATATCACCATACTCAACTACATTCCGTTGGTTCCGACTCAAATTCAACCTACCGTTGTGCTGTTGAAGTTCAGAGATAAGTGGGTGTTTCGATTCTAAGGTATGGATGTCGCTTAGTTTGTGTTAATCACGTCCTAATCACGATTTTTTATGTTTTTGAGCTCGTGTCAAAATATAGGTCGTTTCAACATAAACGGGGGTATCATCAACTCACTGGAGGGTAACATTGTACATAAGGCAATTGGTAATCCATGTCTAATACACTCTATAATAAATCTCAAACATCGTTAGGTTGATAGTTTTTACTTGTATATTGTCTGAGACGAAAAATTGACTCAGGACATGTTGGTTGTTGTTAGTGGTTGCTTTAGTGCGTTGATCCATCAATTTACTCATCGAAAGATAGTAAAACTTCTTACTCATCAAGATAGTTAAAGTAAATTCATATAGTTAGTGGTAGTGAGGTTTTCACAAACTTCATTAGAGATGTGTATTTAACGCGACAAACAATCATTTAGTGACTCTTTAGAGTAACATTAAATGAACGTAAGTTGTGGTTAGTGATTCATCACTTAGTATAATAATTAATTGTATTTGACAATGTTTGTTATTATGAATTATCGGTTCTATGTGATAAATAGTTATATATTATACGTGATTATGATTGTGATATGTTTATTGGATGTATAATTATGTGTTAGAATGAATTGATATCACCTTAGGGTAGACGATTCTAGTGGAGATATTGATTTTTTGAGCATAAGTGAAATAATGTGTATTAATCATAAAATGACAATATGATAACTCTGTAGAGGTTTTGTTTAATTATTTTTGAAATATTGAACAATTAGATCATGTCAATAGTTGGTGTAGCCATGACACAAGTGGAATTACTTACGTCCACTAGAGGTTTTGGAAATATTTTTAAAATTAAAGTATGATGAGGATGTACCGTTAGCAGAAAACTTCATAACTTATGACATGATTAAGAAATTAGAGACTCAATAGTTTGAATTATGTTGTACTGAAGACCACCAAGGTGATTATGGGCGCATGAGGTTGATTGTTGGCTGGAATCCTAACGGGGATATTATTTTAAAGCTAGCTTCGCAGGATAATGCTAGGATTAGGTTATTTGGGCCTTCTTTGGATTGAATTGACTTATAACACACGGACTCCACGTGAAGTTAGGTGGTTTTTCTCTTTGGAGGATGTTGATGGCACATATGTCTTGTGATTATCTGATCTTGATATTAGAGGATGCCATTAGCAGCGTTAGTGACTTGAGACTTCATATACATGCATTCATGTAGCTAGCACCTGATATGAGATAAAAAAAACAAAAGGATGGTTGCTTGGTTACTTTATATTAGTTGTTTGAACTACTAACATATACTTTATTATTTCACTCTCCATTCATATGCTATTTTGTTATTTATGCTATTGTATAGACCAACAGGAAGAAGACGATGTTGGCCTAGTACATATGAACTTGGTGATAGGCTTAGGGTTTTTGATCTAGAGTGATCTAGTGTTCCATTAAGAGGCTTAGGATGGGTAGCAGATGGGCACAATTTTAGGAATTTCCCCATACATTGGGAACAAGAAGTATACTTATTTCTTAGCACCCCCCACCCCCCATTTCATGCTATCAAGGCAGCTCACATGTTGTCCCACCGCGTTCCATATTATTTTCTCAGAGGAGACATGGGTGTGGAGACAAACATGTTGGGAACAAAGTGAAATCGGGAGTGACTTCATCCTCAGCCTCGTCGAGGGTGTTTCAGTACACTCAGCCTCGTCTTTTTGTACTTTTTGGCTAGTGTGGAGTCCATTCCTTATTTTGTTACATGTCATTCGCAACATCTTTTGTTTTGAATGCTTATGTACTTAGCTTGTTGATGTATCGTGCTTATTGTTAAGACAAACTCTCAAATTAAGTTTTGATGAAAATAAACAAAGGTTAATTACGTATGTTAATTATGATTCTAAATGTTATGTTAATTTAATCTGAGCTCCTGAGTGTTTTTATTAAAGATAGGAACCAAGCAAAGCAAAGAAATCAGATGAAAAACCAAACTGAACATTCTTAACCATAAGTTATACAAAACGAAGAATGTTCTGCAGAATCAAGATTGACTGCCGCAGCCACTTCACCAATCTTTCTCCATCACTTTAACAATGACTCTGCCTTAATTCTTTATACCAATTTCATCAGTACATGGCAGGGAACAGATAGGAATCGTTATTACTTAAAATGGTTCTCAAATCACTAAGATAAATCATCATGAATATAAGCATGTCCAAAACGGACTGTAACTTTCTCTAGTCTGGAACTGTCAAGAAAGTTGAAACAAGACTGAAGATCAAGAATGATTATAAGTCCTCAGATTGTCCAGAAGACCATCAGACCAGATTGATCATCAAACTCCACCTTTAGTCAACGTTCTCCGTTTTTGATAAGAACAATCTCTGTTTCTGCAGAAGAAGACTTCTCACTTCTGCAGAAATTATTCACTCCTTTCCAAACAGTTTTGGATCGAATCAAATGTCCAGATCAAAGCCCAATAATCTTCAAGTATTTTTGAAGCTTAATGGGTCATTAAAACGCGCAGGAAATATGTGTGTAATTCAGCAAAACGGCCCAAAACAGCAAGGCCCAAAACTGTCACATGAATGGTGTATTTTTTTCAACAAAAAGGTTGCTTGTGTCAGAGGAAAACAGAGCACTACCAACAGCTCTTTCTGACCAGAATTAATTGCCCAAATCGTCTATAAAATCAAGGAAAATTCGCAAGCATCGTTCGGAACTTCAAGTGCCAAGAATTCTCATTAAATCACATTCACTTGCATTCTTGAAGCTATCTCATTCACAGAAGAAATCAGGCTGAAATTGTTTCATACTTCCAGATTATCTTACTGGGTTCTTTTATTCCAATTTATTCTCAAACAAGAGTTGAGCATAATCAGATTCAACCAAACCTTTTAAATCATTATTGTGTAAACTTATAACAATAAGGATTGTTTATAGTTTGAGAGTTATTAAAAGAGTTAACTGTAAAAATCCTAGCAGATTAGTTAGGTGACTTGATTGAATCCTTTAACCAGGATATATCATTGTGTAGTATCTCTCCTTATCTCTATTTACATTCAGTTATTTTTATTGTCAAATTAAATAGAGAAACTAAAAACTGCAATTTTAACTAATCAAGAACGTTCTCAGTTTTCTGAATCAGAACCAAGAACGTTCTCCGTTTCTGTTTTTCATAACCAAGATCATTCTTGAGTTGTTTTTCTTAAGTTTTTAACAGGAAATTTTAAATAGGCAAGATTACAATTCAAACCCCGTTCCTTGTAACTTGACATTGCTACTTCAATTGGCATCAGAGCCAGGTCTCTAAAAGAAACACTTTAACCAAGTGCTAGAGAAAAAGATCTAGAAGAAAGAATGTCAAAAGCAAAATACATTGTTGAAGGAGGATCTTCAAACAGGCCACCATATTTTGACGGAACTGATTACTACTTTTGGAAAAACAAGACACAGGAATGTGGCGCATCATTACAGATGGAGATTTCATTCCAAGAGATGATCAAAATGATTCAAACTCTGCCAAGAAGGAAGAAATCGACAGGACATCTGAAGACAAAACTAAGGTACTCTTAAACTCTAAAGCTCAATTATTCTTATCGTGTGCTTTGAGCAGGGAAGAAAGCGAAAGAGTTGATGAATGCACAACTGCTAAAGAAATTTGGGATACATTACAAATTCATCATGAGGGAACAAACCATGTCAAAGAAACAAGAATAGACATCGACATAAGAAAATTTGAGCTATTCGAAATGAATGAAGGAGAAACCATTGATGAAATGTATTCAAGGTTCACGACTATAGTAAATGAAATGCGATCGTTAGGAAAGGCTTACTCAGTACAAGACAGAGTAAGAAAGATCATGAGATGTCTTCCAATCATATGGAGACCAATGGTGACAGCTATAAGCCAAGCCAAAAATCTTGAAGTACTGGCATTAGAAGAACTAATTGGAACCTTAAGAGCACATGAGGTATTGCTGCAAGAAGATAAACCTGTCAAGAAAAGTAAAGCAATAGCCTTAAAAGCATCTCAAGAAAGCATACCAATCCAAATAGAAGAAGAACCAGAAGAAGTTGGACAAGAAGATGCTGATGAAGAAATAGCTCTTCTCACTAGAAGAATTCAGAGAATGATGAGAAGGAGAGACCAGATCAAGAAAGGATTCCCAAACCAAAGAGAAAATCCCAAAACAGAAACAGATAAGAGCCAAATCACATGTTTTGGATGCAATAAGTTGGGACATTACAAATCTGAGTGTCCCCTGAACAAAAAGGCACCAAACAGATTTCCTTTTAAAAAGAAATCAATGATGGCTACATGGGATAACTCAGATGAATCTGATGAAGAAGAAGATGAAGAAGCCAACATATGCTTAATGGTCAACACTGAAGAAAATGAGGTAACAAAATTTGAACCATGTATTTTGTGTGAACAAATGGAGAAAGAATTTGACAACTTACTAAATGATTCAAACTTACTCATTCAAAAGTGTAGTTCTTTGAAAGAAAAATTTTATAAAGAAAAAGAAGAAAAAGAAAAAACTCAAGCTCTAAATGATACGCTAAAAGAAATTATTCAAAATCTGAAAGAATCTCAGACCAAAAAATTTCACACTGAAAAACCAGAAAGTCAAGAACATTCTACACTTCAAAAGGAGAACGTTCTCCTTAAAGCTGAAACTCAAAAAACCAAAATGTATGAAAACTTTTTTATTCCGGAAAGAAGAGAAAATAAATGCAATATCAAATGTTCATACTGCAGCAAAATCGGACATCTTGAATTTGCATGTTATTTTAAGAAAAGAGATGAGAAAATCAAGAACAAGCAGAGAGGAGAACGATCTGGAACAAAAACAGGTTTTTCTCAGAAAAAAGGAGAACATTCTCTAGCTAAAACACAAAACGGAGAAAGTTCTGAAAATCTGTCAAAACCAGTTAAAAAATCTTTTCAAAAACAAATGATCAAATGTTCATCATGTTCCAAGATTGGACACTCTGAATCAACATGTCATATTAACAGAAAATCAAAATTTAGAACTAATCCACAAGGACCCAAGACAAAATGGGTACCAAAAGTTAATGAAACCAAAACTGCAGGTTGGTTCTCAAGGTGTCATGAAAAAGCCATGGTTCTTGCACAGTGGTTGTTCAAGACATATGACAGGTGATAAAAATTGCTTCATGTCCTTCGTCAAGAAAGATGGAGGGTCAGTCACCTTTGGAAATGATAGGATCAAAGGTAAAGGGACAATTGGTCAGAAAAATTCTGCTCAAATAACTGATGTTCAATATGTTGAAGGTCTGAAACATAACCTCTTAAGCATAAGTCAATTGTGTGACAATGGATGTGAAGTTATTTTCAAACCCAACCTTTGAGAAATCATAAAAACAAAATCTGGTGAAAAACTGTTTTCTGGAACCAGAAAGAAAAATCTTTATTGATAAAGATAAATGGATTTGGCATAAAAGGGCAGGGCATATCAGTATGAAAACCATTTCTAAAATTTTAAAATTAGAACTAGTTAGAGGATTACCAAAACTGAATTTTAAAAAAGACAAAATATGTGAAGCATGTGTCAAGGGAAAACAAGTCAAAAGTAGCTTTCACTCAAAAGAATTTATTTCCACAAACATAATTCTTGAATTACTTCATATAGATTTATTTGGTCCTGTCAAAACAACAAGTTTAGGAGGAATGAAATATGGTTTTGTTATTGTTGATGACTTTTCAAGATACACTTGGGTACTATTTTTAAAACAAAAAGATGATGCTTTTGAAGCTTTTAGAATCTTTTGTAAAAAGGTACAAAATGAAAAAGAATCTAGCATTATTTCTATAAGAAGTGATCATGGAGGAGAATTCATAAATGCCCCTTTCAAAAACTTTCTTGAAGAACTTGGCATTTCTCACAATTTGTCTTGTGCAAGAACTCCTCAGCAAAATGGAGTTGTTGAAAGAAAAAATAGAACCTTACAAGAAATGGCAAGAACAATCTTGGAAGAATCTAATGTTGAAAAATATTTTTGGGCTGAAGCCGTCAACACATCATGTTATATTTTAAATCGAGTATCCATAAGAAAAATCATAAACAAAACTCCATATGAAATCTGGAAAAACAGAAAACCAAACATTTCATATTTTCACATTTTTGGGTGTTACTGTTATATTCTAAACAACAAAGATGTTCTTGGAAAATTTGATGCAAAATCAGACAAAGCTATCTTTTTGGGTTATTCAACCGACTCTAAAGGTTATAGGGTTTTTAATCTAAGAACTAAAGTTGTAAAAATCAGCATGCATATTCTATTTGATGAGTTTGATGACTTAGTAATGGAAAAACAAATGAGGATGAAGAACTACCAGACACACAGCAGAAAACTGATGTGCAGGAAACGGAGATTGATAAACAATCTCCGTATCATTCTCTACCTAAAAGTTGGAGAACGATAGGAGATCATCCTCAAACTCAAATCATTGGAGATACAGCAGATGGAATTCGACCCAAAAAGTCATTCAAGAATGATGAGAACAACATGGCAATGATTTCTCAAGTTGAACCAAAATCAATTAAAGAAGCCATAGTTGATCAATCTTGGATTGAAGCCATGAAGGAAGAACTGCAGATGTTCGATAAGAATGAAGTCTGGACCTTGGTACCAAATCCTCAAGATCGAACAATCATTGGTACACGTTGGGTTTTCAGAAACAAATTAGATGAAGAAGGTAAGGTAGTAAGAAACAAAGCAAGATTGGTTGCTCAAGGTTATAACCAACAAGAAGGTATAGACTACGATGAAACTTTTGCTCCTATTGCAAGGTTAGAAGCTATTCGTATACTTCTTGCATATGCATCTCATAAACTTATTAAATTATTTCAAATGGATGTAAAAAGTGCATTCTTAAATAGCTTCTTAAATGAGAAAGTTTATGTAAAACAACCTCCTGGTTTTGAAGATCATTTAAAACCAAATCATGTTTTGAAACTTACAAAAGCTCTCTACGGCTTAAAACAAGCACCAAGAGCTTGGTATGATAGGTTAAGTTCCTTCTTAATTAAAAATGGATTTTCTAGAGGAAAGATCGATACTACACTTTTTAAGAAAATTGATAAAAATGATTTACTCATTGTACAAGTGTATGTCGACGATATTATTTTTGGATCAACTAATGAAAATATGTGTGATGGTTTTTCAAAACTCATGCAAAGTGAATTTGAAATGAACATGATGGGAGAGTTGAGATATTTTCTTGGTTTACAAATTAAACAACATAAAAATTGTATTTTTATCTGTCAAGAAAAATACATTAAAGACTTGTTAACCAAATATAAAATGAATGAAGCAAAAATCATGTCTACTCCTATGCATCCATCATCTTCATTAGACAAAGATGAACAAGGAAAATCTGTTTATGAAAAAGAATACAGACGTATGATTGGTTCCTTGCTGTATTTAACTGCTAGCAGGCCAGATATTGTATTCGCAGTAGGATTATGTGCTAGATTTCAATCTGCGCCAAAAGAATCTCATTTAACAACTGTGAAACGAATTTTTAGATATCTTGTTGGAACTACTGATCTTGGCCTTTGGTATAGAAAAAGTTCTCATTTTGATCTTGTAGCATATTGCGATGCTGATTATGCTGGAGACAAAACTGAAAGAAAAAGCACTAGTGGAGCATGTCAGTTTCTGGGAGATGCTTTGATAAGCTGGTCTTGTAGGAAACAAAATACTATAGCCGTATCAACCACTGAAGCTGAATACGTATCAGCTGCAAGCTGCTGCTCACAAGTTCTTTGGATAAAAAATCAACTTGAAGACTTCTCTGTAAGTTACTCAAGTATTCCAATTTACTGTAATAATACTAGTGCAATCAATTTGTTAAAAAATCCAATTCAGCATTCTCGTTCAAAACATATTGAAATAAAACATCATTTTATTCGCGATCATGTTAATAAAAAGGATATTGAATTAATCTTTGTTGATACTCAAAATCAGCTTGCTGACATTTTTACAAAGCCTTTAGTTGAGGAAAGCTTTAATTCAATCAAGAAAAACTGAAAATCATGAAAAATTCTGAAAATTCGAGTTAAAACTGCTTCTGCAGAAAACGGAGAACGTTTATCAGTCTCCGTTTTTTAAACATCTTTCTCCGTTTTTCAAACTCTCCCCGGAATCGTCATCTTCATCATGCGCAGGAATGGCTTGTACCAGCATTAAATGCGCGTGTCTCTAGGTCACTGTCAAGTCGTCAAAACGGTTCCCTTCCCCAACACATGGCAGTTCCCTAGGTTCATATCATCATTGCTTTTCTTTCTCTCTCTCTCTCTCTCTTGAAAAACTAACAAAACGAATTTCAATCATCACCACTGTTCATCTTCAGAAACAGCCTTCTTCATCCTCAAACCTTCGTCTTCTTCACCTTTCATCAACCATCACTCTCAGTTTCCACAAAAATGGCTCGAACAAAACAATCTGCTCGCAAAAATGCATGCACTGACACTCCATCACCATCATCATCCTTCTCACCAATCTATAATCGTTCATCTTCACCTCCACCCAGACCAACTCCTCCAAAACATTCTTCAGACTCTTCCTTTTCTGACTATCTCTCATCCTCCCCTGAATCTAACCCAAACTCCTCCATTCTTGAACCTTTATCTTTTGTTCTTCCCCCCTCTTCATTCATGTCCATCTCCAAACGTTTCTCAAGTTCCTCCTCACTTGCGCACATCCTTCTCTAGTCCCGCACCACCACAAAAATTTGTCAATCCTCCTGCACCACAAAGACGCTCCATGAGAATCTTAGCAGGAATTGGGACTTCAAAAAACCCAATCACTAAACCTGCTTATTTCATCATCTCAGACTCTGAGTCTGATGATTCATCTGATCCTCCTCCTGAAGCACCTACAACAAAATCCACAAAACCTTCAACTCCATCAAAATCTTCATTTTCCTCTGAACCTTCTCAATCAAATAAAAAACAGAGAATGATCAATGAACTTTTCTCTTCTCCTAAACCCACCTGCCCACCCTCTCATCCTCTCAAAACAAAAATCATTGTGCCAATGTCTCAATTTTTGGCAAGAAAAAACTTAAACATTCGCCAACGATTCAAAACCTCTGCACCCAAACAGAACTTTCGTCACAATCCATCTGCTTCGCAAGAACGTTCTCCAAGTTCAGAAGGTTCTCCAATCCGTGAACCTTCATCCACCTCACATCAAGAACGTTCTCCAGTACCTTCCACTCCAAACACTCAAAAAACCCCTACATCTACTCTAGAATGTTCTCCTATTCATCAAAAATCTCCCTCACCCACTCAAGAACGTTCACCTACAACAGAACGTTCTCCGTATTACGCTCCCACTTCTTCACAATCCACCAAACGTCCCCTTTCACCTCACACTCCTTCCTCTGACTCTGATTCCCCTGCACCACCTTCTCCACCTTCCAAGATAGCCAAAACTCAACCTACTCCTTTAATTCCATCCACTGCCACAAAACTGTTTAAAGACAAATGGGCTCAGAGACCCATTGGTGTTGGCCAAGTTTTCATTTTTGACAAACTCATAGTCGATGGAAACGCTGTTCAACATTTTACTGATGCTCTAGGCTGGACTGCCTTTTTACAAATATCTGAACCCTACTATCCAGATGTTGTTCGAGCTTTCTATTGTCAGGCTAAAACATTCCCTGATAAATCTCTATTAATTTCCACCATCAAGGGAATTGAGATCAAACTAACTCCTGACATTCTGGCCTCCATCTTGGATCTTCCTACTTACGGTCCTGCTGTTTTTGGTAAATCCTGGTATGCACCTCTCAATCTTAAAGAGACTGTAGTTCTCTCTGAGTTGTTTCAAGAGAACTCTACTAGGTACCTTTCCACATATCTTCGACCACTTCCTAAAATTTTCAACAACATGAGCCAGCATACTCTTCTTCCTCACTGTGAAAGCCATGAGTATGTCTCTGAAAATGACGCGCTCATCATCTATCATCTTCTCAACTGCAAGCGTCTCAACCTACCTCATCTGATACTTCATCACATGATCGCTGCTGCAACCAAAGACTACAAGAAGAATACTGTTCCTTATGGTATGATTCTTACAAAAGTCTTTAACCATTTTAATATTCCTCTGTCAAATGAAAAATCCCTTATCAAAATCTCAAAATTCTCCACCAAAAACATGGCCCATATGAAAATAACCGTCACAAGACAGCCTTCCCCCACACCAGAAACACATCCAAAATATCCAACCACTAGCCGTCCCTCAACCAGATAATCTGCCCCAATCATCTCCTCTTTTCCATCTCCTCTAAAACGCAAATGCTCTACAAGACAACGACCTTTTGTTCCAGACCCCACTTCACTTTCTCCTTCCCCAGACAGAGAAACTACCAATGCTGAAGAACGTTCTCCTCCAACCCATGAACGTTCTCCTGAAAAAGCTCCAGAACGTTCACCTGAAAACCAAGAACGTTCTCCCAGTCTTCCTCTTGCAAATCCTACTTTCTCTGTTTTTCCCCAACAATCCACAATTTCCTCCACTGACTTCATCTCTGTCTCCCAACTACTTCGTTCTCCCCTTGATCCCATGACCACACTACTTCCCCACCAAAATGTGTCAGCCATGTCACCTGCGTACATCTCTCCACAGACAACCACTTCTTCCTTTATTGGAATTAGTCAATTTTTTTACTTCTCCCGAGCCTTCAAATAACCAGTCTTCCTCCAATCAATCAAATCCTTAGCCATTTCCTGCCTCCTTCCCAACTGTCTCTGCACCATCAAGCAGTGCTGCTCCAATTCCTCCTCCAATCATGAATCCTCTAAAGGAGCCCACCAACTCATAACTGATGGCAACTCTGCAACTTCTTTTGGCTCGACAGGCTCAGCACGATGTGGAATTTTCAATGCTGCGATCTTGGCTTGCAGAAACCATTGCTCCCAAGTTAGGAGTCCCTCCTCCTCCTGTTCAACCTGCTCCTGCTGCTGCACCGATTCCTGATCCATCGAAGTCTGCGTCTTCAGAAGGATCTTCTCCTTCTTTAGCTAAATAGGAATCTTTTTCTCTTTCCTTTTTGTATGACAAAGGGGGAGAATTAACTTTAGTTTTTATTCTGATTTTTAAGAACTCTGTTTTGTAATCAGAATATTATATTTTGTAATTTTCAATTGCTTTAAGAATCAATGAATTATCCATTACTGATTGCATTAGTTATTTCACTGTAATAAAAATATCTGTTGCATCAATTGAGGGGGAGCTGTAATGCTCTTCAAAATTAAAATTAGAATCAGAATTAAAATCTAAATTAATATGTTTGTCATCATCAAAAAGGGGGAGATTGTTAAGACAAACTCTCAAATTAAGTTTTGATGAAAATAAACAAAGGTTAATTACGTATGTTAATTATGATTCTAAATGTTATGTTAATTTAATCTGAGCTCCTGAGTGTTTTTATTAAAGATAGGAACCAAGCAAAGCAAAGAAATCAGATGAAAAACCAAACTGAACATTCTTAACCATAAGTTATACAAAACGAAGAATGTTCTGCAGAATCAAGATTGACTGCCGCAGCCACTTCACCAATCTTTCTCCATCACTTTAACAATGACTCTGCCTTAATTCTTTATACCAATTTCATCAGTACATGGCAGGGAACAGATAGGAATCGTTATTACTTAAAATGGTTCTCAAATCACTAAGATAAATCATCATGAATATAAGCATGTCCAAAACGGACTGTAACTTTCTCTAGTCTGGAACTGTCAAGAAAGTTGAAACAAGACTGAAGATCAAGAATGATTATAAGTCCTCAGATTGTCCAGAAGACCATCAGACCAGATTGATCATCAAACTCCACCTTTAGTCAACGTTCTCCGTTTTTGATAAGAACAATCTCTGTTTCTGCAGAAGAAGACTTCTCACTTCTGCAGAAATTATTCACTCCTTTCCAAACAGTTTTGGATCGAATCAAATGTCCAGATCAAAGCCCAATAATCTTCAAGTATTTTTGAAGCTTAATGGGTCATTAAAACGCGCAGGAAATATGTGTGTAATTCAGCAAAACGGCCCAAAACAGCAAGGCCCAAAACTGTCACATGAATGGTGTATTTTTTTCAACAAAAAGGTTGCTTGTGTCAGAGGAAAACAGAGCACTACCAACAGCTCTTTCTGACCAGAATTAATTGCCCAAATCGTCTATAAAATCAAGGAAAATTCGCAAGCATCGTTCGGAACTTCAAGTGCCAAGAATTCTCATTAAATCACATTCACTTGCATTCTTGAAGCTATCTCATTCACAGAAGAAATCAGGCTGAAATTGTTTCATACTTCCAGATTATCTTACTGGGTTCTTTTATTCCAATTTATTCTCAAACAAGAGTTGAGCATAATCAGATTCAACCAAACCTTTTAAATCATTATTGTGTAAACTTATAACAATAAGGATTGTTTATAGTTTGAGAGTTATTAAAAGAGTTAACTGTAAAAATCCTAGCAGATTAGTTAGGTGACTTGATTGAATCCTTTAACCAGGATATATCATTGTGTAGTATCTCTCCTTATCTCTATTTACATTCAGTTATTTTTATTGTCAAATTAAATAGAGAAACTAAAAACTGCAATTTTAACTAATCAAGAACGTTCTCAGTTTTCTGAATCAGAACCAAGAACGTTCTCCGTTTCTGTTTTTCATAACCAAGATCATTCTTGAGTTGTTTTTCTTAAGTTTTTAACAGGAAATTTTAAATAGGCAAGATTACAATTCAAACCCCGTTCCTTGTAACTTGACATTGCTACTTCAATTGGCATCAGAGCCAGGTCTCTAAAAGAAACACTTTAACCAAGTGCTAGAGAAAAAGATCTAGAAGAAAGAATGTCAAAAGCAAAATACATTGTTGAAGGAGGATCTTCAAACAGGCCACCATATTTTGACGGAACTGATTACTACTTTTGGAAAAACAAGACACAGGAATGTGGCGCATCATTACAGATGGAGATTTCATTCCAAGAGATGATCAAAATGATTCAAACTCTGCCAAGAAGGAAGAAATCGACAGGACATCTGAAGACAAAACTAAGGTACTCTTAAACTCTAAAGCTCAATTATTCTTATCGTGTGCTTTGAGCAGGGAAGAAAGCGAAAGAGTTGATGAATGCACAACTGCTAAAGAAATTTGGGATACATTACAAATTCATCATGAGGGAACAAACCATGTCAAAGAAACAAGAATAGACATCGACATAAGAAAATTTGAGCTATTCGAAATGAATGAAGGAGAAACCATTGATGAAATGTATTCAAGGTTCACGACTATAGTAAATGAAATGCGATCGTTAGGAAAGGCTTACTCAGTACAAGACAGAGTAAGAAAGATCATGAGATGTCTTCCAATCATATGGAGACCAATGGTGACAGCTATAAGCCAAGCCAAAAATCTTGAAGTACTGGCATTAGAAGAACTAATTGGAACCTTAAGAGCACATGAGGTATTGCTGCAAGAAGATAAACCTGTCAAGAAAAGTAAAGCAATAGCCTTAAAAGCATCTCAAGAAAGCATACCAATCCAAATAGAAGAAGAACCAGAAGAAGTTGGACAAGAAGATGCTGATGAAGAAATAGCTCTTCTCACTAGAAGAATTCAGAGAATGATGAGAAGGAGAGACCAGATCAAGAAAGGATTCCCAAACCAAAGAGAAAATCCCAAAACAGAAACAGATAAGAGCCAAATCACATGTTTTGGATGCAATAAGTTGGGACATTACAAATCTGAGTGTCCCCTGAACAAAAAGGCACCAAACAGATTTCCTTTTAAAAAGAAATCAATGATGGCTACATGGGATAACTCAGATGAATCTGATGAAGAAGAAGATGAAGAAGCCAACATATGCTTAATGGTCAACACTGAAGAAAATGAGGTAACAAAATTTGAACCATGTATTTTGTGTGAACAAATGGAGAAAGAATTTGACAACTTACTAAATGATTCAAACTTACTCATTCAAAAGTGTAGTTCTTTGAAAGAAAAATTTTATAAAGAAAAAGAAGAAAAAGAAAAAACTCAAGCTCTAAATGATACGCTAAAAGAAATTATTCAAAATCTGAAAGAATCTCAGACCAAAAAATTTCACACTGAAAAACCAGAAAGTCAAGAACATTCTACACTTCAAAAGGAGAACGTTCTCCTTAAAGCTGAAACTCAAAAAACCAAAATGTATGAAAACTTTTTTATTCCGGAAAGAAGAGAAAATAAATGCAATATCAAATGTTCATACTGCAGCAAAATCGGACATCTTGAATTTGCATGTTATTTTAAGAAAAGAGATGAGAAAATCAAGAACAAGCAGAGAGGAGAACGATCTGGAACAAAAACAGGTTTTTCTCAGAAAAAAGGAGAACATTCTCTAGCTAAAACACAAAACGGAGAAAGTTCTGAAAATCTGTCAAAACCAGTTAAAAAATCTTTTCAAAAACAAATGATCAAATGTTCATCATGTTCCAAGATTGGACACTCTGAATCAACATGTCATATTAACAGAAAATCAAAATTTAGAACTAATCCACAAGGACCCAAGACAAAATGGGTACCAAAAGTTAATGAAACCAAAACTGCAGGTTGGTTCTCAAGGTGTCATGAAAAAGCCATGGTTCTTGCACAGTGGTTGTTCAAGACATATGACAGGTGATAAAAATTGCTTCATGTCCTTCGTCAAGAAAGATGGAGGGTCAGTCACCTTTGGAAATGATAGGATCAAAGGTAAAGGGACAATTGGTCAGAAAAATTCTGCTCAAATAACTGATGTTCAATATGTTGAAGGTCTGAAACATAACCTCTTAAGCATAAGTCAATTGTGTGACAATGGATGTGAAGTTATTTTCAAACCCAACCTTTGAGAAATCATAAAAACAAAATCTGGTGAAAAACTGTTTTCTGGAACCAGAAAGAAAAATCTTTATTGATAAAGATAAATGGATTTGGCATAAAAGGGCAGGGCATATCAGTATGAAAACCATTTCTAAAATTTTAAAATTAGAACTAGTTAGAGGATTACCAAAACTGAATTTTAAAAAAGACAAAATATGTGAAGCATGTGTCAAGGGAAAACAAGTCAAAAGTAGCTTTCACTCAAAAGAATTTATTTCCACAAACATAATTCTTGAATTACTTCATATAGATTTATTTGGTCCTGTCAAAACAACAAGTTTAGGAGGAATGAAATATGGTTTTGTTATTGTTGATGACTTTTCAAGATACACTTGGGTACTATTTTTAAAACAAAAAGATGATGCTTTTGAAGCTTTTAGAATCTTTTGTAAAAAGGTACAAAATGAAAAAGAATCTAGCATTATTTCTATAAGAAGTGATCATGGAGGAGAATTCATAAATGCCCCTTTCAAAAACTTTCTTGAAGAACTTGGCATTTCTCACAATTTGTCTTGTGCAAGAACTCCTCAGCAAAATGGAGTTGTTGAAAGAAAAAATAGAACCTTACAAGAAATGGCAAGAACAATCTTGGAAGAATCTAATGTTGAAAAATATTTTTGGGCTGAAGCCGTCAACACATCATGTTATATTTTAAATCGAGTATCCATAAGAAAAATCATAAACAAAACTCCATATGAAATCTGGAAAAACAGAAAACCAAACATTTCATATTTTCACATTTTTGGGTGTTACTGTTATATTCTAAACAACAAAGATGTTCTTGGAAAATTTGATGCAAAATCAGACAAAGCTATCTTTTTGGGTTATTCAACCGACTCTAAAGGTTATAGGGTTTTTAATCTAAGAACTAAAGTTGTAAAAATCAGCATGCATATTATATTTGATGAGTTTGATGACTTAGTAATGGAAAAACAAATGAGGATGAAGAACTACCAGACACACAGCAGAAAACTGATGTGCAGGAAACGGAGATTGATAAACAATCTCCGTATCATTCTCTACCTAAAAGTTGGAGAACGATAGGAGATCATCCTCAAACTCAAATCATTGGAGATACAGCAGATGGAATTCGACCCAAAAAGTCATTCAAGAATGATGAGAACAACATGGCAATGATTTCTCAAGTTGAACCAAAATCAATTAAAGAAGCCATAGTTGATCAATCTTGGATTGAAGCCATGAAGGAAGAACTGCAGATGTTCGATAAGAATGAAGTCTGGACCTTGGTACCAAATCCTCAAGATCGAACAATCATTGGTACACGTTGGGTTTTCAGAAACAAATTAGATGAAGAAGGTAAGGTAGTAAGAAACAAAGCAAGATTGGTTGCTCAAGGTTATAACCAACAAGAAGGTATAGACTACGATGAAACTTTTGCTCCTATTGCAAGGTTAGAAGCTATTCGTATACTTCTTGCATATGCATCTCATAAACTTATTAAATTATTTCAAATGGATGTAAAAAGTGCATTCTTAAATAGCTTCTTAAATGAGAAAGTTTATGTAAAACAACCTCCTGGTTTTGAAGATCATTTAAAACCAAATCATGTTTTGAAACTTACAAAAGCTCTCTACGGCTTAAAACAAGCACCAAGAGCTTGGTATGATAGGTTAAGTTCCTTCTTAATTAAAAATGGATTTTCTAGAGGAAAGATCGATACTACACTTTTTAAGAAAATTGATAAAAATGATTTACTCATTGTACAAGTGTATGTCGACGATATTATTTTTGGATCAACTAATGAAAATATGTGTGATGGTTTTTCAAAACTCATGCAAAGTGAATTTGAAATGAACATGATGGGAGAGTTGAGATATTTTCTTGGTTTACAAATTAAACAACATAAAAATTGTATTTTTATCTGTCAAGAAAAATACATTAAAGACTTGTTAACCAAATATAAAATGAATGAAGCAAAAATCATGTCTACTCCTATGCATCCATCATCTTCATTAGACAAAGATGAACAAGGAAAATCTGTTTATGAAAAAGAATACAGACGTATGATTGGTTCCTTGCTGTATTTAACTGCTAGCAGGCCAGATATTGTATTCGCAGTAGGATTATGTGCTAGATTTCAATCTGCGCCAAAAGAATCTCATTTAACAACTGTGAAACGAATTTTTAGATATCTTGTTGGAACTACTGATCTTGGCCTTTGGTATAGAAAAAGTTCTCATTTTGATCTTGTAGCATATTGCGATGCTGATTATGCTGGAGACAAAACTGAAAGAAAAAGCACTAGTGGAGCATGTCAGTTTCTGGGAGATGCTTTGATAAGCTGGTCTTGTAGGAAACAAAATACTATAGTCGTATCAACCACTGAAGCTGAATACGTATCAGCTGCAAGCTGCTGCTCACAAGTTCTTTGGATAAAAAATCAACTTGAAGACTTCTCTGTAAGTTACTCAAGTATTCCAATTTACTGTAATAATACTAGTGCAATCAATTTGTTAAAAAATCCAATTCAGCATTCTCGTTCAAAACATATTGAAATAAAACATCATTTTATTCGCGATCATGTTAATAAAAAGGATATTGAATTAATCTTTGTTGATACTCAAAATCAGCTTGCTGACATTTTTACAAAGCCTTTAGTTGAGGAAAGCTTTAATTCAATCAAGAAAAACTGAAAATCATGAAAAATTCTGAAAATTCGAGTTAAAACTGCTTCTGCAGAAAACGGAGAACGTTTATCAGTCTCCGTTTTTTAAACATCTTTCTCCGTTTTTCAAACTCTCCCCGGAATCGTCATCTTCATCATGCGCAGGAATGGCTTGTACCAGCATTAAATGCGCGTGTCTCTAGGTCACTGTCAAGTCGTCAAAACGGTTCCCTTCCCCAACACATGGCAGTTCCCTAGGTTCATATCATCATTGCTTTTCTTTCTCTCTCTCTCTCTCTCTTGAAAAACTAACAAAACGAATTTCAATCATCACCACTGTTCATCTTCAGAAACAGCCTTCTTCATCCTCAAACCTTCGTCTTCTTCACCTTTCATCAACCATCACTCTCAGTTTCCACAAAAATGGCTCGAACAAAACAATCTGCTCGCAAAAATGCATGCACTGACACTCCATCACCATCATCATCCTTCTCACCAATCTATAATCGTTCATCTTCACCTCCACCCAGACCAACTCCTCCAAAACATTCTTCAGACTCTTCCTTTTCTGACTATCTCTCATCCTCCCCTGAATCTAACCCAAACTCCTCCATTCTTGAACCTTTATCTTTTGTTCTTCCCCCCTCTTCATTCATGTCCATCTCCAAACGTTTCTCAAGTTCCTCCTCACTTGCGCACATCCTTCTCTAGTCCCGCACCACCACAAAAATTTGTCAATCCTCCTGCACCACAAAGACGCTCCATGAGAATCTTAGCAGGAATTGGGACTTCAAAAAACCCAATCACTAAACCTGCTTATTTCATCATCTCAGACTCTGAGTCTGATGATTCATCTGATCCTCCTCCTGAAGCACCTACAACAAAATCCACAAAACCTTCAACTCCATCAAAATCTTCATTTTCCTCTGAACCTTCTCAATCAAATAAAAAACAGAGAATGATCAATGAACTTTTCTCTTCTCCTAAACCCACCTGCCCACCCTCTCATCCTCTCAAAACAAAAATCATTGTGCCAATGTCTCAATTTTTGGCAAGAAAAAACTTAAACATTCGCCAACGATTCAAAACCTCTGCACCCAAACAGAACTTTCGTCACAATCCATCTGCTTCGCAAGAACGTTCTCCAAGTTCAGAAGGTTCTCCAATCCGTGAACCTTCATCCACCTCACATCAAGAACGTTCTCCAGTACCTTCCACTCCAAACACTCAAAAAACCCCTACATCTACTCTAGAATGTTCTCCTATTCATCAAAAATCTCCCTCACCCACTCAAGAACGTTCACCTACAACAGAACGTTCTCCGTATTACGCTCCCACTTCTTCACAATCCACCAAACGTCCCCTTTCACCTCACACTCCTTCCTCTGACTCTGATTCCCCTGCACCACCTTCTCCACCTTCCAAGATAGCCAAAACTCAACCTACTCCTTTAATTCCATCCACTGCCACAAAACTGTTTAAAGACAAATGGGCTCAGAGACCCATTGGTGTTGGCCAAGTTTTCATTTTTGACAAACTCATAGTCGATGGAAACGCTGTTCAACATTTTACTGATGCTCTAGGCTGGACTGCCTTTTTACAAATATCTGAACCCTACTATCCAGATGTTGTTCGAGCTTTCTATTGTCAGGCTAAAACATTCCCTGATAAATCTCTATTAATTTCCACCATCAAGGGAATTGAGATCAAACTAACTCCTGACATTCTGGCCTCCATCTTGGATCTTCCTACTTACGGTCCTGCTGTTTTTGGTAAATCCTGGTATGCACCTCTCAATCTTAAAGAGACTGTAGTTCTCTCTGAGTTGTTTCAAGAGAACTCTACTAGGTACCTTTCCACATATCTTCGACCACTTCCTAAAATTTTCAACAACATGAGCCAGCATACTCTTCTTCCTCACTGTGAAAGCCATGAGTATGTCTCTGAAAATGACGCGCTCATCATCTATCATCTTCTCAACTGCAAGCGTCTCAACCTACCTCATCTGATACTTCATCACATGATCGCTGCTGCAACCAAAGACTACAAGAAGAATACTGTTCCTTATGGTATGATTCTTACAAAAGTCTTTAACCATTTTAATATTCCTCTGTCAAATGAAAAATCCCTTATCAAAATCTCAAAATTCTCCACCAAAAACATGGCCCATATGAAAATAACCGTCACAAGACAGCCTTCCCCCACACCAGAAACACATCCAAAATATCCAACCACTAGCCGTCCCTCAACCAGATAATCTGCCCCAATCATCTCCTCTTTTCCATCTCCTCTAAAACGCAAATGCTCTACAAGACAACGACCTTTTGTTCCAGACCCCACTTCACTTTCTCCTTCCCCAGACAGAGAAACTACCAATGCTGAAGAACGTTCTCCTCCAACCCATGAACGTTCTCCTGAAAAAGCTCCAGAACGTTCACCTGAAAACCAAGAACGTTCTCCCAGTCTTCCTCTTGCAAATCCTACTTTCTCTGTTTTTCCCCAACAATCCACAATTTCCTCCACTGACTTCATCTCTGTCTCCCAACTACTTCGTTCTCCCCTTGATCCCATGACCACACTACTTCCCCACCAAAATGTGTCAGCCATGTCACCTGCGTACATCTCTCCACAGACAACCACTTCTTCCTTTATTGGAATTAGTCAATTTTTTTACTTCTCCCGAGCCTTCAAATAACCAGTCTTCCTCCAATCAATCAAATCCTTAGCCATTTCCTGCCTCCTTCCCAACTGTCTCTGCACCATCAAGCAGTGCTGCTCCAATTCCTCCTCCAATCATGAATCCTCTAAAGGAGCCCACCAACTCATAACTGATGGCAACTCTGCAACTTCTTTTGGCTCGACAGGCTCAGCACGATGTGGAATTTTCAATGTTGCGATCTTGGCTTGCAGAAACCATTGCTCCCAAGTTAGGAGTCCCTCCTCCTCCTGTTCAACCTGCTCCTGCTGCTGCACCGATTCCTGATCCATCGAAGTCTGCGTCTTCAGAAGGATCTTCTCCTTCTTTAGCTAAATAGGAATCTTTTTCTCTTTCCTTTTTGTATGACAAAGGGGGAGAATTAACTTTAGTTTTTATTCTGATTTTTAAGAACTCTGTTTTGTAATCAGAATATTATATTTTGTAATTTTCAATTGCTTTAAGAATCAATGAATTATCCATTACTGATTGCATTAGTTATTTCACTGTAATAAAAATATCTGTTGCATCAATTGAGGGGGAGCTGTAATGCTCTTCAAAATTAAAATTAGAATCAGAATTAAAATCTAAATTAATATGTTTGTCATCATCAAAAAGGGGGAGATTGTTAAGACAAACTCTCAAATTAAGTTTTGATGAAAATAAACAAAGGTTAATTAAGTATGTTAATTATGATTCTAAATGTTATGTTAATTTAATATGTGCTCTTGAGTGTTTTTATTAAAGATAGGAACCAAGCAAAGCAAAGAAATCAGATGAAAAACCAAACTGAACATTCTTAACCATAAGTTATACAAAACGGAGAATGTTCTGCAGAATCAAGATTGACTGTCACAACTATTTCACCAATCTTTCTCCATCACTTCAACAATGATTGTGCCTTAATTCTTTATATCAGTACATGGCAGGGAACAGATAGGGATCATTATTACTTAAAATGGTTCTCAAATCACTAAGATAAATCATCATGAATATAAGCATGTCAAAAACGGACTCTAACTTTCTCTAGTCTGGAATTGTCAAGAAAGTTGAAACAAGACTGAAGATCAAGATTGACTATAAGTCCTCAGTTTGTCCAGAAGACCATCAGACCAGATTGATCATCAAACTCCACCTTGAGTCAACGTTCTCCGTTTTTGAGAAGAACAATCTCTGTTTCTGCAGAAGAAGACTTCTCAGTTCTACATAAATTATTCACTCCTTTCAAACAGTTTTGGATCGAATAAAATGTCCAGATCAAAGCCCAATAATCATCAAGTATTTTCGAAGCTTAATGGGTCATTAAAACGCGCAGGAAATATGTGTGTGATTAAGCAAACCAGGAAATATGTGGGTCATTAAAACTGTCACATGAATGGTGTAGTTTTTTCAACAGAAAGGTTGCTTGTGTCAGGGGAAAACAGAGCACTACCAACAGCTCTTTCTGACCAGAATTAATTGCCCAAATCGTCTATAAAAGCAAGGAAAATTCACAAGCATCATTCAGAACTTCAAGAGCCAAGAATTCTCATTAAATCACATTCACTTGAATTCGTGAAGGTATCTCATTCACAGAAGAAATCAGGCTGAAATTGTTTCATACTTCCAGATTATCTTACTGAGTTCTTTTATTCTAAATTTATTCTCAAACAAGAGTTGAGCATAATCAGATTCAACCAAATCTTTTAAATCATTATTGTGTAAACTCATTACTATAAGGATTGTTTATAGTTTGAGAGTGATTAAAAGAGTTAACTGTAAAAATCCTAGCAGATTAGTTAGGTGACTTGATTGAATCCTTTCAGGGTGGAAAGGAAGTGTAGTTACAGATCAAGGTTGATCTTTAACTGTGTAACTAGAAGATTGTTCTCCGTTCGTTGAACAGTTAGTGAAAATCTCACAATTGTGAGGACTGGACGTAGCCCACATTGGGTGAACCAGGATATATCATTGTGTAGTATCTCTTCCTTATCTCTATTTACATTCAGTTATTTTTATTGTCAAAGTAAATAGAGAAACTAAAAACTGCAATTTTCACTAATCAAGAACGTTCTCAGTTTTCTGGTTCAGAACCAAGAACGTTCTCCGTTTCTGTTTTTCATAACCAAGATCATTCTTTAGTTGTTTTTCTTAAGTTTTTAACAGGAAATTTTAAATAGGCAAGATTACGATTCATACCCCCTTCCTTATAACTTGACATTGCTACTTCAATTATGTGATGCCTTGTTGAGGCCCACAAGACAGCTGACCTCTTGCCTTATGTTTATATACATATGTATTATGTATCTGCTTCGTTTGTTGTTTTTATTTTTGGTTTAATTTAGGTTAGTAATTTTTATTAAGTAGTATTTTCGGCACGAGGATATATCTGCATTACGATGAATGGGACTTAGGTTATCTCACCATGAGGGTGAGTTTGTGAACATCTCTTTTTAAAAATTTTGTATTGAAAATGGTATTAATCATAACTTCTCGGTCTCTCGCGCTTCACAATAAAATGGAGTTGTAGAATTAAAGAATAAACTGCATGACGAGTTGGAAAAAAATCTTGATCAATGAAAATAATCTACCAAAATACTGGTTGTTATATTTTGAATAGAATTCCTATAAGGCCTATTCTAAAACAAATCAACTTATGAGATTTTTTAAAGGAAGATAACCAAATGTTTCCCATTTTCGCTCATTTGGCAATAAGTGTTTTATTTTAAATAATGACAAACACGATCTCGGCAAGTTTGATGCTAAAGTTGATGATGGAATTTTTTTCTAGGCTATTCATCTAATAACAAGTCTTATAGAGTTTTCAATATACGTACCTTATTAATTGAAAAATATGTGCATATTACATTTGTTGATTTTAACACCTAAAAGGAAGGGAAAATGTCTTTGTCTAATGATGTAGGTACATTGACTTCAGGAAAGGAGAATAACAATGATAAAGAGAAAAGCCTAAAAGACGACAAAGGAGAAAAAATGGAAAGCGATGAGGATGACAATCCACCAATGGAAAAAAAGCTGAAGTTTCAAGTCTTACATCAACATGGAGGGTTGCTAAAAATTGTCCTCTGGACAACATGTTGGGTGATATTTAAACAGGTCTATTGGGTTGACGATACGCAATTTGTATCAATTTGCCGTCTTTATTTCCCAAATTGAGCCTAAATCAGTTGGAGATGCAATAACATATGACCATTGGCTTATGCCTGTGCATGAAGAACTAACTCAATTTGAGAAAAAAATTAAGTTTGGGAGACACTTAATGCCTGTGCATTGATTATTCCTAAACAAAATAATTTTCGAGTTATTTGCACCAAGTAGATATTTAGGGAGACACTTAATGAAAATGGTATAATAGCCCGTAATAAAGCAAGGTTTGTGGCTAAAGGTTATAATCAATGAGAGGGAATTGACTATGTGGAGACCTACGCTCCGGTAGCCTGGCTTGAAGCCATTCGGCTATTTTTAGCTTTTGCTTATGTTTTATATTTCAAGTTATATAAAATGGATGTTAAGTGTGTTCTTAAGAGTGCATATTCCCGCTACGATGTCATGCACTTGAAAATCAAACTCCTTGACTAATGTGCATTGGATATGTAAAGAAGTCATTTTATGCAAGTAATACATTTTCTATTTAATATTTTTATTTAGGTTAACTAATGTTTAATGATTGTATCTTTTGTTATAGGTATATCTCAAATGAATGGCGACAATATGAAAAGCTAGAAGCTAAATAAATCATGGGAGATTCCATTTTCTTGCTAGGATTTGTTTGTTTAGTGAACTTCTAAATATTGAACATGATGACCAACCTAAATAAATAATGCAAAAGATCTGGTAGTTGTATATGATACTGATGATGCCACTCATTTGGGTAAGGATTAGTTGAATTGTATGCAAATTATATATTTGGGTTAAATAAGGTTTTAGTCTCTAAAATCTTAAAATTTTGTTTTTAGTCTCTGTAAAAAAAACACATTTTTTAGTCTCTACAAAATTATTTTACAAGTCGTTTAGTCCTTCCTACAACGAAAGTTCCTTCAACTTTTAAATTTTAGAATGATTTTTTGCAAGCATATTTAGAAGATTATTAAAAAATTATACACATAAATTTAGAATTTTTTAAATTAGGAGGAATTAAATATGAATTTTTTAAATATCACATGCTCAAGATAAAAGTGCTAAATATATGGACTTCGAAATAGAACTTTGAGATTATTTTATACGAACAAACTTTTTATAGTGTTGTAAACATGTCTACAAAAAAAAATCATTCAAAAATAAATGTTGATGTTTCAAAAGAGACAAACAATTTGCATAGTAATTTTTTAATAACTTTAAAATGTGATTTTTTTTACATGGACAAAAAATTAAATTGCAAAATTTTATGTGAATTTATAACTTATTTAACCTATATATTTTTATTTTTTATATATGAACTACTGATATATTTGTCATTTACAATGTAAATTCAAAGTCATATTATTTATGGTATTTTTTGGTTTATGGTGAAATTGACAAACTCCAACCACAAGTAAATGTTTAATCAATCCTAGTTTTTGTTTGTACCCATCATCTTATTTTTAGAAGCTTATTTTTCACATACTTTGAAATATGGTTGAAAATAGACTTGAAATTTTATAAAATACCGGTTTTAATTTTAACGTGAAATTACTTGACTCTAAAGTAAATGTACTAAAAATAAAGTATGTGAAAAGTAAAGTGCTTGAAACGTAAAATGCGTGAATTGTATATTGCATTGAAACTAAACGACTTAAAAGGTAAATTACGCTAAAAAGTAAATGACTTGAAAGATTAATTATGCTGAAAAATAATTTTTGACAAGGATTTTAAAGGTATTGAAAATATATTATTGAATTGAAAGGAATTTAAAATGCAGTAAACGACATACTTTTGTTTCTGGAAATCTTGAATCTTTTTGCCATTTATGACTAGGCTTCAAACGTTAAGTATCTGACCCTGATTCCATGAATGGAACCTCTTATTTATAGAAGAAAAACTAAGTACCCTCGCTACATGATAAACCACGATCATGGGCGGTTACTCCCTAAAATGGCTATTTTTGTGGAGCAGTACGCTTGGAAGCACTTTGACTTGGTGTGGTTAACCTATTCCCATTGTATCTCCCTTTGTCGAACATGGTAGTACGTCGACAAGCATTGTTGATTTTCGTACTGCGTCGGCAAACTTTGTCTTCCTATCGGATAGATATTGTAGACTTTCGATTAACATTGACTTCTCCTTTATTGGCAATAGTCGAACTATCTTGAAGACAAATTAACCTTATTGACTTTCCCATCGACCTTGCCAATGTTTATAGATGTCGACTCCACAACAACAAAATCGTAACACATACACATTTAAAATGATCACTCAGGGGATGTTATTTAAGACTGTAACACGATCAAATTGATAGATGTAGATGTATAAACTCATTGAGTTTTGTATGAAATTTTCTAAATCATAAACATGTTTGGATTGGCCAATCTAGAGGCGTTATTTAAGAAATAAACAAATCAATTGACAAATCCAAATATATAAAATTATTGAATTTTTTTGTACTTATATAAACACATTCAAAGTGACAAATTCATATTGTAAAGTATTTGGACTGTTTTAAAATTTTCTATGTCCTGGATTGTCCAGTCCGTAGGTATTATATAAGAAATAACCACATTCAAATGTATAAACTCATTACTATTCAGATTTTACATATTTGACAAATATTAAAATTAAATGTTTCATACATAGAATCCATCATCAAAATCCACACACAACTAAAATGTTTTATAAAAAGAAAAGATAACTACATATCCATGAGCTACCGACTCTGTCGTACATCTGTCTTTCTCCTCCTCTGATACTAAAAGGCACCATTCGCTTTTGGGAGGATCTTCTGCAGACTTTTCCAACAAGGAGTGTCTAGCACCACTTTGCCCCTGTGAATCATAGCCAATGTCAAGTCTTTGATTCTCCCGCTTCTCGGCACCAAATCGATATCTTGATCAACATTGTCCTACGTCACTGCCTCTAAATCTACAAGTACATCTAAATGTATTGACCTCAACATATTTCCCTTTGTCATAGGTAACAAGTGTGGGTTCGACATCCTAAAATACTACGCCATATATTGAGGTGTAGTCTTTCATTCATAGACCACACAAGCACTCCACATCACTTCATCTATAAAATACAAGATATGTCACATTCATATCATACAAGGTCATGGTAAGAGGAGCTAATATGGTTGAATCCCTTATGATAGTCTTACATATCCAGATTAATGAAGCATACGTTCGGGTAAGTGTGGGTGCATGATCCAAGACCCGTGTCTGATCCATCCTGAGTACCAGCATATATCCTCTAACGAATGTGCTTCACTATGATCATCGTTAGAAGTGAAATAAATATCATCCAATAGTACTCGAATAATCTCTTGCTTATATAGATATACCTTTGAAATACCCCTCTAAAGACAAAACATAGTTGCATAATGGAGTAGCTTATCATAGTTTGATTCATAAACCCAGATCGATATGTTGGGTAATTTTTTGATGATCCATGCTTGTAAAGAGAGATATATATTATTTAGTAAAGAGAGATATATTCTATTCGTAATATATAAATCTTTAAATAATTGATTAATTTTAATACGTTGCCTAAAGGAGGATATGTAACTTGCCTTGTGCCTCGTCTTGTATATCCTTCGATCAAACAACTGACTATACGAGAAAGTTAGGATAACAAAACTTTGTGCATACAGATTCATTGTATCGAGGTCCCTAAAGCATTGCAACTACGCCACATTAACATACGTGGAACTTTGGCAGGAAAAAATGGTGTTACCCACCAAATACAACAAATAGCCTCTAATAGTGTCTAGCATGTGCTTATCTCGTAGCTCATCGTTTATCCCGATAAAATGCTGACATGTTCAGCTTCCTCTAGAACACTAAATATAACCACTTGAATCTTACATGAGCGCCTCTATTCATATGACACTCATTTACAACTTTCTCAAGGTCAACTTCATGGAATCCACACAAAGATATCAATCGCCTCCACTTTACTCAATAAATTATGTGACAACAGACGATCGTTGAGAAGAAAATTTAGAAGGAATAAGGCATTGTCTAGAGTCACGATCATCTCACCGATAGGATAATCGAAGATGCTTATGTCACCTCTTTGCAAATGGTTACAGTAGAGCAAGATCAACTTTTTCATACATCGTGTGAGAAACATATGACCAACAGGTGGCATGAAACACCCTTTGAAAGAAATATTTATTTTGAATCTATAGAGATATGATCTTCCGCCATGGTTGATGAACTTCAATTTATCAAAGGGATCAAAATGGTAAATTTCATCATAATTAATTATATATGTTATATATTGCTTGGTATTTAATCATAATGTGTTTGAATTGTTAATTCTACAACCCATGTGCGGGCTGCCACATGGTCGTGAAAACATCTTAATAGTGAAACATATCCTACCGACCCCCCCAAAAATGATAAAACATGTGGTGGTGGTGGTGGTTGTGAAGGCATCTTAGCCTACACCTCTTCTACATGCAATGTTGCTTGTGAACTTTGACTATTCTCCTTAACTTGTTTTGGAGCATCTCTTTTCATCACTGAAACAAACGAAGGAAAAACTAAAACACTTATAACTAACTACTAATAAAACCCTAAACTAAATCATGAAAGAAAAAAATCATAAGCATAACGTCCAAATCGAGCAATGTGGACAATGTCAATACAGATAAAACATTCAACAACAGTGTTAGGATTGGTTAATCCAGATAGTGTCCAATAAAAAGAAATGTGAATGGAAAATTTGAATAAGGGAAAACAACATTTACCCCTTGATTAGGAATTGTAAACAAGTTAAATGTGATGTTTTGGATGTTATTTCGTTGGAAAACGAAATATTTGAGAATGATTTTGAGAGTTTAGGGGGTTTTGAGTTTTTTTAAGATTGAGTTTTGAAAGTTGCATATATATAGAAGGATCAAGTTAGTAAGTAAGTAGCAATGGATCGATTAATCTGGATCAATTCTATTTGGATCTCTCAATTTGAAAATGGTTAAATTCAAAGTATTGGGAATCTAAGAAAATAAGAGGGAGAAGTTTTCTTACATTTTCATCATACGTTTATCAATTAAAACAATTTAGCCCATATTTTGACTTTTTTAATCCAACGTAACGGTGTAGAGGGTATCACTAGCGTTGTCCTTCCCAACTAGATTGACACTACCAACTTTAGCTAAATACAAATTGAGGCAAGGGGGAAACAACCAAACCCAAGCACATCAATAACATCTATAGAAAAGGAAGATGAATCTTATTCCTAAGAAACCCGTCTGAGATAAAACGAGAAATAACATTCCACTAGACAAAACTCTGAATAAAAATACCAAAATTATCTATAAGTTAACACAAGAATTTCCTTATCTAAAAATATAAGAACAATGCAACTTTATTTGGGAGGTAAGATGAAAACAAATTTTACACCTATTTTGAAGTCTTCAAGGGACAAGTTATGAGTTGTAGAAAGCAGTAACAACTAAACTCGAATCACATTCTAACCAAAGGTTATGCCACCATTTTTCAAAAGCATTCTAACTAAAGTATTGTGAATACCTAGAGACACTGTGACAGCCCAAGCGAAGCAGAACTACTATATCTGAAAAGCCCACCATAAGTAGATAGACCAGGGTTGTCTTTAGTAGTTCCATTTGTATTACACTTAATCACGTAGCAAGGACGGGGTTGTCAGATGACGTAAATAATTCTCGGAGCTTTTGGTAAGTGACATGTGACAGAGAAGTTACGCAACATAGAGGACTCATAATGAGAAGAGTATATGTTTTGAGAGCTAGAGTTTCTATGCAAAGACATGTTAGAAGCAATCACTGAAATTTTCCTGTGACGAGGGATGTCCTTGTTGATATCTAGCTTGATTGCGACAAAACCAAATGCACTAGAATACAGTAACCACAATAGATATGATGAATACCTACATTTGAGGGCTCTAATTAGACCTACACACCTACAAAACTAACAAAAGACTAGAAGCAAACAAGTCATTAGGATACCCCCAAGGCACAACCAAAGTCGTTGGGAAAAGGGACATTCAAACAAAAGATGTTGAGTAGATTCAGTATTAAGTCCACAAGAAGAACAAATCGAAACTATTGTACAACCTATTTTCCAAAGATTGTCATGGTAAATTCTCCGAAGAAGAAATGAATAAGACAAAGGAACACATTGATTCCATATAAGTTTACCCCAAAGAGTAGAAGTTCCAGAAAGACATTGAAAATAATATGCATCTATGAAATTCAAATTATCAGAAGTTGAAGGAGACTACATTAATCCATTCATTCAACAACTTGAATTACAAAGCACCTAACCTTCCAAGTCAGTCTCTCAAACAGCTTGACCACCCTACTCTTTTATGATTTTTCGATGATCTTCTTCTTCAGCCTTGAGTATCTATTTATAGATAAAATTAAGGCTTCAATATAGTCCTTGTTTGATTGTGAATTGTATCGTCATTCCTAGCTTGTTCAACAATGATCTTATTCAAAAATAATTCTAAGCAAGATGCTTTTTGATAATACATTCTTTATCCAGTTCTTTATTTCTGAATACAATCTGAGCAATTCTTCTAGATTGATTATATTTGTATTTTGTTTAAATTGAGTTTGTATATTCTTCATATTGATATTGTTCATATTTTGTTAGGATTGAGTTTGTAAATTCTTCAAATTGATATTGCTCGTATTTTGTTAAGATTGCTTTCACAAATTCTTCAGATAAAACTTCCTTCCTATTGCTTACTTTGATCTGGGCTGGAACATAGTGTTAACCGGTTCTTGAACTTTCACAAGTAGGAAAATGACTAAAAGTCCAATTCATTATTTTGTCCTTTGTCTAAATTTGAATCATATCTTTGCAAATAATGAATGTATCTTCTTGTGAGTGTTTCTTCTTGTAAACAATTCTTTGGTAGATAAATCCTGATCAAATCTTCTAGTAAATAATTTATATCTTATTGTGATAAATCTTGATCAAATCTTCTTGTAAATAATTCATATCTTCTTGTAGATAAATCTTGATCAAATCTTCTTGTAAATAATTTGTATCTTCTTGTAATTAAATCTTTCTCAAATGTTCGTGTAAATAATTCATATTTTCTTGTGATAAATTTTGATCATATCATCTTCAAACCTTGACCATATCTTCTTTTCAACTTCGTCAAATATTTTCTTCCATTATAAATCTGAATCAAATCTTATTTTAGATTGTCTTCAAAAACACAAATCTTCTTTCATACTCTGTGAAGTCAAATATATTGTTCTCATAAAATACTTTTGTTAACATCAAAACACTAAGTATAAAACCAATTTGGTTCAACAATATCTCCCTTTTCGATAATGACAAAACTGTATTTTTGATAACAATTTTTCTTTTAAATACTTTGACTCCCCTTTACTTATGGCTCCCCTTAAGTCTAAGTATTTTTCTAAGTATATTTTCTCCCCACATTATCAATCATCTTTCTCCCCCTTTTATCATCAAACAGAATGACTTGAAAGTGAAACTTGCCTTTCTTTTTAATAGAATGAAAATATCATAAACATCAAAAATAAAATTTATCCTAAGTAAACTACTCTATGGTTGACACAACATCAGTTAGGTAAAAGAATAAGGTTTAGGTTTTTCTTGATGAAGTCAAACCTATCTTCAACTAGTGGTTTGGTGAATATGACAGCCCGTTGATGTTCGGTGTCTACAAACTGGATATAAAGCACACCTCTTTGAACAAAGTCTCTAATGAAATGGTGTTTAATTTTTATGTGTTTAGCTCTAGAATGAAGTACAAGGTTTTTGGTTAGGCAAATGACAGAAGTGTTGTCACAATTAATGGGAATGTTGGTTTCTAGCTAGAATTTGTAGTCTTCTAGTTGATGTTTCATCCAAAGTAGTTGAGATCTACAACCAGTTTCTGAAATCTACTTAACTTCTGCTATTGACACGACAATTGTGCTTTGTCTCATACTTAACCAAGAGATTAAGACAATTGTGCTTTGTGTTTTTTCTTTCAAGTTTATCTCCAGCATAATCAGAATCACAATACTCACTTAGTTGGTACTCAAAAGATTTCTTGTAGAACATGGTAATGTTGATAGTGCCTTTTAGGTATCTAAGGATTCTTTTAACAAAAGTTAAATGTGATTTCCTAGGGTCAACTGGAAATCTCAAACATACACATACATTAAACATATGTCAAGTCTAGAAGTAGTAAGGTAAAGTAGGAATCCTATCATTACTCTATTGCTTTTCTGGTCAACATTTTGGCCTCATTCATCCTTTTCAAGTGAACAAGTAGTGTGCATTGGTGTAGCCATAGATTTGCAATCACTCATCTTAAACTTCTTGAGAAGCTCTTTTGTATATTTAGTTTGATGAATCTGAATTTATATCCCTAAGAAGAACTTAAGTTCCCCCATCATACTCATTTGAAATTTAAGCTGCATTAATTTAGAAAATTCTTGGTAAAGAGTGCCATTAGTAGATCTATGTCATCAACATAAATTTGAATAATAAGAATGTCATCTCCTATTGATTTTCTAAAAAGTGTATTATCTACGTGTCCTCTTTCCAAGATATTTTTAACCAAGAAGTTACTAAGTCTATCATACCATACCCTAGGTGCTTTTAGACCATATAGAGGTTTCTTAAGTTTAAAAACATAATTTGGAAATTCATAACTTTCAAAACCTGGGGGTTGTTTAACATAGACTTCTTCACTTATATAACAATTTAGAAAAGCATTTTTAACATTCATTTGAAATAATGTAATGTTATTATTTGCACCAAAAGAAAATAGGATACAAATAGCTTCTAACCTGACCATTGGAGCAAATGTCTCAGTGAAATCAATGTCCTCTTGTTGATTGTAACCTTGTGCGACAAGTCTTACCTTGCCTTATAAATTCTTCAGATTAATATTTTTCGTATTTTGTTAAGATTGCTTTCGCAAATTCTTCTAATGAAACTTCCTTCATAATGTTTGCTTTGATATAGGCGGATCATAGTGTTGGGCCGGTTCTTGAACTTTCTCAAGTAGGAATCTGACTAAGTCCAATGTGTTTCTTCTTATAAACAATTCTTGATCAAATCTTCTTGTAAATAATTCATATCTTCTTGTAGATAAATCTTGATCAAATGTTCGTGTAAATAATTCATATCATCTTGTGATAAATCTTGATCACATCGTCTTCAAATCTTGACCATATTTTCTTTTCAATTTGGTCAAAGATTTTCCTTCATTATAAATCTGAATCAAATCTTATTTTAGATTATCTTCAAAAACACGAATCTTGTTTCATACTCTGTGAAGTTAAATATATTGTTCTCATAAAATACTTTTGTTAACATCAAAACTCTAAATATAAAATCAACTTGGTTCAAACAATATTTTCTCATCATTTAACATCAATAGTCTTCAAGAATTTTCCAAATCAATACCAACAGATTCATTTCAAAATGTTTACCTTAACATTTTAACTTTGCAAATAACCGTAAAGATTTCATAACACATTTTCTTAGAAAATAAAATCACTAACACTTAAAAATCACCCCACTTAATTACTTAAAAAAGTTTAAGTTTCAAAAGGTTTTTGTAGTTTTTTCAAAGTTTCAATTGAAGTAATTTTCACTACCAAATTTAGAAATATTTTTCAACAAAACTAACAACCAAAAACCAACAAGGTGTTAACTTGTTTAAAACCTAGAATTTTGAATAAGTATATATATATATATATAT
The DNA here is from genome assembly GCA_037974755.1 of Cicer yamashitae. NCBI lineage: Eukaryota > Viridiplantae > Streptophyta > Magnoliopsida > Fabales > Fabaceae > Cicer > Cicer yamashitae. The sequence continues at coordinate 30,912,674 of JBBPBQ010000003.1, forward strand.
ATATATATTCAACCATCCAACTAAAATCATTTTTAAAATTAGTTCAAAACCTTAACTAGATAAAAATTACAAACCTTTCCAAATGCCATAATTTTCACATCTTAATCTTCATATTGGTTTTCAAAATCCAACACTTCACCATTATACTTAGACTTTAAATTATTTTACTATAAAGCTTGAACTTTGATCATCAATACAAAAGCTATCTACTTTGAAATATTCTTGATCCTCGTCAATCATGTTACAAACCACTCAAAGTCATCTCAAATTTTAAGATTCTTTTTGTTCTAAATTCAAAACTTCGAGAACCAATTTATGTGGTTACTAACTTTTTTAAAAGAAAAAGTAACAATTCAAAACAACTTTTCTGCAAATATAGCTCATACTATTTTTTTCCATGTTTCCAATAGAATTGCTATAGCCTACTTTTTTACATTACATTTTCCTTAAAATTTAGACATCCAACAAATATAAATATATCACAGTTTTTCCCATCGCTAAATTGATATCAACAATCTCGATTTTTTTTCGAAACTCGTGAAGCTTTCATATAATCACAACATAAAAATTATCAAAACTTTTCCTTCAAGGATTATACACTTCATATAAAAATTTTAATCTTTCAAATTTTGTTTTGAAGCTAAATTAATTAACCTTTTACTCGTAAACTCATCAACTTAAAATTTCTTTTGAAACCAAATCTTTTCAAAATGAAACCTTTAACTCCTAGAAAGTAAGTTTTTCCAAAAAAAAAAGAAGCCACAATTCAAATTTTATTTCTTTTCACTTAAAACTTATTTGATCATTAACCACATTACTTTGTGACTTTTTTTCTTAGCATCAAGACATAACTTTAATATTACTAAGAAATAAATCAAGTCTCAAATCATCCAAGAACTTGAATAAAAAATTTCGTCGAAATCCAAGATATTTGAAAATTTGAAAGCGGCAAAACTGTCTATTAATTTCAAAAGCTGAGAAATTTCAGTCTCGAATTTTGCCTATTTTTACACATGACTAAATACAAATATTTCACTCGTGAAAATATAAATTTTGTACTTTTATTCATAAATAAAAAGAACCAGCAGACTCAGCAACTCGTTTTAAGTATAAAAGATAACTAAAAATACTTAATTAAGAATTCATTTGCTACAAGTCTTACAAACCTATAAAGGAATACTTGACAAATCAGAAATTGGGCGAGACAACCAAGAATCATTTCAAAAATTTATATTGTGGTCATCACCAAGTTTCCAAGTAACATTATCTTGAGTTAACGAAAGATGAGCTCGAATACCCGCCAAATGGAGGAGGACATGTGGTACTGAATTTGAGATTTATTTCTAAGAGCTTTACTACACATCAAATTGGACCATTAAGTACCTAAAGAAATGAAATTCCACAAGAGCTTCAACAAACTTCCCTTATTGATGGCCATTATAGATCGTAAATCTAGACCCCATCTTCCAGGTATCTAAAGATTTTATAAGAGCATCATGCCAGGAATACAAATGAAAACTGTATAAAAGCATACCATGTATAACAATGTTCACCGACTGTACCCTTCCCATCGTAGACAACATTACTCCTTTCGAGCCTGATAATTTGTCTTTAATACAATGAGTAATAGGCATAAGATGCACTTTCTAAGGCTTCACTTTGAAAATAGGAACACCTAAATTAATAAAGTGAAGTCGGCCTAAACGAAAGCTAAGAAGAGCCACAAAATTTGAAGCCTTGGTCGTAAATATACTGCCTATGAAAAATTTCGACTTATCTGATCACTTGCCGAGAAGCATGCTCATAATCATGGAAAATCCTCATCAGAGTAGTTAAACTGGAATCACTAGCACAATAGAAAATCATAACATTATTAGCATACAAATCATGGATGGGCATCTTAGAGCCCCTAGGACCAAACATAAGTTGTAGCTTTCCTTTGTTAATAAGATGCGATATGCCTTTCTAAAAACCTCTTCAGCAATACAGAACAAAAGAAAAGAAAGAGGACCTCCCTCTTGAACTCTAATTTTACAATTAAAAAATCCCACAACTTAGCGATCCATAGATATAAACAGCTTAGCAAACTTAAGAATGGTAAGGATTCAGTCACAAAAGGTGTTATTATAGCCAAATGCATGCAAAACGGCAACAACAAAATTTCCAATCAATATTATCAAAAGCTTTTCTTACATCAATTTTTAAAGTGAACTAACTCCGAAAAGCTTTTATGTCCAAAAGGTTAACAGATTACGAAGCAATGCATATGTAGTCATAGATAAGTATGCCCTTAAAAAAAAACATCTTTGGTTCTCAAAGATGATTTTTTAGAAACAATAGACATCTTATCAGCCAAGACTTTTGTGATAATTTGAAATTGAAAGTTTTCTAGGGCAATAGGCCTATGTTGATCAATGCGCTCTACCTCGGGAATTTTACGGATGACCACTGTTGGAACCAAATTGATTTTATATTTAGAGTTTTGATGATAACAAAAGTATTTTATGAGAACAATATATTTGACTTCAAAGAGTATGCAAGAAGATTCATGTTTTTGAAGAAAATCTAAAAGAAGATTTGATTCAAATTTATAATTGAAGAAAACCTAAAATAAGATTTGATTTCAATTTATAATTGAAGAAAATCCAAAATAAGATTTGATTCAGATTTATAATTGAAGAAAATCTAAAATAAGATTTGATTCAGAATTATAATTGAAGAAAATCTAAAATAAGATTTGATTCAAATTTATAATTGATGAAAATCTAAAATAAGATCTTATTCACATTTATAATTGAAGAAAATCTTTGATCAATTTGAAAAGAAGATATGGTCAAGATTTAATCAAGATTTATCTACAACAAAATCAATATGAAGAATTTCCAAATGCAATCAGAATAGAATGAATCTGAAGATTTTACAAACTCAATCTAAACAAAATAGGAACATAATCAATCTAAAGAATTTACAAACTCAATCTGAACAAGATACAATTCAGAATTAAACAAGGACTAAATTGAAGTCCTAATTTTAACTATAGATAGATACTCAAGCCTGAAGAAGAAGATCATTGAAAATCATAAAAGAGTAGAAGAAGTCACAAGCTCAATATTTCAAATTCATCTTGGAGTTCAAAGACAGAAACACTTGTTCAGGTTAGAAATATTTTCTAAGTGTTCTTTTCTTAGAGTGTAAGAGTTATTATTATTATCAGCTTTGTTAAAAGCAAACATTTAAAGTTCCAATCTTTTGTATCCAATCCGATAGTGGTTTAGTTGCTTCTTCAATATGGGATTGTCAGGTTGTTAGGAGAAGACTTGGCTTGTAGGGTTAAGGTGGTTAGTTCCTCAAAAGTCTGGGGTTGTCAGACTGTTTGGGTAGACTGGCTTGGACAGTCAAGTGCTTTTTAATTCAAGGTATTTGAATTAGTGGATTAAAACCTTCTGAATGAGGGGACTGGATGTAGCCAAGTTAGTGGTGAACCAGGATAAATCTATGTGTCAAATTATTTATGTTTTCATTACTTGCTACCTCTGAATCCGATTGCTTCTTATCCAAGTAATTCATAAAAACCAACCAAACTTCATCAAATTAGCAAAAAGTTATCAACTTTGTCAAACACAGGCAAAAACAATTGGACCAATGATGTCCCAAAAAGTCTTGTAGAAATGGCCCTCAAAACCATCAAGACCTAGAGCATTGATGCCATTCATATTAAAGACAACATTTTTAACTGCTTTGAAAAAAGGAAAAGCTATCAAAATGGAATTATCCTCCTCTGTCACAATTGAAGGAATAACAGAGGCAACCAAACTACTGGGTTCACAAATATTATTAGTAAGAGTGTGACTCTCAATATCAACAGGAGCAGTCAAGAGTTGATCATCATGCTTAAAAATAGAAATTTGTTTAATGACTCCACAATGATGGGAAACTTTATGAAAATATCTAGTGTTCTTGTCACCAAACAAATTCCAATTTAATCTTGATTTTTCAGGCCCAAAATTCTCTTCAGTGTCAAGAGCACGTTAAAGCAAAATCTGAGCATTTTTCTCCTGTTGAACAAGGGTATCAGAATTATCCTACTCATTAATTTTATGTTGGATAGCGTCAACTTTTGATATACGTTTAGAAACTTGAGTAAGAACATCATCAAAAACATTTTTATTTCAAACCATCATCTTTGATAAAGTTTATACAGTCTAGATGGGTAGACCACATTTTTATAAATTTGATGCAAGAGGCACGCCTCTCATCAGAAGTGCCAACATATAATAATATATGATAGTGATCAGACTTGGATCTAGTAAGCGTACTACAATCCACCCTAGACCAAGAGAAAATCCAAGCATCATTACAAATAGAGCGATCAAGACGTCTATCAATATGATTATTTTCCAAATGACCATTTGACCAAGTAAAGTGACGTACCTGAGTCGGATTATGATTAAGATGACAAATATTAGTCCAACTACTAAAATCATCACAGGAAAATTTGAGTAGGAGGATGACAACCTCAATGCTCGTGAACCCCTAAGATAGTAGTAAAATCACCATCAAGATGCCAAGGGCCACTTTGAGTTTGCTATAAATTAGCTAACTCCATCAAGAGCTCACGTTGTAGCTTGTAATTGGTAGAAGCATACACATCATAGGAAAAAAAAAAAACAAGATTATCATGACTAAAGGAGAAACTTACCTGTTGAGCTTGATTAGATATAATATTTAGATTGAAGTCAGCTCAACAAAGGCGCCGTAAGTTGGAGGGAGTGCTCCCTCTATCATTTTCAACAAAAGTTTTCATTTGAATAATGTTGAGATATGACGTTGAAATTTGAGTTAAAGAAATCCAAAGTTCCGCAATTAAAAGAAAATATGAGTTATGAGAAAGACATTTTTGAGATAAGATTGAGTCTTAAAATTTCCAACTCATTCCAGTATTTTCGAGAGAGTTAATGTACAGAATTCTCGCTATAGATATAGAATTTGGTCGGATGAGGTGCCCTCGCTTCCATTTTCTCATTTGGTATGTGATTTGATCGGTCATTAATATACAATAAATGAAGTATGACTAAAAAAATACTACCTCTATTCCTTTGTATAAACACCTATTGCATATTTCACATATATGAAGAAAAGTTGGTAGTATAATTAATGTTAAGAATAAATCTTGAGTAGTTAGTATGTTTGTTGTTAAAAATAAAATAAATTTAGTTAGTTGGTTAGTTGATTAAATTTAGTTAATTGATGAGTAAGTTAAATAGTTGATAGGTTAAACTTCAAATATAATCTATAAATAAAGGCCTTGTATTTCAATTGTTATTATCTTTTTCAATATGATTCCTTTTGAATTTTATTCTCCATAAAGCTCTCATGCTTATTTTTATCATGAGATTAATCTTAATATTTATGATTATGTGACTCCAAATATGGTATCACAAGCCTCTAGATTTAAGGCCTAAAATCATGCTTCAGCAAGATATGTTGATGAAAATGATTATGATTATGATCCAGATTCAGAAGATAAAGTTAATTAAGTTCAAATCTTTGTTCTTGAATCTACAATCCACAAGCACAACCACTGCAATATTTTGGCAGTTTTTCACAATCCGAAGGTAAATACAATTTTAATTTTTCTCTACAGCTAGAAGCATTCACAACAGACATAAAAACAAGCAACAACCATTGTCGTGAGAATTTTTAGTCGCAACCAGAAATAGTTCTTGATGTTACTGCTCATAATTCTAAACTCATTTTAAATAATGAATGCAACATCATTTAAGGAACTATTAATTTTGTCCTATATCAAGAAGTGCAAGTTGGAAAGTGTTTAGTAATTAAATAAATATAGTGTGATAAGAATGATGATCATGCAGTAGCAGTAACAGCAGTAGAGTTTGCCAACATTGAAGCAAAGGCTCAAGGATAGGTCCAAGGTAATAATGAAGGAGATGTTATCCAAACAAGATATGAAAAACAAGAAAACGCTTTTAAACAGCTAATTAAGATTGCCAAACAAGTACAAGAACACGAAGAAATCATCAACAAGTTTACTCATCTTTTTGGTGTTCTTTGCTATGGTGGCTTCTGCTTCCTCTTAGGGGCAAGATCCCAAGACCTTCATTCCCTATGTATATCCCTTGTTCTATGTCATCTTTGTTAGTCTTAATTGGATATCCTATAGATTCAAAAATTGTCATTACTACTTACTAGATTTTTGCTATTATGCAACCAATTGAGGAGGCATTAGCTTCAGATTTGACTGACTAACCCTGTGTAACAATCCTACGATCCTAAATCTTTTAAAAACTGTACTTTTTTAAATTTTTGGAATCATATGTTTATTAAGTATGTAAATCATTTGTTTTCGAATGGATACATTATACTTGAACTAATAGTATAATTAGAGTTGTAAGGAAATTTTTAGTTCGTCCACACACACATACACACATAATCATCTTCATTTGCCTCTAAAAAACAAAAGTTCAAAATTTTTCATGTACAAGTATCAACAATCCTCCATTCATTCACAACTGGAAGCAATGGGAAATAATGAAAAAAAAACAAGAGCTAGGAGTTAGCAAGAAAAATTAGTGAAACATATGCCTAAAGAGCCTAACAACAAGTGAGTTCCTTTCCTTTCAATAATATCTTTGCATGTATGAGTGTCAGGGTTATTTGGGATAGAGGTAGTGATTGATTACTGTAAATGGGGTTGTCTGAAAAATTATGAGTGTGAGGAACCATTTTTGCATGCATTGTATAAGAATAATTAATGTGTTGTTGAGTTGTTTGATGTCTTGTTAATTTCTTGATTTTTGGAACATAATATGTGTTGATTGATAAATGCATGTCTGAAATATTGTCTGATATTTGATGTTGTTAGTTATATTTTGTTTGAGGGCTGGACTGTGAAAATAAAAGGGAAATCCCTAGATTTTGCATAAATTCGTTGAGTGATAAAAATTGAAATTATTTAGCCCATGACTTTAACTGGCTAAGCGAGTTATTTTTGGTTTAGCGAAACTGGCAGACTGATGTTTACTAGTTTGGTCTGGTATAATGGCTGAGCAAGCTTATTTTAGCTAAGCTAAAACTCTGCTTTTTTTTTTAATTTGATTTTTATTCATACCTTGCTTTGTGTGTGAGGTTTATTGACATAGTGATTATGTATGCATGTTTTGCGAATAATACTTGTAATATTTGGATGAAGTTTAAGATTTCATGGTGACTTATAGTGCGTTTTGAATTGAAATACTACATGAAGGAACGGTCCTTAGGATGCTAAGGATGGTCATGGCCAACTACCAACTTCACTCGAAGGTTATAATTACATTGGGGACTCACACTAATGTGATTCTAATTCATAGTCATGATAAAATGCTTCATGCTAAATTTTTTTTATAAAAAAATTATATGTTTCATACATTGAATGCATATTATATATAGAATTATTCTCGAAACTTATGAAAAACCTTTTTAAAACATCGTCTTCCTGTTTTTGGAACTTATTGAGATTTTATCTCACCCTTTTATTTCATGTTTGCATAAATAAGAAGTAAGATGCAGACAGTCGTAGTACTCCAAATACTTTGTTTTGAAATGATATTTTGTAGATGTAAACCTTTAAATCTATGTTTCAGGATGAATGTACCTTAAAATTTAACAAGATGACCTGTGGTATTTTGTTTTGTTACAATCTTATGATTTGTACTATTATGTTATCAAAAAGACTTCGCTATGAATATTAAGACTGCTTAAATTATTAAAATTGTAGTGCCTTATATTATATTCTAGATAAATAATGCCAGGTGTTACACCCATAACCTCAGTCATGTTGATAAAATTGTCAAAGAGCAAGTGATTGTATTCCACTCAAGATTATATTCATTGAGGGTGACACAATTTCCAAAATATTCAATCATTATGCTCCTGGTGAATTTGAAGAAGATCTTCTTGCAATCATAGAAAGGCTAGCTCAAGTTGTGGAGAATTGTATCCCCTACCAACTTGAGAGGGACTAATAAGAATAATCATGATAAAATGATCGACACCGAACTCTAGAAGGGTGGTTGAAAGAGTTCAATACTTTTGAAAATCGTTTGAGTCGCACAACGTAAAATGTAAACTTTTAATGCGATGGACTCGAGTAACAAGCATATTGGATTTTCGTATTGATTCATTAGTAATATTCGGAAAGAAAAAAAAGTAAAAAATAAAAACAACAACAACAACACAAATCAAAAGGAAACTTATACGAAAAAACATAAAATATGATTGAAGTTGTTTTGAAAAAGACTTTGATACTTCAACAAAATTCGCAAAGATCTCTAACAAAGAATCTATGAATCAATATTAATATAAGCACTAAGATATTAAATTTTTCAATTTTGAATCAAGGCTAAGATGTTAAGTTCAATGTTCAAAACAAAATTGTATTAAACATACAAAATCAGGACAAGATTCTTAATCAGAAAATTCTAATTACAATCTTTTTATCAATTTTGCATCAAAACCGAATGCCACCAAACTCCAAATAAAAAGAAAATTTAAGAACAATGCAAAAATACGTAAATTAAAGAGTTAGAGAAAGAGAGATTCACACGGAGATTTATACAGGTTCCTCTACTTCGTCCTCACTCGTAGAGTACGTCATGTCCCAATTCAATTGAAAGAGAGTTATCTTCCTTAGATTATTGATTATGAGTGTTTACATGATCCTTCGGTGAATGTTACAAAACTTTGCACACAAACCTTCTTCCTAAACAATCTTCTAAATAGAATCTTGGAACACCCTCCAAATTATGAACACATATCTATCTTCAAAATGAAGATCACACTCCACTATTAGCAAGATAGACACCTAGCAACACCCTTATAGGAATTTCCTAAAGAATACCTTCTTCAGCTCTTCGACACGCAATCCATCAATATCCCTTTGATTATTCGTATCTAGAATAGCCATCCCAACAATCGATATCCCCTCGTTGTTGTTCCTTGGTTTAAAACTCAATTGTACATCTGACTTGATCAAGAAAGAGTTTCCAATCTACGATAAGATCTTGAATGTTTGAGTATAAGGAATGGGTGAAATTGTTCTTTTGTTTAGAAATAAATAAAAAAACTTTTATATGATGCATGAACAAGCTAGGTTAATGAAAAACAAATTCTAATAGAAATAACCACTTTGTAAGGGTCATAACATCCTTAAAACTTTCAAATTTTAAAGTCTACAAGTTGTGTAAATCAATTCACGCATCAGTCGTTATTTCGACTTACACGTGTTTGAAAAACAGTGTTTCAAGTCTGAAATTGTATACATCAATTCACACAGCTACAAGTCGACTTATAGGACTCCCTGCCTTGCTAGTATGTTAATTCACACACTGGATGAGTTGATTTACAGCCCTAAAAGAATCCATGAAAATACAAGTTCTTGATGTTCATAAGTTGGTAAATCAATTTAAAATTTAAAAAAAAAAATAGAAAAGGTTTTAAATGAGTTTCAAAGGATGTCCATGCAATATGATCATGATTCAAAGCTAATGCATGCTAAATCAACATGTAATGAAGCTTATGCATGATAAAAACTTATTTTTCATGAATTCTTTCAGGAACAAGTATCTATGCAAGAGCAAGAGAATGAGAATCACTAAAGCACACACAAACACCATCAAGACTAAGTAAGTTGACATCACTCAAAACATTAAGTCGAAAACTAAAAACTAACTAAGGAGATACCTTACTATTGTAGAAAATAATTGAGTAATTTAGTTTGTTGTTAAGAATAAAATAAAGTTAGTTGGTTAATTAAACTTAGTTAGTTAATGAGTTAGTTAGGTAGTTGGTTGGTTAAACTTCAAATGTACTCTACAAATAGAGGTCTTGTATTCCAATTTTACTTTCTTTTTAAATATGATTTCTTTTGAGTGTTATTCTCCATCAAACTTTCATGCTTATTTTTTCATGAGATTAATCTTAATATCTATGATCATGTGATTCCTAATAATTAATGTGTTAATTTTGTGCATGAGTATTACTAAATTATCCTTTGTGTATAAATCTTGTTAATGTTGATTTTTTAATTTTCTTTAGTCGTACAACTGCACCAAGCCACAGTGTTCTTATCAGAATGTTGGTCTGATTATAACTTTAATAATCACATCCCAACATCCGATTGGTGATCAAAGTTTTCCTCAAATATTTTCGACGACATGTCCGAACTATACCACCTCCAACATGCAAACTTCCTTCCAACTTAGTACTTCATTTCAAGAGTCACATCTCCAACTTGAATTTCATTCACTGGTTAAGACCTACATTCGTCTCATTCCTAACACCTCAAATTCACGTTTCACTAGTCAATTTCCTTCATACTTCGCAATTCTAGATAAATCCGGAAATAATTTTCCTACATCTGCTGCAAACATTCATTCTGATACTTCTCAATTCCACTGCGTCCTTTATTTGCAGCTTGATGATTATCTTTTCATTATGACCGGTCAAACACATTGTAATTACTCCGTCACTTTTCCATTTATACAAACCTTAAATTTCGACCTCGAACCTTGATACATCTTCATTATTTTCGAAATCATTACCTAGCTTACTCTTGTATGTCTTCTTCCACAAGTTGCTCTCTCCTTTGATAGCCACAATTGGTACACACCATTGTGCGTCATATTCCAAAATATCATCCAACTTAACTTGATCTTCTTTTTGTCTTCCCTCTTACTCTTAAACTTTTCTTCCTTCAGATAAGATTGTCATCCTAGTCTTTACGAATTTCTTCAACAATTCAACAAAATCTTAATTCCTCCAAATTTCCACACTTCCTATGGAATATTCTACATTTGAAATATATCTCAAACACTTTTCACCTCTACCGTCATTCAACCGTCCATGTGGTCAACATCTACAGTTCTTTATTTTCTTAGCTCATCTGTCATCGTACTTCGTCTTGCTTCATTATAGTAATTTCAATAAATTAAGCCTTACTAGTTCCCACCAAGCTCTTTCATTCCATGTTCAATTCTTCCCTACCAAACAAACATTTAACTCTTATGACATGCCTTCAAGTAGTGCCTTTGAATTCATTGGCGTACTCTTCTAATAACAATGTATAATTTTCGGATGGATAATTCATTTCATGAATCCTTATTTGATATAAGCCACAAACCTATGTGCTGCTCCTACAAGTTCTCATGGCACGTTTTCTAACATTTGGTTCACTCGCTGGATTTTCTTATTCATTCTCAACTTTCACCAAGGTACAAACTGAAAGAATCCCAACACTCGAACGTCCTAAAGAACTAATTCTCAAACGTTCCCAATAAGCATCTCCTAAAGAATAGTTATCTTTAAACTTCATCCTCATAACTTTGTAGTAAAATTTCTCCAAGATCCACATACCTTCGTCGTCCATCTAGTAACTGAAACACTCATTTCAAATCTTAACGCTTGGCTTCCCAAGAACAACAACTAAACCATACATCATTTGTTACATTTCTTCCTATTCACGCTATGTCATTGAATAAAATTATGAAATATGATCTTTGAAATCTTCACATGCTCATTACACCGTCTAAATTCGTCCATGTCATCTTAAGATATAACACAAGGTCTTATCCATCATTGACTCTAACCGCCTTAGTAATCTCACTAATGAAAACTCTTCAAACACTTCCATCCATAACATGAAGTATTTATCACTTGCCTACCTCAACTCCCTTGATCATACAAGTTTAAGGTGTCACTTGGTCCTCCACCCAACCTTGTGGATTTTGAATCGTTGACTTAAAGATTAACCATCACAGGGTCTTAAATTAAATCTCGATTAATCCCTCTAACTTATCAAAATATTCTCACTCCCCTAGTGTTTACCATCCTTTAATAAACTCTCCATGCTTACATTGCAACAATCTCTAAGTATTCCTGTTCTCTGTACTTCCAATCCCACTTAATAACAACATGTGGTTCAATACATCAAGGCTTAACTCATTCTGTTTACTCAAACACCACTCAAAATTCACACTTACGCGTCAATAGTTTCATCTAAAATCGCCATCCGTACTTATTATCTCCTAATCCACACAAAGATTTTTCGCTTACCAACAAATTATATAGTCTCACTCCTATAATCATCAGGAGATTCAAACTCAACAATCTAAGTCACGAATCTAGTTTAACTCGAATGCTCGACCTTACCCCTCAAGGTATCGACTAGTCCTCCAAGCGTCCTTTATCTAACCAAGGTAGTATTCACCCCTAATGTGTAGCGCACCTTAACTTCAATACAAGCCTCCTTAATTGACACTTAAGCACCAGATGCTATTCCAAGTGGAAACCTCGTCTTCTCAACATTTCCATGGTGTTCACATCTCTTTGACATTTATCAAACTTCATCTAGTCTCGCCTTGAAATCTACCAGGAAAACATCCAATACTTTTCTAAAAGAAATGTCTCCACTTAGATCCTTACTTGAAATCCCCTATCCGTCTCACACTAGTAACATCTTCGAGTTATCACCAATAACATAGCCTCTGTATCCTTGGAACTACTTCATAAATCCCATGCCGTCATGATTCGCTTCAACCCCGTCCTTCCTAGACTGATACGTTTCAGGAATCCATAGAGACTCGTCGACCAGAGTCGACTGATGTTTTATGTTTTAACTACTCTTCCAACTAAAGTGCCACAAGGCACGCTGTTTCGTATAAGAAACAACAAACTACTTAAGCATATCATGCTTGACCCAAGACAACAAAACACAACGTACACGTGGACTCCAGTCACTTGATACTCCTAACCTCGACTCTTGATCAGCTTAGGAAACCCAAATCACAGCTCCAAAGAAATTTAAACCAAAGCTCTGATACCACAATGTAACACCTCGATTTTTAAAAGTGCGAGTGTATTTTTTTTTTCAAAACAAATTGATAAAAATGCCAAGTTAAATCCATAAATAAAGAAAATACTCTTGGATAAAATATTTTAAGTTGTAACCCCACGACAAATGTCAGCATTTATTACAAACAGCGGAAATGGTTTTGAACAAAAATCTAAAGTATCCAAGTAAAATATACACCGACTAAAATAGTTTGTTCGAATACATGAGTTCCCTTTTTACAGCAATAACTTGAAGTGGGAAAGGGAAAATAAATAAAATTCTTAAGTAACACTCTAAGCTGATCATTGATCTAACTGAGGGTGACTAGGTACTGAGAATCCACAAGCGGCATCAAGCCCCTTGCTTACGGTCACACAACCAACTCATCACTGTGCCACGCCTTAGATCGACCCTAGTTCTCATCTGAGGGCAAAGCCCAGATTTCCACAAAAGTTGTAAAGGGTCACCAACCGAAATTAACAAATACCACATAGCATTCAATTTTAAATGCACAAAATCACCTTTCAACTTAGCATGCATCTAGAAAGGGTTTGCATATGCTAAACATGCGTAAACAAGGTTGAAAAATGAAGTTTCAGACAAAACTGCATTGTTGTATTCAAATACAGCATATCTGTAGTCGAATACAGATGCGAAAACAGCTGAAAAAAAGCATAACCAGCACAACTGTATTCGACTACAGCCTCCATGTAGTCGAATACACTTGCGAAAACAGTGAAAAATCCTGCAGATTTTGTATTCAATTACAACCCCCTTGTATTCGAATACAATTGCGAAGTCAGTAACAAAATCCATTCAACTGTATTCGACTAACCCCTCTATGTAGTCGGCTACACTTTCGAAAATGCAAGTCAGAGGCAAAAACCATTCAATTGTATTCGATTACAACCTTGTTGTATTCGAATACAACTATAAAAATGACAGATTTTTAGTTTAGAAACATTTCAAAATCATTCTAACACTTTCAACACTCAATCAATTAATTACCATCATCAAATACAACCCAATCACACGCCACAATCAAGTACGCATAAACAACCATCACAGTATATCAAGCATGACTCGCGTGCCAAGCACCCTAATGCAATGCGTATATGTTAATGCATATGATTCCGACGCGATAATCCCCGTAAGGATAAGATGAACCAACAATTCACATGGAATCATCCCGTGGCCTATCTTGTCACCACTATCACCAACGCGATAATCCCCGTAAGGATAAGATGAACCAACAATTCACATGGAATCATCCCGTGGCCCATCCGGTCACCACTATCACCAACGCGATAATCCCCGTAAGGATAAGATAAACCAACAATTCACAGGGAATCATCCCATGGCCTATCCGGTCACAACTATCACCATCGCGATAATCCCCGTAAGGATAAGATGAACCAATAATTCACATGGAACCATCCCATGGCCCATCCGGTCACCACTATCACCAACGCGATAATCCCCGTAAGGATAAGATGAACCAACAATTCACATGGAATCATCCCGTGGCCCATCCGGTCACCACTATCACCAACACGATAATTCCCGTAAGGATAAGATGAACCAACAATTCACATGGAATCATCTCGTGGCCCATCCAGTCACCACTATCACCAACGCGATAATCCTCGTAAGGATAAGGTGAACCAACAATTCACATGGAATCATCCCGTGTCCCATCCGGTCACCACTATCACCAATGCGATAATTCCCGTAAGGATAAGATGAACCAACAATTCACATGGAATCATCCAGTGGCCCATCCGGTCACCACTATCACCATGGCCCATCCGGTCACCATGTACTATGAAATGCATGAGCATACTCTGACTCTCGACACCACAATCATTAAGTAAATGCAGCTATTAAAAGATTCCTCATTTTTAATGCTCATTCAACACTAATGATTTTCAAATTTAACACAGAGCATACTTATACATATAATCCTCAAATCACAGGAAATTCAAATCACCATATACACCAATCTCATCAGTTCATTTCACACAACAACCACACATAAATTGCATTTATTCAAAACCCCACATTTTCAAACATCAAGCATATCTCAACATTCATAATATTACCTATGAACACAACAATCACACCAAGCAAAAATCACCACCACCCACACCTCAAAACTCATTAAAATTCAATTTCACCATTTCACCCATAAAATGCATTTAAATTCATTTCTCACAAAACTACACCTCAAACCCACCAAAGTTATTTTCCCAAAATTTTCAACCATAATACACCAAATCAAAACTCAAAATTATTAAACATAAACCACCAAATTTCTTTTCCACAACACACATAAATCACATTAAATTCCTTTTCCCCAAATTCACACATAAACTCCATCGAAACCAAACTCCACAAATACACATATAGAGTCCTATATGCAAGCTAAAAATTTGGAAGGAGCCCTTACCTTCGTTTTAGCTTTAACGGCCAATTACGACACCGCGATTTAATTCCGGTAAAACTTCGCTTCGCACGACGCTTCCAAAGTTGGCTCATTAGCACCGTAGCGTGGAGGTAAGTAACTTTCCCTTCTGTCACTTCACGAGATGAAGCTCCGAAGTCGAAGAAAAGTGGAGGTTTGTGTTTGGCGGTTTTGGAAAACCACCAACACGGTTTTGAAACGGAGAGAGAGAGAGAAAGAAGAAAAAGGGAAGGGTCGCGTGCAGGGAAATGTTTCTGATTCTTCCTTTCCAATTCCTTCCTTCACTTGTACATATATATATACATACCAACTTACTAACCATATATATATATATATATATATATATATATATATATATATATATATATATATATATATATATATATTACTAACTCACTAAATAATATATATATATATATGTATAATCCCAAACCAACAAATATCTAAAACTCTCACACACACATCTCAACTATTTTGATAAAATTATTTATTCCCGTTGCAACTCAATTGACAGGTAAAATTTCCATCAACTAGAGATATTTTTAACAAAACAGTCCGATAATAAATTCTCTATACCGTAAATAAATTATTCTTCGACGAATAATTTTAACCGGATCTAAAAATATATATATAATAAACATATAACAAACTCTAATAAAATATGCTTTTGGTATTTAATTCACCAAATGAATTAAAATTGGGCTAAATGCCTCAACAATTTAACACCAATATACTAAAATTGCATAAATTAGAGTTTGAAATTTAGGGTCGTACATATTTGGTATATTTGCCAAAGAGTTGTCAACGGTTCAAATCCACTAGGGAAATGGTCTCACTTTGGATCAACCCAACTCGATTGACAATAACACTTAAGCTTCTCGAATTAGGGCATACTTCACTCAGTAAAGTGATCAAAGGTCGATAGACCATGTTAACTTACTTGCGTATTTGATCCTAGCAACAAGATATCCGAAAAGGAGATTCAATGATGATGGACCAAAGTAGCTCAGCTATGTACACATCTTGAGCCACTTGATGTCAATTAGACTGTGATTATAATTGACAGGTGATAATTACCATTTCATACCAAAAATGACACATCTTATATTAGAAGATGAACCGAGAATCAAGGTTCCCCTCTCTGATGATCTTAACGAAATTCAACTAAAAATCTAAATAATCCAGTATAAAGAAGAACACTTGAAGCATTAAAGGTACACTTAATTCTAACCATTAAAACCTCTCATTCTTTGTCAAAAACTTATTTGATCGTTAAAATGTGTAGGTACACCACCCGAGCATAGAGCCTGGAATCGTCCATGTCACCTTCCCTCTCAACTATTTCCATGTTTTGTCACAAAGCACTGAACACTAATTATAAACACCCTTTGGTAAAAAATTTGTCCTTAAATGTAAGTATCTTTTGAATTTACTAGATACATTTATTATTTTTTTCTGTTAATTTATCTTGGAATATGAAATTTCAAGTTTTACAATTTAAATAAAAAAAGTTATTTTAAGAATATCTACAATAAAAAAAACAAATTAAATTCACTATCTACTTTTTTTTAATATTTGATAAATTAGAGGTGGCAAAGCAGAGCGAACCCATTAGACTGACCTATTTAACCTGCTAAAAAAAGGGCGATCACATGCGCAGGGTGGGTTGGTTCGTTATGCAAAATTATAAAAAGAATTGCTATATTTATTTTTTGACATTAGTTAGTTTTTTCTCGTTGTTTTACCAACTCAACCAAACTAAAAAACTAAAACTAGTCCATTAGTTTACTCAATTAAAAATACAACCTAAATTAAAAGCTAATAATGATATGAGTTATATGTAAAGGATAATAAAGACTGCACTGTGTAACCTTAGTGGGTTATTAGTAGACTTTATATGTTTAATGTTGAATTTAATTTGAATTATTTTATGATAATTGTGATTTTCTTTTTGTTGATCAATGATATTTGCCCTTATTTTTATTGTGAAGTTAAAATAGAAAAATCTCATCAACCCGCCATGGGATAGGGCGGAGTAGTACTTTAAACTCAGACCACTCAAATTGCCATGTACCGTCCCATTTTTCGTGGATTAATCATGCAGCGGGTTAAATAAAATGGACTGACCCACTTTACCAAGAAAAGCCAATTGATGCTTAGACAAAATACAAATAAAATAAAAGGTGTTATAATTGTAATCACGATGAACGCTATTTGTAGTCGCTTGAACAATACTTTACATAGCGAATACATTTTTATTATCTTCAGATCTTTTACTTATCAATGTACAATTGGCACGCGTAATAATACTCTAATAAAGGAGCAGAAAAAATGTATAAATTCGGCGTTCAACGATTTCTGAGATGTGATTCTATTTTGAAAACAATGCTGATTTGGATTGGTGCTGATTTTGCAAAGGTATAGTAATTTTAGAGGAATTTTGTAGTAAAATAAAAGGGAGAATAATGTTTAGATTGGGGAGAAAATTATGAGAGAACAAATATAGAGGGAGATAGACAGAAAGGTGGGGAAAGGTTGAGATGACAGTGCTTGTCTGGATTAAGGCAAAGTAAGTCCAGCGGAGAAGCTTATTCCAGCCATGTTCCAACCCTTCATTTTGCAATCGGGTAGTGGCATCCAGTTCCAACGGTTCAATTTGGTATCAAAAGAGAGCAACACCATGTCCCAAAAACCTTCACAATTAGACACCAAAGCGGCCCTAATAATTCCATTTTTCTCCTCTAAACAACCCATCATTACTCCATAAGGCTTCTCAATCACTCTCATCACGTCCTCAGGAACCGATGAAACAAACTCCCACTTCCTTCCATCCAAACTTAGCCCCCATAATTCCACTCCTTTCAACACTCTCACGGTCCTCCTATTCCCAATGTCCCCCTCCGATTTCACAATCATCATGTACCCATCACCGTACACGTGTAACCTGTCAATCACGTTCCCCCAATTGAATCCAACGGTTAATCCCTCAGCATCATTAAATCGTGGCCGTAGAACAACAGGTGCGTCACATTCAGGCATTGACGCAACCAAAACACTCTCTCTGGGACCATGAACAACGCTGAGAAACACGTGAACTCCTCCACGTGGCAAAACACCATCGCCTCCTTTTTCTTCAGCTTCCATCGACTTCCACGTGTCAGTCATCGAATCGTACACAAACAAAACAGGTCGGTTCCCAACAAATTCCGCGAAATAAAAACGGAAATGACCCGATCCGGACGGGTCGGTTACAAGCTTCATTCCGGATCTCCTCCATGAAGAAGTGCCACGTGGACCTAACGGGGAAGGAGGGATCTTTTTAACGGTGACGGCGACTAAATTAACGGCGACGACCTCACGAACGTTGTTGGAGGCGAAGAGAAAAACGTTAGCGGAAGCTGCAAGAAAGTAAAGATCCTCGCCGTGAAAGTCAACAGGCTTGAGAAGCTCCGCTATGGGGATCCGGAACCATCGATCGGAGCTCCGGTCGGTGAAAGCGTGAAGAACAGCGTCCCGTAGCCAGCGTTTCTTGTAGACAAAGAGCCACGTGGTGGAAGTGGAAAGAGAGTTACACTGACGAACGAAAGTGTGATCGGAGATTATGGTTGAGAAGGATTTGTTGACGAGTTTCAAACGAATGATCTCCGGTAAAACGAGGGAAAGGAAGATGTTTTGGATTAGTTCTTGTGGGAGGAGACAAAGTCCAATAGCGTTTGGCGTTGTGTTTCGATGATCATCCATGTAAAAAAGAGAAAAAAAGGTTACTTTAGTTGTTAGTGAAGTGTGTGTGTGAGTGAATTAGAGAGAGAGGTTTAGGATTTCAGGTGGGTGTGTGATTAGTTGGTAAAATTTTATTTATTTATATAAAAAAGTCATTGTCTCGTTGTGGTTGGCTTTTGACTCATGAGTTTTATTTTTTTATTGATTTGAAACGGACATTTTAATTTGATTTATTAAGGAAAGACCTCATTAATGGCCACAAAGGACGAATAATGACCCACAAAGATTCTAAACAACAGAAGAGATCGTCGTCACGGGGCGGTTTTATTGGTAACCATTGGATTTAATTAAAAAGGTGAAATCTTGTTGAACTCAAAAGTTGTGGATGGCTCATGGGAGTGTTGATGTGAGTGAGCATAAAATTGTTTGAAATGGTAATGATCTATTTCTGATTTTACAAACACCAATTATTATCATTAAGAAAAAGTATCACCCCAAGAGAATATTAGAGTACGTACAGGCGCTTATGATAATTTATCGATCAACTGTTTATCCATCTGTTTCACGGAATAAAGTTTATCTATCTGAAAACAACTTATATAAAGAAGAAAATATTGCTTTACCAAAAAAAAGTTTCAATGTGGCGTGGCGTTTCACTAGAATCACCATACATACATTCAAAAGGTCTCAGGAAACTAGATGTGCGCAATTAGAATGGGTCAAGGTGAGTCATGACTTATGACTCATGAGTCATGCTGCCTCGTCAAAAAAATCGATAGAACATTGAACTATACTTTACTAATCGCATTTAGACATTAGGGCCATGCTATTAATAGTCTTCGTTTGATCAATTTTTTCCTATTTAACGAAAGTCAGATTGAGGTCAAAAACCACTGGTTTTTGTTTGGATTTAAGCAGCATAAACTCAAGTCTAATAAACTTCTAATTAATAATAATAGCTGTCTAAATAGATTGTGGTCATTGAGTCACTACGGTGTTTGATATATTGAAATGGAAAAACTCAGCTCCTATCCTCAAATTAAACTTTTGCCACAATACCAAATTACCATAACAAACCCATGAATTATGTATATCAACTTTCATCATTTAGTAAAATAAAAATTTTCATCACGCAGAAGTCCTCACCTATATTTATAGTATATTTATAGGTGTTAGTGGAAAAAAATTTCAAATTCAATGTCTACGTCTTATTGTAATATCACGAGGTGATATTTAAAGAGAAGGTAAAGATAGAAAAAATATAGACAAATAGGTGATTTCTATTAAAGCGACATCATCTTCCTAGGATCGGAGGAAAAATCTCGGAAGAAGATTCCTTTCTAGTTGTTAAAAGCTCTCTCGTTAATTCTTCTTTAATCATTTCAAAAGTAAATGGAAAATCTACAAAATTCTCAGACATCACGTCTATGTAACTTTGGAGTCGTGTATCTTATTATAAAATCGGCCTTGATTTTCATAGTAATTATTATCCTTTTTCAATAAAACATTTCTAAAAAATCCTTTAAAATAAACTTGCAATAACATTTTTGAAAATGAAGGCTTCCAAAATCAAAGTTCTTTATTTCAAATGTAAATTACATAAGTTAAATAACATAACAATAAGTGTTACCAACACTGATAACTCGACTACCCTTAAGTTGATTATAAAACACTTTAACAAAGACAATTGGATACTACAGACCCACTAGCTACATCAAGTTATTGTCAAGTTGTCAGCATTGGACTTACAGTTGAAGTCATGACTCTGCTACACCTTCACCGTCATCCTAAACTCTACACAAATACCTCTTAATAATTTTAGGCGTTCAGCCCAGTCCACAACAAGATAAACGATCACCAACCAAAATTAGCACATAATAATTAACAGTTATAAAAACATAAGCAACAATTAAGAAAACATGTATTTCTAATGGTATCAAAAACGATTTGTGTGCCATAGCACCCTAATGCAAAGTTTATGCCAATGACATGATTCCCGAATTTCAAATCCTTCATAAAGGGGTGTAAATCTCTTGTCCACATATCCTCTTGATCTAAATGTGAAGTCCCTCTAGACAATCACTGCTCAATAATCAACGCAATGATATGATAGTCCCCCTAGACAAATCATTGTCAGGCTTCAACTCTATGGAATACTACACACAATTATGAATGTATGAGAATACTCCGATTTTTACTCAATAATTATTATGTAAATGAAGTTATTAGATGACTCTTCTTTTAATAACTCATTCAAACACTAATTATTCTCATATCTTATTACACAAAACATACTCATAGGAGTTATCATACAGAGATTCATAGGACAAAACACAAACACACATGTTTAGCAGTTATGAATGCACAACGGAGGATCCAAAAATATTGTTGATTGGGGCAAAGAAAATAAGTAATAATTTTTTACAAAAGAAAAATATAGAATAAAGGTCCAAACTATTCTTAATTAAAAACGTAATAATCTATAATATTATAAGTTTTTATAATGAAGTGGGTGAAAATAATCTATAATTTTTTTACATAAGAAATATTTGATCCTCTGACATAAAAGAAAGAAACATGGAGTGTGTAAAAATGTAAGATGGTAGGGGCAACATCAATTTTTCGTTATTGGAAAAGAAAATGTTTTAAAGTGCATTAAACTGAAGAAAAAAAATCTAAAACAAGTTGTGGGGGCAAGAGACCCCATTAGCTACTGAATGGATCTGTCGCTGTGAATGCACATTAACTCATCAATCACACCATCTCAAATACAAACATCAAGACATATTAAGTTGACTTAAATATATGATTGGTCCATACAAATACACGTTATATTTTATTTTAGTCATTGTAGGTTTTTTTGTATGATTTTTGTCCTTTTAATTTTTTTTTTGTTTCTGGTCTTTGTTATTTTGTTTTAGTCCCTGCATAATTGTCTTTTTTTTTT
>JBBPBQ010000003.1:30934816-30972615 GCA_037974755.1 Cicer yamashitae
AATATATATATATATATATATATATATATATATATATATTGCATGGAATAATAATTCCAATAAAAATAAATTTTACATGGACTAAAACAAAAGAACAATGATAAAAAAAACAAACAAAAATATATTTACATGGATAAAAATCAAACAAAAAAGTTTACAGTGACTAAAATCAAAAAAACGTGTAGCTGTAGAGACCAATCATATATTTAAGTCTATTTAGTTTTTATATGTGAGAACTAAATCTTTGAAGAAGTTCTTGTTGGAACTTTTGTTGGTGGTACGCTGCAAATCTTGAACAAGAAGATGATGAACTTGATGATGATGAAGGTTGCACAAGTGAATTCCAAAGCGTGTGTATCACACTAAGCTTTAGGTTCGATTCGCCCCACCAATCTATATATATTGGATGCAACGGGTTAACCAGTGAATACCCTTCAGGATACTTTGGAATCCTTGAAGTGAATTGCACATTCACATCAAGCCTATCGATCAATGATAGTTTACAGAATAAAGTTTCTTCATTTACTCTCGTGCACTAGAGAAAAGAAGAAATGACTTAGAAATATTTTTGACAGAAATTTAGTTCATGTGACATGAAACTTGTGTTCTTTCTGCCTCTAAAGTATCTCGATTTATAGAGAAACTCATACCAATTAGTGAAAGAAAACAACTCTTAAACTCATACCAATTGGTGAAAGAAAACAACTATTGAAAAAGATTGTAACCTTTGGTAACTTAACAGATGCATTGGTTTGAATTAAACCAAGCATTGCAACCACTTGATCAAGTGATACATTAAGTTATTTAATTTTGCTACATTAATATAGCTATTAGAGAATTTCAAATATATTTTGGAAATTCCCCTCACAGTTCTTACCTGGTGGTGTTTCCCTACAAGGTTATTGCATCGTTGCCCAACCAAATCTCAAATTTGTTCACTCGTCTTAATCTTTACCGAATAAAATGGTTAAGTTAAAACAAAATCCTACATATCTCTAAATAGGGTTTTCATTTGGCCTCTACTCTCTAAAAATTACTCTAAGATTTATTTTTATCTCAGTCCAACTTAATACATATTTCCTACATTAAATTAGATAACCTAGGTTTAAACAATTAGATCAAAACACTTAAATTTCCAAAATCATTTTCGTAAGGTTCAACACTTTTATGAAATCGATATTTTCAAAGAGTCTTAAACTTATGCAAATCACAAAAATAGAACTAAACTTTTTGGACTTTCAAACTACTTTAAAAAAGCCTTGAACATCAAATTTTTTCAATGTTATTTTCTACTAAAATATACCTCTTTAAGTTTTAAAGTCTGAAAATTCTATCACTTGATGTTATAAAACTCCTCAAAGACCACAGGAACTATCATTATAGTTCGAAAATAATTTAAAACATTTTCAAATCATTTTTAGGTCTCAGGGTCCTAACTAAAAAAAAACGTGTTAAATTTTCTACCAAAATTTTTGCACGACCTCTCTATTGAAATAAAATTTTCGCAAAAGATCGATATGATTTATTTTCACTACAACATTAACAGTATATTTTTAACAAAAAAAAAATATAAACAACTTCAAATCTTTAATTTGATCACAACTCTAAATTCTTAAAACTAAAACATTTTTCCATAAACTCAAAAGAAAGAAACCTTCACAACTTCATAATAATTATCAAAACCCAACTCAAAGTTTATCTTCACCGCTACAAAAATAAAATCTTTGATACTTTAAATAATTTAACAAAAATTTTGAACATCAACTTCTTAACTTTTCAATTACTTCAAACAATTAAAATTCCATTTAGTAACAAGAAAGTTTCATACCAAAGTTTTTTTTATAAAATATCCAAAGTGGACTTTATCGTGTTCAACCATTAGCAAGGATTTTCCAAATGAACACACTAATTTCTTTACCTTAAACTTTTTGACATAACATAAACATTTTAGAACTTGGTGTCAACGATTTCGATTCTTTTTTGAGACTGAATATATTGTTATTCAACCGCAACATAAAGCTCTTACACGTTTCCTTCAAAAATTATATAAAAATTACAATTTTCAACTTTTGTTTTGAAGCTTTACTAAGTCAACCAAACTTTCTTTTCTCAAGTCTAAACATTAGAGTAAAAATCATTTCCCAACCACAATAATTTCAAATTTTAAAATTTTGCTTATAACACATCCAATAAATGAAAGCATGAAATTTTCATAACTTGAACAATCAATTCAATTCAAACTATTATTCGTTTAAAATCAACTCATTACATAAGCTCAAACACATCAAAAATCAATTTTCCGCCTTTTCAAGTCTAGAGTTTTTCCATTCCAATCAAATTGGGGGTTTTTGTTTTCTTGCATTTCAAGCAACACACACAACACTAATTTCACATTTAAAGCAAAGCATAAAAAAAAGTTCAACAAAACATTTCTTCCCTTCATGGGTTGTTCACGGGCTTGAGAGAAGGAGAGAAGGAAAAAATTCATTTCATTTCTTTCAACAACAACAACAAAACATCAAATATCAAGCCATTTCTCAAGAACAAAAAAAAAAAAACACTCATTCCCTCTCTCTCTCTCTATATATATCTTCGCATGGGTGAGGGAGAGAGGGAGGAGAAAAATTGTTTCTCACCTTAATTTTTTTTAGCTCAATATGATCCTTTGAGTAGTAGAGCAGCTTTGTAGAACAACCTTTGTTGATTTGAAGATTGGTTGAAGCTCAAAAATAGAGGAAAAAGTTAAGATTTTGTGACTTTAAAGAGAACGGGTAAAAATTGAAAATTGGAAGGAAATAGAGTTAGTAAGAGAAATGAGCAATGTGCTTGCTTTTATAGGGGAGGGGTAATTGATTTTCTGGTTCACTTAATTAACATATTCTCTAAATTCTAAATTAATGTCAAAAGAATTCTAACCACAAAAATTTCCCACTCAAATTTAATTATAAAATATCATAATTACCCTTTATGAAACTTATTCTTAATCATGTCACTCATTTCTCATCTAAAAATTGCGCAATTCCTCTCGACTAACTCTGCATTCAATTATAGAAAAAGAATTACAAACGATTGTAATTGATAATTATTTTTATGACAAAAATAACTCGATTATTAAATTAATTAGTTTAATATTCTTGCTTCGGAAAAAATACTTCTCAAACATTAAACAAGCCTCAATCAACTCAAGAACTCCCTTAATTTTTGAGTTGTTTTTAAAATTTGAAAATAGTGCAATTTGTTCGACTGTTTCAAAGGCAAGAAAAATTTTAGTTATGGATTTTGACGATGTTCACGTAGACAGTAAATAAAAATAATTGAATCATGATAATATAATCTTTGAATTTTAATTTATTTTAAAAAGAGAGCTGATAGACACAACAATTTTTTAGAACAAAACACAGCAAAATATAATGTAACAATGACTTATTTTGTACGGATCTTACATTCTACCTCCGAAAATACTTTTGTCCTTGAAACTTGAGATAAGTGAAACAACTTTCAAGTTGTTTTTACCTCTTGCAGCACTTACACTCTTCATTCATTTCGCCACATGCTCTTAATAATTATGTAGACACAACGCTGCTTACGCCACATCACGATCTTTCAACTAAGTTTAATTTTATCAAAAAGGGTGTTCCAACACTCTAATTAATTAGTTTAATATTTGTAGAACTACTCCTATTCTTACTAACATAGTCCTTCACATCAATCCATAATTTTTTACCGACAAATATAATGAAGGATTGCCGTTAATCCATCATAAATGTTTCAAATATTCTCATTCCATTCATGGGACCACCTACATTGACAAAATTTATACTTGGACTCTGCCACTAAGAATTTTGATCATTTCACCCTTTTATTGATATTCAAAACTTCTCTATAAAACTTAACTTTTTTCCAAGACAACTCGCTCTCTGGAATTTTCTCAAATCCAAGTTCTCAAATTTACCATCGCTAATTGTCATTCTCATCCTTAAGTAACAACCATTTGGACATTCCCTTATCTTATAAGAATCAATTCTCCACTCGTAAATCTACATTATCCCTTTATGTCGAATTGTCTTATCTATTGGTTCTTTACTGCTCTCTTCAATCACTAAAGTATCATAAAATTTTTATGTCAGTTGGAAGTTTAACGATCTGTTCCTCAAAGTTCCTACCAACCATATTTTGTTCCACATCCATCTCTAATATTTAACTATACGACTTTTCGTACTAAAAACTTCTCGTCAGCTTTTCATACCTCGCCTTGTTATTTGATCATTGAATATACCAATTTCAAGTTTTAACATTCCCATTGCCCAAGGGTATTGCATCATAATGTGAAATCATACGGTGGTCGACTTATCTTTCTCATATGGGTTGTCTATTCCATTAAAACTAACCATATTTCCTTTGCATACCATATGCGTATATAATCCAATTGCCGTTAAATCACGTCACTTCAACATCACCGATAAAAATTTCCCTAGGAAAATGAAGTCCTATTTATTTTAACTACAAACAGTTACACAATACTTGGATGATTTTGAATAAACTCAATATATCGCATCATCTTAAGAGACATATCCTAACTACACAATTAGATTCCAATTGTCTATGCTCAAGACTCAACTCTACCTCTTCGCATACTAAGTGTTTCATAAACTCCATCTATTGTCCTTCACTATTCCACAATTAAATACGATACCTTCATTTCCTAACTTCTTCAACCTAACAACTCAAAAAACTATTAAATAAATCTCACTAAAAACTCTACATCATCACATTTATTAGTATAAATGCGTGGTCCCACAAAGAGAGAAGACTTATTAAAGAGCCTCTTCTTAATAGGAACTTTATCATAGTCCATTGGGTTTGGTGACCCAATCATTGTTGACTCAATTCACACACATATAATTTCTAGAGATTGTTAGAAAGAGATGAAATAAAAGTTAGTTTGTAACATCCATGATTTTAAGTAAATTTTCTGTTATAAAAATGAAGGGAAGATAGAGGGAAAATTCATTCAGAAATATTTCAAGAAATTGTTAGGAAAATTCTTCTCTATTTTAGGAACACATGTGTTCTAGTTTAGAAGTTCTTAGAACTCTAATTAAGTTATCCTTTTTACATTTTCAAATTCCAGCACTATAAAAGATTTTTGCTTAATCATTTCAATAAATAATATACATTATCTTCCATTAAAATTGCGGGTTAATTTGGACAAAGTTGTGGTAATGTGGTTGATTGCTACCTTGTTGACATGGTTGGGTTTAATTCAAAGTTAGTAGATGTTTTCATTCATATTGCATATATCTCAAGTGAGGAAAAAGTTATGTACACATCAACATAAAATAGCTTAAGTTATTAGATGTTTTCATTCATATTGCATATATCTAACGTTTATTTGCTGACTATTAGGAGTGACACAAAATGAGAGTTCTCCAATGATATATTAGGAGATATTTATTGTCTTATTTTCTTGTGTGCTATTCATTGTTGATTGTCGATATAATACATATTTATATGTTATTTGTGATACTTGTATACATAAATTGATTGTTACGATCATTATGATTAATTTATGTTGACATAAAAACATTGACAATGATTGCTTTAAGGTAATATTATGAGCAAATAATATGATTGTGATGCATAATAAGTGTGGCACTCAACCTAAGTGATAAAAATGAGAAAAAAAATATTAATGATCGAAATTGTAAAGTTAAGCCTGAGTTAGAGTTGTGACTTGATGGATAAAAGATTCATATAGATTTCATGATTATGGTATAAGCCTGCTAACACGCATATGGACACACGAGACTGATCCATTGACTGAATCCTAAAATGGATATACCTTATATGGCGACTGCACAAAGTGATGCTAGGATTAGATCACTCTTATTGACTATGTGCAGAGGATCAATTTATTGCATTTAGACTTCATTATGGACGATAACAACACTCGCACTCGCAGGTACCCACCCGAACCCACTTGATTTGGGTGGAGAAAATCCGCTCTAATTGGGTGTAGGTGTAGATTTTCTCTAAAATTAAAATTCGAGAGCAGGGATGGGTGGAGAAAATCAGCTTTAATTGGGTGCGGGTGCGGATTATCTCCAAAATTAAAATTCGAGAGCGGGGACGGGTTTGGGGTGGTGATATCCACCACGCATCTGCACCTGAACCCGCCCCGCAAGTAATATTATTGTAATTTTTAAATTTTATATACATATATATATTGAATATACTTAATACTTTTTTAAATATTAAAAATTATAATTTTATCTCTGTAGAAAATATTTTTTAATTTTATCATTGTTAAATAATAATTATATTATTATATTAATTATAATAGATATGATTTTTAAATTTATAATTATATATATATATGGATGCAGGTATGGACAGAGAAACCGGAACCCCGTTGCGGGCGGGGATGGTGGTCTAAATTTCACACTCACTACAAAACGGAGGCAGGTGCGGATTTTTCCATATTAGTGGGATGCGGGGGTGAAGGAGGTAAAATCTACCCTCGTCCCGCCCCGTTGCCATGCCTAGACTTCACGAGAAGTCATATGATACTTGTTGAAACTAGGAGCGTTTCTTACACTGTCCACATGTAGCTAAAGACACGTTAGATAGACTTTGATCCGAGAGATATGATGTGAGTATGAATTTTTTATGTGAATACTTACCATTGACATATAATTTTATTAGTTTATATGTTTATTTGATCCATACAAATATATTAATGTGTGACTTTTGTCGAGACAGTTTCAAATGTATAATTTTTTGTTGGATAAAATCTAATGTTTAATTTTTGTCTTGATATTTTTTCAATCAGGAAACTTGGTTTTCACTGGGTAAACTCTTTACATCACTCAAATGCTGCGTTTAAGCTAGATTAAAAGACTACTGTAGATATCTTTCATCATGCTAGAGTCTACGAGTTAATATTTGGTGCTATATATGATTATTGCATGTAAACACCAAATGTGTTTCCTTAACCAAACTTTGAGTATTTCTATTCTGAGTGGAGGTAATTTTGGCAGTAAGGAAGGTAAGGAAGGTTCAGAGGTATGGGAAGCCAGATAGAATAGACTGTGTGGAGGGAATGAGTTCAAGAGGGATGGGGGAGTTATCAAAGTCATAGGAGAAATGAGTGGGAGATGTAGAGGAATGACTTGATGATGTATTAGAGACAAGGTCAACAAGAACTGGCGCAACTTCTTGGGGAGAGCGATGTACCAAACATGGTGATGTGGGGTCGAGTACTAGGGTGGAAAAGGTAGATGGTGGAGGGAATGTAGTGGATAGGATAGGTGTTTGAGTTGGAGCGCTAGATTCGTTTAGGAAAATTTGGGTTTAGTATATGAGGGGTGCAAAGTGTTCAGCCATAGTAGCCTCAAACATTTCATTTGTGGTGTTATAGTCAAAAGTAGGAGGGGTGATAGGTGCAGGGTAAGAGGGAGGGCTAACTGTGTTGGTTTGTTAGGGAGGGGAATGGAAAGGGTTGGCTCATATTCTGAGCGAGGGATAGGGATAGGTAGCTCAGAGTTTGAATATATTATTCGTTTCTTCCTATAAAGAGGGGTTGTCGTGTCTTCATCGGCGTTAGGTGTTTCTTCCTCATCCTCTTCAATCCTCAGAGTCTAGACGACTCTTTTCCTTTTCTTCTCTAATACTTCTGCTGCCTGAGGTAGAGGTAAGAAAACTAGAGCTATATGTTGGCTCGAATGACACATTCTCAAATATTCCAGAACAACTTCCTTGAATTTTTCTGCAAATGTGGGAGGAACAGAGTCATCAGCCTCAAAGGGGGAGGCATGAGAGCTACTTGCTTGACCTTTTGGCGTCACCATTGGGTTAAATACAGTGTTTGGGAGACACAAGTCTCATCTTGATGAGTTTGGAGATATTGAATGTGGGAACAAATGAGGACACCAAGTGTTCGTCTTGAATAAAGCCTCCAACTTCCTTTAGAGCCTGAATAAGAGAAGTACGCATGAGCCTATAATGCAAGACCTCATGTGTTCTAGGATGATGTGGGGAAGATTCATTTTGATCATTTGAGAGATGTTCCACATTAGACCCTTGTGGTGTTTGCTAACATGGTCCACTGACCCACCTTTGGGCACCACACACCCAATAAGAATTTTGAACAGAGCCCTATACTTGGGTTTTAGGTGTATAGACTTGGAGTTCACCTTGGGGTATTCGAAGAGTTCTTTGTTGATTCTGAAAGAGCCAACCCTTGACTCATACCCATTTTCAAGATGCACACGTTCATCTAGGCATTTGGTGATGACAAGGGATCGTTGAGTGATCTTGATTGGGAGACCCGGAGCTTGATACCTCACCATCAAAGTTTGCATCAGCGAATCTCCAAAACTCTTTTACAAGAAAACCCAAAGCAAAATTTTGTTCCAGGTTGAAGTAGTCAAACCAACCTACCTCAGCAAGGTCTTTAAAGAACTTGAACTCATTCTCAACTATGTTTGCAAAGTCAACCTTTAGTTTGTGAATAATCTCAAGTTGATACAGGTTGCATTGTAGTGTTGGAAAATAGGAGACGGTTTTAGTTGAGGGGATTGAGGATGAACTTGAAGTCATTGATGTAGGTGGGATTCAGGGAGATCGTGAAGTTTAATGGTTTGCAAAGAAACAAAAGTTTGGATTATGAGAGTTGTGCGTGACTGTGAGTAATAAATGATTTTAAGAGCCCAAAATGGTTGAGTTTTGAACGTCAGTACTAGATGCACGCGTGAGACACCTGTTAGAGTATCCCACATTACGAGAAGAAAATTGTTCATATCTAAGAATAATTGAATTTAGATTGACCAGACACACAAATAAATTAAACATCATGAGAGGCATAGCATACATATATTGAATCATCCAGAGGATTAAACACCATTCTTTAATAAACATAATATTTAGATGTTTCTTGATAAGAATGAATATGTCCTCAATAAGGGGTTTTGTGAAAATATCAACCCACTAATGATCAGTGTCGACAAATTTAGTGTCTAAAATACCCTTTTGGACATAATCCCTTATAAAGTGATATTTAATCTTAATATGTTTTGCTCTTGAATCTAAAATAGAGTTTTTAATTAAACATATGGTTGATATATTATCATAGAAGATATGAATGTTACTCTTATAAATTTTGAAATCTTCTAGTTGATGCTTCATCCACAACAGTTGAGTGGTGCAACTAGCTGTTGAGATATACACTACTTCTGTTGTAGATAGAGCAATAGTCCTTTGTCTTTTTCTTGACCAGGAGATTAGATTCTCACCAAGGAATGTATAATTTCCACTGGTGCTCTTCCTTTCTCGCTTATCTTCAGCATAGTCAGCATCACATAAACCTACTACCATGTACTCAGAGGATGACATATAACACATATTAACATTAGAAATGCCTTTCGACTATCTAAAGATCCTTTTAACAACTGTTAAGTGAGATTCTTTTGGGTGAGACTGAAATCTAGCACACACGCACACACTAAAAAAAAAATCAGGTCTAGAGACAATTAAGTAAAAAAGAGAACCTATTATTCCTCTATATACCTTTTGATCTACCTTTTTTACTTTACTCAACTTTGTCAAGAGAACAAGTTGGATGCATAGGTGTAGACATTGATTTACAGTCATTCATTTTAAACGTCTTAAGCAGTTCTCTTGTGTATTTGGTTTGGTGGATGAGTACACCCTCTGGGTTGATGAAATTGAATTCCAAGAAAGAATTTTAATTCTCCCATCATGCTCATCTCAAATTCATTTTACATTAGCTTATAAACCTATTGACAGAGTTTGCCGCTAGTAGACCCAAAAATAATATCATCAACATATATCTGGACAATGAGAAGGTCATTCTTAGATGATTATGTAAATAAAGTAGTGTAAACATGGCCTCTTTCAAAATCATATCTTAATAGAAAGTTCTTAGTGTAGCATACCAAGATCTTGGAGTTTGTTTTATACTGTAAAAAGTTTTCTTTAGTTTGAAAACATGGTTTGGAAATTCTTTAAGTGATCTAGAAGTGGAATTAATGTTCTTATAAGCCTTACAAAGAACATTTGAACCGTACTTAAGATTTGGCAAGCCTTTGACTAAATCAAGTCTATTCAATTTTGAGGTTAATCTCAAGTTGACATGTCCTAATCTTTTGTGCCATACCAGTTATTCCTCGCTTACAAACATAAGACACTTGACTTCTTGTTAATTTAAATTAGATAAGTTTATTTTGTAAATGTTGTTTTTATTTTGGCTAGTAAATAGTGTGGGTTCATCTGTTTGACTTATTACCTTACAAGACTTTTGATTGAAGACAACATCATAACCACTATCGCTTAATTGACTTATGCTTAGTAGATTATGCATTAGTCCTTTTACAAGTAAAACATTCTTAACAGTGGGAAGAAAACCATCACCTACTATGTATTTGCCAATGATCTTACCCTTATGATGACCTCCAAATCATATGAATCATTTGTTCTTGAGGGCCAGGTCTTGGAACATATACTTTTCTCTCGTCATGTGTTGTGTGTTTTAACTTTGTTGCTAAGGATATCTACAAGATACATTTTTTTATTCTTAGGTACCCAAATTTGGTTAAGTCCTGGTTTGTTAGTTCTGAACGGTATCTTGTCTTTCCATGTTTTCTGTATAGGACAAGTTATTCTATTGTGACCTTTCTTATGGCAGTATGCACAAACAATATCATGATGAGTAAATCTAGGATTTTCTTTTGGTTCTTCAAAGTCTATGCCATATTTATTTTTTCTACTAACACCATGGATCATAGTAGCTTGTTTACTTATGTCTATGTCATTTGCAAAAAATTATTGAAAAGGTTATTTCATACTTAACATAATTGTAGACTTTATTCTCTGAAATTTTTGAAACATTGTCTTTTAGAGTTAGATTTTCCCTTTTTTGGTTTTCAAACTCCTTTGCAAGGGAATTGCACTTGTTTGTTAAAATTTCATGTGCTTTTATAAGAGACTTAAATTTTGAAGAAACCCTGTGATTCTTGTTGAGAAACTCATTTAACATATCTATGAGTTCACTACGAGATAAGTAAGAGAGTACCTCAATTTCTTCTTTAGCAGATTCAGAAGTCAGAATCAGAGTGAGTATCTGCCATCAGAGCCATGTTTGCATGCTCTTCATCTTCATCAGATGATTCATCACAGTCATCCCATGTAGCCATAAAACCTTTCTTCTTTGTCTTGAAGTCTTTCCTGTAGGATTTTCCTTTTCCATGTTTAGGACATTATGATTTGAAATGACCTAGTTCCTTGCATTCATAGCTGATGAGCTTCTTCTTGTCTAACTTTTAACTTCTTTCTTTTCTATTTTGGGAGTGTCTGAATTCTCTTTTGGGAAAAGATTTCTTTCTGTTGTTCCACATGTGCTGGATTTTCTTGAGATAAAAGCCAACTCTTCATCATCTGAGTCTTCACTCTGATTTTCCAATTCGTTTTCCTGAGTCTTCAGTTGGTTGTAGAGCCTTAGAATTCGTTTTCCTTGAGATTTGCGGGCCAAGGACTTTGACTTCTTTTTGGGCTTATCTTTAACCAATTCAATCTCATGAAATCTGAGTAAACTCACCAGAGTTTGTTTAGATTCTTAGCTTCTTCTTGTGTAGCTGTTACCTTTGGTCTCGACTTGCTGGGAAGACATCTGAGGATTTTCTTGATGTGGTCGGCTGTAGTGTAACTCTTTTGGAGGATTATCAGTCCAGAAACTAGAGTCTGGAATGTAGAAAACGTTTTTTCAATGTCTTTGTCTTCTTCCATTTGAAAGAGTTCATACTTTCTGACAAGTAGATTTACTTTGGCTTCATACACCTGCTTGTTTCCTTTGTAGTTAAGAACCAGAACATCAAAGATACTCTTAGCTGTTTCTTTGTTGCTGCATTTTTCAAACTCTTTGAAGGTGATGACTTTAAGATGCATTTTGTATTGTTTCTTTTGATCAACGTCGAAATTTTTTCAGGGTATTTCAACATCATCAACATCTTTTGGAGCCTCATAGCCATCTTCGACTATGTCCCAGAGTTCTGGATTTTGAGAGATGTAGAAGCTTATGAGTGTGTCATTCCTGTACTTGAATCTTGCTCCATCAAACAAAGGAGGCTAGTTAGAGTTTCATCATGTAACTTCTTTACCACAGTTAATCGTAATAACATATCTTTACTCAAGCACATTTAAGTGCTATGATACCAATTGTAAAATGGGAAACACAAGAAAGGGGGGGGGGGGGATTGAATTGTGTTTCTTTTCAAAATATTTATAACATGATTATTCTGTAGATGAACAAAACATAATATTAAAATACAAATGATTTATCTTGGTTCACTGCCAACACGGTAGCTGCGTCTTGTCTCTTTAACCTAATGGATTTAATCCACAAGTTCACCACATAATTACTCTTTCACTGAACACCTACTAGTCAAATTGACTATATTCAAGTCTTCTCAACTTTCTAGCTTAGTACAGTCAAGTTGTTGAGGAAGGCAACCACTATTGGGCTAGGTTACAAGAGAATAGGTTTAGGTTTTCTGAAATAGCTTTTATGTAAAATACATGTTTTTGATGAAGACAAAAGACCAACGATGATGATGATCAAGGCAACAAGCTCGAAGAAGTCCAAAATATCTTATTGATAAACTTTAGACTTCAAACATATTAGATGCTTAAATGTAAAGGTAAAATGATACAACCCATAGCTCGAATACAATGAGAACCTCACATCTTTACATATGCATAAAAAGTATTTTCAAACATCAAAATTACATTTACAAAGTGTTAAAATTAATATTTTTGACAAAATACAAAGGTGTTTTCGAATACA
This sequence comes from Cicer yamashitae, assembly GCA_037974755.1. NCBI lineage: Eukaryota > Viridiplantae > Streptophyta > Magnoliopsida > Fabales > Fabaceae > Cicer > Cicer yamashitae. Next base: position 30,947,676 of record JBBPBQ010000003.1, read on the forward strand.
ACATAAGTGTATTCGAATACAGATGCTAAAATGCTAAGTCAATAGCAAAAGCCTTGCATCTGTATTCGACTACGACCTGCTGTAGTCGAATACAACCAACAAGTCAGTGGAAAAATTGATCAATATGTATTTGACTACACATCCTTGTATTCGAATACAAGTTGTAAAATTTGAATAAATTTGAATGTTACAAAGAGGTGTATTCGAATACATACATCCTGTATTCGAATACAACTGGAAGCAATGCAATTTTTCAGTTCTGAAATGGTTCTAAATCATTGCAATTGTTCCTCAAACCTCTTGGATCAATGGCCACGAATCTGAAGAGATGTTTATGGACTATAAATACACCATAACTTCAGATTCATACACACACAATCCTACTACACAACTCTGAAGACTTTGAACAATTGTTCTGAATTTTTCTCAAAGTCATTTTTCATAAATTCAAGGACTTGCATATCATTTTCATATCCTTAACTAAGGTTCTCAAAGTACTTGAAGCAATATTGGATTGTTATCATTCTACCTCTTTCTTATTCCTATATCCTTATCAAATCACATTGTTTATAAAAAGAAAGTTGTACTTTCTTTAAATAGTCTTATCTAAGATAGTAGTGTGCTATCCTAGAAGGTTTGTTAGAAGTTTGTAGCAGAGGTCCTACAGTGGGACTTGTACATTTTCTGACAATAGTAGAGAAATCTCTTGTGGTGTGCAAGAGGACTGGATGTACCCTTGGTTATAGGGGAACCAGGATAATATTACTGTGTTCATTTCTTTACTGCCATTTACTTTCATCACTTATTGTCTTCAGTCCAAAAAATCGATCACCTAATTGCTGAAAACAAGAAAAACTTCTAAACACCTAATTCACCCCTCCTCTTAGGTGCACATCTGTACTTATAATTGGCATCAGAGCAGGTTCAAGGTAACTTACTCCTGGATCATTACTCATGGCTTCTGCACAACCTGTTTTCAGAGATGGTGGCAGTAGTAAAAAACCACCATGCTTCGTTGGAGAGCACTATCATTTTTGAAAGATACGTGTGCAAGCGTATCTTGAAGCACAAGGAGACGACATATGGGATGCAGTTGAAAATGGGCCCTACATTCCAACAACAATCATCAACAACAAAGAAGAAATTAAGATAAAAAATTCTTGGACCGATGACGATAAAAGAAAAGTGCTATTCGATAAAAAGGCTAAAAATATGCTACAATCAGCACTAGGAATGGTTGAATTTTTCCACGTATCTCACTGTAAAACAGCCAAAGAAATATGGGACACATTGGAAGTAACCCATGAAGGCACCGTTGAGGTAAAAAGATCTAAACTCAATACACTTTCTCAAGAATATGAGTTATTCCGTATGCAGCCCGGAGAGTCTATCTTAGACTTGCAGAAAAGATTTTCCCACTTAACAAACCAATTGACGGCTCTTGGAAAGATCTTCACCAACGATAAACTAAATATGAAAGTATTAAGATCGCTAACGAGGGCTTGGCAACCAAAGGTGACAGCAATCTCAGAAAAGAAAAGCTTATCCAAGATGTCATTTTCTGCATTATTTGGAAAACTTCAGGAACACGAAATTGAACTTGGAAGGTTGGAGCAAAATGAAAGTCAAGAAAAGAAGACCAAAAACATTGCTATAAAGACCGAATCAAAAGAACAAATCAAAGACGAAAATTCTGATGAAGACGAAAACATTACTTTCCTCGTTAAGAAATTCGGTAAGTTTCTTAAAAATGACAGAAATTTCAAAAAGAAGAATTTCAGAAAGAAAGATAGCTCTACTTCAAACCAAAACTTCACTTGCTTTGAATGTGGGAAACAAGGACATATCAAAGCAGATTGTCCAAACCTTATGAAGAAAAATGCCATTAAAAAGAAAGACTACAAGAAGGCATACATAGCTTGGGAAGATAACGAAGTAAGTTCATCTTCAGAAACAGAAAGTGAAGAATGCGCTAATGTTGCATTAATGGCATCGCATCAATCAGATGACGAAGAAAAGGTTAGTAGCATAAACTCCCTTCATCATAATAAAACTAATAGTGAATTAATTATTGAATACAATGATGCTCAAAACACCATTAAGGAACTTCTTATTGAATGTAAAAACCTGTTCAAACTAGTGTCAACACAAAAGAGACAAATCTCAAGTCTTCAAGAAAAAGTTGACATTATGGAAAAGGATTCTGAAAAACCAAAACAGAATTTTACATGCAATAAATGTGATTCCCTTTCCTTCAAGATTGTTCAATTAAATAGAGTAATTGAACGATATGAAAACGGACAAATGGGATTGGAAAATGTTCTGAACATGCAAAGATACTCAAATGATAAAAGTGGTCTTGGATACTCGAAATTTGACAAACCAAGCTTGAATAAGACCATTTTTGTTAAAGCGAGTAGTCAATCCAATCAAGAAAAAATTACAATTTTACAAAAAGGTCATTTTTATAAGGAGAAAATTATTCAAAATAAATTTCATACACATGCTATTAAAAATAGATTTACTCCTACTTGTTCCTATTGTGGTCTTCATGGTCACACACCTAATGTCTGTCATGTGAGAATCATTAGTGTTCCAAAATGGCATTACGTGTGGGTAAAGAAAGGTACTAACCATCAAGGACCCAAAGCACATTGGGTACCTAATAAAACTTGATTTCAATTTTGTAGGTATGCACGCAAAGTACCTCAAATATGTGGTACTTAGATTGTGGATGCTCCAAACATATGACGGGTGATATAACAAAATTTTCAGCCTTGACTCTTGAATCAAAGGGATATATGTAGTCTACGGAGACAATAACAAAGAAAAAATCTTAGGCATTGGAAAAGTCGGTGCAGCCCCTTCCCCCTCAATTGAAGATATCTTATATGTTGAGGGTCTAAAACGCAATCTCATAAGCATTAGCCAGCTATGTGACAAAGGATACAAGATAGCCTTCAACAAAGATGAGTGCATCATCCAAATTGCAGCAACAAATAAAATTCAATTTATCGGTAAGCATTTCAAAAACATTTTTATACTTAATCTTGACGATTTATCCTTAAAAATGAAATGTCTTTTAGTAAGCGACAACAATGAAGCATGACTATGGCATAAAAGAATTGCACATATCCACATGGATCATTTAAACAAATTGGTCAAGCATGATCTTGTTGTTGGATTACCAAAAATGAAATTTTTAAAGGATAAATTATGTGACGCTTGTCAAAAAGTTAAACAAACAAAAACTTCTTTCAAACCTATAAATGTTATATCAACTACAAGACCACTTCAATTTATACATGTGGATTTGTTTGGCCCATCAAGAACCAAAAGTCTTGGCGGAAACTCATATGGACTAGTGATTGTTGATGATTACTCAAGGTTCACATGGACCTTATTTTTGGCAAGTAAACACGAAGCTTTTAAAGCATTTTAAAACTATGCCAAGCTAGTCCAAAATGAACAATCATCCAAAATTGTATCAATTAGAAGTGATCATGGAGGTGAATTTCAAAATACCTCCTTTGAAGAATTTTGTGAAGAAAATGGAATTTTCCACAATTTTTTCTGCACCTAGATCACCTCAACAAAATGAGGTTGTTGAGAGAAAGAACAGATCCTTGATAGAACTCGCAAGGACTATGCTAAGCGATTCAAGCCTACCGAAGTACTTTTGGGCAGATGCCGTAAACACAGGATGCTATGTTTCAAATCGAGTAAACATTCGGCCGATTCATAAGAAAACTCCTTATGAACTCTACAAAGGAAGAAAGCCCAATATCTCTCACTTCCACATCTTTGGATGTAAGTGTTTTGTGCTAAACAATGGTAAAGACAACCTTGGAAAATTCGATGAAAAAGCAGATGAAGGTATTTTTATTGGCTACGCATTATCTAGTAAAACATTTTGAATTTTCAATAAAAGAACTTTAATCGTTGAAGAATCAATGCATGTAACTTTTGATGAAACTAACCCCTTGAAAGAGGACAAAGTTATTTCTTATGATGATGATGACTTTGAAAGTAATGATACAAGCAAAGAACATCAAATTGATCAACCAAGCCAAGAAAGTGAAGTCAACATTGAAAAGGAAAATGATAATCTTCTTAAGGAATGGAGGACCCATAGAGATCACCCAATTGATAACATCATTGGTGATATCAACAAAGGAGTTACAACAAGACTTAAACTACAAGATGCTTGCTTGAACATGGCATTCATTTCTCAAATCGAACCCTCCAAAATTGGTGAAGCACTAAAAGATGATCAATGGATACTTGCCATGCAAGAAGAACTTAACCAATTCGAAAGAAGCAAAGTATGGGAACTTGTTCCTAATCCGGGAAATAAACACATCATTGGTACAAAATGGGTGTTTAAAAATAAACTTGACGAAAACGGTATAGTTGTTCGCAACAAGGCAAGATTGGTCGCCCAAGGATATAATCAAGAAGAAGGGATTGATTTTGACGAAACATTTGCTCCAGTCGCAAGGTTAGAAGCAATACGTTTACTACTTGCTTATGCTTCTTCTATGAACTTTGAATTATTTCAGATGGATGTGAAAAGTGCCTTTCACAATGGATACATCAATGAAGAAGTATATGTCAAACAGCCACCCGACTTTGAGGACTTCAAGAATCCTTCACATGTCTTCAAATTAAGAAAAGCTCTCTATGGTATAAAACAAGCTCCAAGAGCTTGGTACGATAGATTGAGTGCTTTCCTATGTGAAAGAGGATTTGAAAAAGGCAAAGTCGATAAGACATTATTTATTAAAAGAAATAATGGTCACACCTTATTGGTCCAAATCTATGTTGATGATATCATATTCGGATCAACAAATAATGACATATGTGAAGAATTCTCTTTGATGATGCAAGGAGAATTTGAAATGTCCATGATGGGAAAATTAAACTACTTTCTTGGCCTTCACATCAAGCAACTCAAGCATGGCATCTTCATAAATCAAGCAAAGTATTGCAAAGAATTGCTAAAAAGATTTGAAATGGAAAATTGCAAGGAAAGTGCGACTCTTATGGGTTCCAGCACATATGTTGATAAAGATGAATCCGGTATTTCTATAGACATTTCAAAGTATCGAGGTATGATTGGATCTCTATTTATCTAACGGGTCGGCCAAATATTATGTTTAGTGTCTGTTTGTGTGCAAGATTTCAGGCAGATCCTAAAGAATTGCATCTTGTAGCAGTCAGAAGGATTATGAAATATTTAAAAGGAACCACCAATGTAGGACTATGGTATCCAAAGGGTAGCATATGTAGTCTCATTGGATATTCTGATTCAGATTATGCAGGATACAAAACATACCGTAAAAGCAAAAGCGACACTTGTCATGTCTTGGGAAATGCACTAGTATCATGGTCATGTAAGAAGCAAGCATGTGTTGCACTTAGTACTGCTGAAGGCGATTACATAGCAGCAAGAAGTTGTTGTGCACAAATTATGTGGCTCAAGCAACAACTATATGATTATGGATTTGACCTCGGATGCATTCCGCTACGATGTGACAACACTAGTGCAATCAATATTTCAAAGAATCCTATCATGCATTCTCGGACTAAACACATTGATATACGTCATCATTTTTTGCGCGATCATGTGCTTAAAAAAAATGTAGAAGTAACCTTTGTGGATACTCACAACCAATTGGCGGACATCTTCACAAAACCTCTTCCTAATGATTCCTTTTACAAAATTCGACGAGAACTTGGTGTCTTAAGTAAAAATGATCTTTAAAAATAAGGTACTTTGTCATTAATTTTCAAAGATTTGAAATATTTCTCTTGATAGGATGTTAGAATTGAGTTCTTAATGGTTCATTATTCTTGAGTATGATTACTTGTTCTTCATTTGTGATTATATGCATTACTTGGTATACTCGGTATGAAAAATTCGTTCCTTTTTTACAAAAATTAGATACTGTAGCTGACTACAAAGTATTGGTAATCGAATACACATTTTCCAGATTTTCTTGTATTCGAATACAATCTCAGTGTAATCGAATGCACATTCCCCAGAAAAACTTGTATTCGAATACAACACAGGTGTAGTCGAATACACATGTGGGTTTTTCAGTCATATATAAAGTTGCTTCAGTTTTTGACGTATCTTTCAAAACTAGGTATTCGAATGCAGCAGTCTTCTCTCCCCTTCCAAAAATTTTCAACTTCCTTCACTTACAATTTATTCCTTTCAACCAATATCAATTTCTACTCATCTCCTTCATTCAGATTTTGAATTCACAAACAAAACCCTAAAAACCCATTTTTCCCAAATCTGTCAAATTCTCTTCAAACATCATGGACGCACGCAAACGTGGACCCAGGACTAAACATGCCTCAGTGGGACCTTCAAAGAAAAGGACGAAGAATGTCCATATCACTAATTTGTCTCGACTCCTTCACTCACCAGAAGAAATTGAACGTTTTCGCACAATCTACTCGGACAAGCGGTTAATCATTCCCAAATTCGGTACTTTAGACTCTTTCTCTACATTTAAATTCCCTGCTTTACTTAAAGCTCAACATGTTGAAGAGTTTATCGGATACAAAGGTCTTATCTATCCCGATTTAGTTAGGGTCTTTTACTGCAATTTGACCAAAGATGGAAAGATGCTAAAGTCTCGAGTTAAGGGTAAAACTATTGAATTAGATTCAAAAATCATTGGGGAAATTTTGAATATTCTCTTAAAAGGACAGAAAACTAGTCCCAACAACTTGAGTCAATGGTCTGGTGTTCCTAAGTATGATGCTTATGTTGCTCTTTGTCGATTTGACAAACACCCTATGGAACAAAAGAGGATCCAAGCAGGCTCTAAATATGCGAAGCAACGATATGGAGTTGGAAATCTTACTGTTGATTATCGTCTACTAAATTATTTTTTAAGTTACATTTTGGTTTCAAAGGCTAGTAGTTACTCCCAGATTTTCGAATTTGAACTTCAGATCATGTACTACATGTTCGAAGGCCTTCCCCTAAACTGGGCTTATTTTGTTAAATCAGTGATGTTTACATCCAAAGAGGCTATTGGATTGCCATATGCCAAGGAGGTCACTCGCATTCTAGAACACTTCGGGGTGGATTTCTTTGAAGAAGTCTTGTATACCATCACTAAAGACAATTTGCTGGATTTGAATGTCCTTCCCAGCATGAAAATCGTTTGGCATGAACCCCTTCGGAAATACATCCATATGAGTGACCTTGGTCAATCATTTGCTGCCGCTCCTGAAGATACTGCTGCCCCCGCAACTGATGCTGCCCAAGCAGATGATGATGAGGAAGATACTGCGTCTGATGATAATCATGTGTCAAATCGCATGGTTATGGCCAAACTTGACTCCCTACAGACCTGTCTCACTGGATTGAACACCTCTGTCGACGCTCGTTTTAAGGCTATCGAAACCACCATTGCAACCAACCATGACACCATGATCCACGAGTTGTGTATCTTATCAGACAAAATTGATCATCTACATATCCCTCCTGGACGCCACAAATCCGTATTTCGCTTCCTAGGAATAGTTTTAATTTCGACTACTAGGACCAGTTTGTTTCCTTTTGCTGTTTCGTTACTTTTTGGTTTAATTGGATTATGTGACATTATCTGTTGTATGTTCGTTTGTTTGTACTCTGTGACATTATCTGCAGTCTTATGCACCTTTATCTTTGATCTGGATTATTATGCGCCTTTTCCTTCTATACTATTTTCCCTCCTTTTTTGTTTACTACTTGAATTTTTCTATATATTTGTTGCTTTTCTTCTTCTTTTTGATCATGTCAAAAGGGGGAGAAAATTTGGTATTTTGTTGTTTGTAAAAATAAGTGTAGGTCTTCAACAACTTTTTCATTTGATCATCAAACTCACTATCAACGAGGGAGTACGCATATTTTACGGGGGAGTAATTCTAAAATGATTCAATCTCTCCAAAACAAAAAAGGTTTTGTCATAATCAAAAAGGGGGAAAATGTAAATCTACATGTTTTTGATGAAGACAAAAGACCAACGATCGTGATGATCAAGGCAACAAGCTCAAAAAGAAGAAGTCCAAAATATCTTATTGATAAACTTTAGACTTCAAACATATTAGATGCTTAAATGTAAAGGTAAAATGATACAACCCATAGCTCGAATACAATGAGAACCTCACATCTTTACATATGCATAAAAAGTATTTTCAAAAGTCAAAATTACATTTACAAAGTGTTAAAATTAATAATTTTGACAAAATACAAAGGTGTATTCGAATACAACATAAGTGTATTCGAATACAGATGCTAAAATGCTAAGTCAGAAGCAAAAGCCTTGCATCTGTATTCGAGTACGACCTGCTGTAGTCGAATACAACCAACAAGTTAGTGGCAAAATTGATCAATATGTATTTGACTACACATCCTTGTATTCGAATACAAGTTGTAAAATTTGAATAAATTTGAACGTTACAAAGAGGTGTATTCGAATACAAACATCTTGTATTCGAATACAACTGGAAGCAATGCAATTTTTCAGTTCTGAAATGGTTCTAAATCATTGCAATTGTTCCTCAAACCTCTTGGATCAATGGCCACGAATCTGAAGAGATGTTTATGGACTATAAATACACCATAACTTCAGATTCATACACACACAATCCTACTACACAACTTTAAAGACTTTGAACAATTTTTTTGAATTTTTCTCAAAGTCATTTTTCATAAATTCAAGTACTTGCATATCATTTTCATATCCTTGACTAAGATTCTCAAAGTACTTGAAGCAATATTGGATTGTTATCATTCTACCTCTTTCTTATTCCTATATCCTTATCAAATCACATTGTTTGTAAAAAGAAAGTTGTACTTTCTTTAAATAGTCTTATCTAAGATAGTAGTGTGCTATCCTAGAAGGTTTGTTAGAAGTTTGTAGCAGAGGTCCTAGGGTGGGACTTGTACATTTTCTGACAATAGTAGAGAAATCTCTTGTGGTGTGCAAGAGGACTGGATGTACCCTTGGTTATAAGGGGAACCAGGATAATATTGTTGTGTTAAGTTTTTTACTGCCATTTACTTTCATCACTTACTGTCCTCAAACCGAAAAATCGATCACCTAATTGCTGAAAACAAGAAAAACTTTTAAGCACCTAATTCACCCCCCCCCCCCCTTTTAGGTGCACATCTGTACTTACATTTTACAGGGGAGTGCTTACAAATTTTGTTCTCATAGAAAGTTATCTCACCAAGAGTGCAGATGATGCTGTATGTGCTTATACCTTGTGTGTTTCTTGTTTTTCCAGTGAGGAATGCATGTGCTTTTATAAGGATCGTTTAGGGTTTTTGGTTGTTGTCCTTGTAGTTTCAACATAAGTCATGTAGTTTCGTATCATATCTTTTGAGATTGATTTTGCATAGAAAACTTTTCAAAACAGATCCTTGTAATTAATTTAGTGTATATTTGTATGAAGACAGGGAAGCAGAGGATACGATGATCATAGCATGTCTTACGGACCTTCTGACAAATAGTAGATTCAGGATGTTCATTAGAAGATGTTCGAATACTTTGTCTTTTTTGGAGTGTTGACTTTTATCAAACGTTGATATCTTTCAGAGCATACATCATGAATCAGATTCAGATGATCAAATACTTGATATGATGATGTTATTATCAGAGGCGAACAAACAGGGCATAGCTGCGTTCAACAGAGGCAACTAGAACATAATATATCACGTATATCAAAAGTCATCAGAAGTAGAGCATTGCTTGCATTATTGGAGTCAATCGAAAAAGTGCGTCGCTTGAATCACTTACATGGATGTTTCTTTAAAATGGTTATGATTCAAAGGTTGGCTCATTAAATGTTAATAAGGAATTGTTCGCAGATCCTAAGGTCAACTCCAAATAATTCACTTGAAACCTAGATACAAAGTACTCTTCAAGATCTTGATTAGATGTGTAGTACCAAAGGTGGGTCCTTAGACCACAATAGCAAAGATCACAAGGGTCTAATATGGAATATCTCCCAAAGGATCAAGACAAAACTTCCAAACTTGATTTTGGAAAACATGAGGTCATGTGTCATCAACTCTAGGTCTGGGAAGAAGATTTCTTGCAGAACAAGGTAATGTTGTAGTGCCTTTTAGGTATCTATGGAGTCTCTTAAGAACAGTTAAATGGAATATCCTAGGGTCAGCTTGAAACCTTGCACATGCACATACACTAAACATGATGTTAGGTCTGGAAGCGGTAAGGTAAAGTAACGATCCTATCATTCCTCTATAGGTTTTCTGGTCAACCTTTTGGCTTGAATCATCTTTTTCAAGTGAACAAGTAAGGTGCATTGGTGTAGCCATATGTTTGCAATCACTCATCTTAAACACTCCCAGAAGCTCTTTTGTATATTTAGTTTGATGAATGTATATACCTTTTTGACTTTGCTGAATTTATATCCCTAAGAAGAACTTAAGTTCTCCCATCATACTCATTTGAAATTTAAGCTGCATCAATTTAGAAAATTCATGGCAAAGAGTGCAATTAGTAGATCCAAAAATAATGTCATCAATATAAATTTGAATAATAAGAATGTCATCTGCTATTAATTTTCTAAAAGTGTATTATCTACTTGCCCTCTTTCAAAGTTATTTTTAAGCAAGAAGTTATTAAGTCTATCATACCATGCCCTAGGTTCTTGTTTTAGACCATACTGAGATTTCCCATGTTTAAAAACATGATTTGGAAATTCAGAATTTCCGAAACCTGGGGGTTGTTTAACATAAACTTCTTCACTTATTTAGAAAAACACTTTTAACATCCATTTAAAATAATGTAATGTTATTATTTGCAGCAAAATAAAGTAGGATACGAATAACTTCTAACCTGGCCATTGGAGCCAATGTCTTAGTGTAATCAATGTCCTTTTGCTGACTATAGCCTTGTGTGACAAATCTTGCCTTGTTTCTGACCATTTCACCTTTTTCATTTAGCTTGTTTCTAAAAACCCACTTGGTTCCAATAATGTTCTTCTTTGGTCTAGGTACTAGATCCAGAACATCATTCCTCTTAAATTCATTTAACTCTTCTTACATTGCAAGAATCCATCTATCATCTGCCAATGCTTCATCAATAGAGGTAGGCTCAATTGATGAGAGTAAGCTAAACAAAGTGGAATATTTTAGTGATGATCTGGTCCATAAAGGATCGCTTGCACTTCCAATGATTAGAGTTTCAGGATGATATGACTTGTACTTCCATTTAAATCTTCCTTCTGACTTATCTTGAATGTTTCTGACTTGATCAACTTCATCCTCTGAAGATATGTCATCTTCTTTTGATTTGTTCGAATCCTTTAATTTTGAGGTTCTTTTGGATTATCTGCATCTGCTTTCTCTGATTCCGGTAAACCTGCACTTCTTACTTTGACTTTTCAAGGTCAAATTGTTTGTCATCAAATTTAACATGTGTGGATTCTTCCATAATCTGAGTTTCCCTATTAAACACTCCATAAGCCTTAGATCTTTTAAAGTATCCAATGAAGGTACACTTTTGAGATCTAGAATCAAATTTACCATGGTTATCTTTAGTGTTCAACATATAACAAGTACAACCAAATTGTTTAAAGTAAGAGATGTTAGGCTTTTTACTTTTCCATAATTCATATGGTGTTTTATTCAATATAGACCTAATTAAGACTCTATTTTGAATATAACATGCAGTGCTAATTAAATCATCCCAAAAGTGTTTTGCAACATTCATATCCTTTAACATGGTTCTGGCCATTTCTGGGAGTGATCTATTCTTTCTTTCTACAACTTCATTTTGTTGGGCCATTATAGAAGAGGAGAAGTTGTGAAAGATTCCATTCTCATCAAAAAAAACTTTCAAAGAACTTGTTTTCAAATTCTCCTCCATGATGACTTCTGATTGTTACAATCTTAAGACCCTTTTCATTCATTATTTGTTTGCAAAATGTGATAAACAGTTTGTGGGATTCATCCTTACTTTTTAAGAATTTTACCCATGTCCACCTAGTGTAATCATCTACTATAGCAAATCCATATATCTTGCCACTTAGAGAGGCTATTTTCACTGGTCCAAAGAGATCTATATATGTATAACCTTTAACAAACAAGACATATTTAATAGAAGGAAAATGACCATTACCAAATGTACCTTGACCAATGATTTGTGCCTCATTTGCTCAATGTTAGTTCTTGGAACATAGACTTTTCTCTCGTCATATGTCGCAAGCATCCACTGACTAGGTACCATGGTTGGTGTTTTAACTTAATTGTTGAGGACATCTGCAACATAGAAAATTTTGTTCTTAGGTACCCAAATTTGGTTGGGTCCTGGTTTGTTAGTCTTGAAAGGTTTCCTGTCTTTCCCTGTATTTAACATGGGACAAGATAATTTTGAGTGACCTTTCTTAGAGCAAACAGTACACAAGATACCAGAGGGAATAGGTTTAGGTTCAGTTCCAGTTTCTTCAAATCCTATACCTCTTTAACCATTTCTACTAACTCCAAAAATCATAGAAGCATATTTCCTTCTTTCCATATCATTAGCAAGAAAATCTTGAACTACTTCTTCATGCTCATCAGAGTTACATGTGGTATTTTCAATTGATGTTAAACTTTTCAGAGTTAGATTTTCAGCCTTAAGTTCAGCAATATAAGTTTTTCAAGTTGCATTTTCTGTTTTAACTTCAGCACTTTGATTCTTTAAAACATTAATTCTTTGGTTAGGTTTGCATTTTCTTTCATAAGTGTTTTCAGTTTTAAGTACAATTTGTGATTCTTGTTCAAGAAGTCATTTATAACAGTAATTAAATCAGCTCGAGTTAAGTCAAAAAATACCTCAATTTCTTCATCTGTTGATTCACTTCCAAAGTCAGAATCTGTGTGGGATCTAGAGGTAGAGTTGGTATGAGCGATTAGAGCCAAATATGTTTTTTCTTCCTCATCAAAGGATTCATCATAATCATCCCATGTAGTCATTATACTCTTCTTCTTGGGTCTAGAATCTTTCCTCTAGTGTTTTCGTTTCTCCATATTTGGACATTCTAACTTGATATGTCCAGGTTCATTGCATCCATAGAAGATGATGCTTTTCTTGTCATATTTATCATCTTTTCCTCTATTGGATTATCTCTAATATATTTTGGGAAATTTTTTTTTTCCGTTGTGCCACATCTTCAAAAATTTTCTGCTGTTGCCTTCAGAAATTTCGTTTGCTTGGATTTCAAAGCCAAGGTTGGTTGCCTCTTCTTGGGCTTATCCTCTACCAGTTCAATTTCATGTGATATGAGGGGAGCTAATTAATTTATCCAACTTAAGAGTATTCATATCCTTTGCTTCTTGAATGGTTGTGATCTTAGGTCTCCACTTGCTTAGCAGATTTCTTAGTATCTTCTTCACATGATCAGTAGTAGTATAACTCTCCTCAAGTATCTTTAATCCCGAGACAAGAGTCTAGAATCTGGAAACATTGCTTCAATGTCTTCATCGTCTTCCATCTTGCACAATTCATATTTTTTGACTAGGAGGTTGACCTTTGCTTCTTGATATTGCTTGCTTCCGTCATAGGTCATAATGAGACTATCATAAATACTCTTTGTTGGTACACTCGTCAAACTCCTTGAAGGTGATTGCATTTATCATGAATGATTTAGACTTACGATGCATCTTGTACATCTTTTTCTGATCAACATTCATCTTCTTTCTTGAAATTTCAATACCATAAGTATTATTTGGATCAGTATAACCATCTTCCACAAAGTCCCAATGTTTAAGATCTTGTGAAATAAAGAAACTTCTCAGCCTGTCCTTCTAGTACTCAAAACGTTTTCCATCAACTAGAGGTGGTCTGTTGATGTTTCCTCCAAAAGCTTCTTCATTGAATCCATACATGTTGAACCCTTGGATCTTTCCTCAAACATTGTAAGGTACTTAGTGTAACAGCCCGACCCTTACCGTTATCGGCATTGTTAATCATGATCTTCTTTCCCCCCATTTTCTCTCTGTAGGAAATAGCAAGTATTTGACTTCTGTGAGAATCGAACCCGGTACTTGCGGGATAAGTAACACCGTCCATCCATTCCCACTACCAATTGAGCTATTTCGTAACAGCCCAACCGTTACCCTTAATTAGGGCTTAAATTTAGTCCTTGTTTAATTTTGAATTGTATCTTCATTCCTAGGTTGGTCGACAATGATCTGATTCAAAAAAGATCTGAACAAGATGATTTTTGATAATATGGTCTTTAGCCAATTCTTTATTTTTGTATTCAATATGAGCAGTTCTTCTAGATTTATTATCTTTGTATTTTGTTCATATTGAGTTTGTGAATTCTTTAGATAGATTCTGTTTGTATTTTGTTCAGATTAAGTTTGTAAATTCATCAAATTGATCCAGTTCGTATTTTATTCAAATTAGTTTGTAAATTCTTAAGATTGATTATGTTCGTATTTTGTTGTAGATAAATCTTGATCAAATCTTCTTGTAATAATTCATATCTTCTTGTGATAAATCTTGATCAAATCTTGACCATATCTTCTTTTCAACTTGGTCAAATATTTTCTTCAATCATAAATCAGAATCAAATCTTATTTTATATTTTCTTCAAAAACATTTGACCATATATTTTTTTCAACTTGGTCAAAGATTTTCTTCAATCATAAATCTGAATGAAATCTTATTTTATATTTTCTTCAAAAACATGAATGTTCTTTCATACTGTGTGAAGTCAAATATATTGTTCTTATAAATACATTTGTTAACATCAAAACTCTAAGTATAAAACCTGATAAGATAAAATCCAAAATTAATGTTTTGATGATAATTAAACAAAAGGTTAATTAATAATTCTAATTATGATTCTAAGTGTTTTGGTATTTAACATGTGTATTTGAGTGTGTTAAAACAAGTTAGGTACCAAGTATTTCAATGCAGATCTCATTAAAATCAAGATAGCAAAAACAGTAAAACGAAGAACGTTCTTGGCATATGTCTGGAAAACGAAGAACGTTCTTCACTTCTGTCATAAACAAGAATGATGAGTTTCTTTCTGAAAGATTGGATTTAGGAAGCTTTATTCATCTCATATCTTCATCAAGAATTAGCAAGGATGAATCTAAGTTAAAGTTATTCCAGAATTTGAAGGATCAAAGACATGTTTCATGTGAGGCAAATACAAGTACAAATCTACAGGCAGTAAAGTACACTGCAGCTGTACTTTCAATCAAGACCTGCACACTTCACTTAAAGCTAGAAATCATCTCAAACAACTGACAGGAGACAAGTACAAGTCAGTTCATCTGTAACTAATTCGAAGAACGATCTTGGATGTTAAGAAATTTCCTGGATTCAGTATGAACTCTCTTGCTTTTTGGCTGATCTTATCCACCAACTATCTCATGACAGCTTGCCTTATTTCAACAGATAAATGAGTTGTCCTAAGCTCTCTTGAAGCCTATAAATACAGCTTCAAGATGAAGAACAAAACACAACTCAAAGTGCCAAGCAAAGCATCAATCATTCAATCATACTCGAGTTTTTCTCAAAATCATTCTCTAGCTTGGAGTTCCATTCTTTATGTTGTGTTAGAATCAGTAATAACTGAGTTTTAAATTATAGAATCTATTTCTCAAACAAGAGTTGAGAAATACCCAGATTCTAACATTCTTAAAATCATTACTTTGTAACTCAAGATGAAAATGGACAATCAATCTCTGAAAAAGATGAAAATGGACAATCATCCTCATTACTTTGAGGTGGTACTCCCATGCATCCATCATCCTCATTAGATAAAGATGAAAATGGACAATCAATCTCTGAAAAAGAATATAGAGGTATGATTGGCTCATTACTTTATCTAACTGCAAGTAGGCCTAACATTGTTTTTGCAGTAGGCTTATGTGCTAGGTTTCAATCTTCACCAAAAGAGTCTCACTTAACAACAGTCAAAAGAACTTTTTCGTTATCGCGTAGGTACTATTGATCTTGGCCTTTGGTATAGCAAAGGTTCTCATTTTGATTTTGTAGCTTACTGTGATGCCGATTATGCTGGTGATAAGATGGAAAGAAAAAGCACAAGTGGTGCATGTCAGTTCCTAGGAGAAGCCTTAATAAGCTGGTCATGTAGGAAGCAAAACACGATTGAACTATCAACCACTGAAGCTGAATATGTCTCATCAGCAAATTGTTGCTCTCAAGTCTTATGGATCAAGAATCAACTTGAAGATTTTTCAGTAAGGTATTCTCATATTCCAATCTATTGTGATAATACTAGTGCTATTAATCGTTCTAAGAATCCTATTCAGCATTCAAGGTCCAAACATACTGAGATAAAGCACCATTTTATTAGAGATCATGTGAGTAAAAAGGAGGTTGAATTGATCTTTGTGGATACAAATAATTAGTTAGCTGATATTTTTACAAAGCGTCTTGTTTAAAGAAAACTTCAATTCCATCAAAGAACGATTAAAAATCGTTAAAAATCTTGGTCAAGATCGTTAAAATTGAAACCAGATCAATCTGGTCATAACGGAGAAAAACCGTTTTTAGCTTGCTTTGCAAAGCCACTCAAGAACAATCTTCGTTCTTCATCATCATTAACTTTCAAAATCAGGCTTTTCATCTGAAACGTCTGCTGCTTTTTTAAAAGTAACGCCTACCCATGCTTTTGCCCAACCACATCATTTATCTTTCCTCCTTCCCAATGCTCAACTGACCTATCAATCCAATCACACGCCTGGCACTCCTTCCACTCCTTAATCAACTGCAAACACATCAAAACGGTCACTTTTTCATCACTAAATAACAAATTCAAACTTTTTTCTGCACATTCATCTCTTGTATTCTTCTTCCTCAAGCTCTCATTTTTTCTCAAAAATGGCTCGTACAAAAACCACTGCACACAAAAATCCCAGATCACCACCACCATCATCATCTCCTTCACCGTCACCATCTCCTGTTCGTTCACCATCTCCTCCACCCAGACCAACACCTCCCCATTCATCTTCTGAAATAACATTCTCCGGTTATATGTCTTCATCCCCTGAAACAAGTCCTCAACCAATCACTATTGCTCCTCTCTCCACTGTGCTCTCTCCATTATTTCAATCTCCTCTTCCTTCCACCAGTCAAGCCCCACCACACCTTCAAAAACCTCTTAATCCTAGTTCCAGCACCTCATCTTGTAGAAGAAGATCAATGCGTGTTCTAGCAGGCATTGGTACTTCTAAAAGCAAAAATATAGATACCACAATCTATACCATATCTGATGATGATTCTGAACCCTCACCACCTCAACCTATTCCCCAACCACAAACTGCTACCACAACACAGCCCTCCAACCCAAAGTCCCCAGAAATTCATAAAACCCCAGAAATTCCAAAAACTCATTCAAAATCCCCAAAATCTTTTTCCAAACGCCTTCCAACCAAAACCACACCCTCTAAATCTAAACCAAAAAATCCTAAATCTAAATCATCCTCAACACTTTCACAGTTTTTGGCCTCCAAAAAACTCAAAAACCCTAAAAGACCTCAAAAGAAACAACCACCGCAAGAACGTTCTTCGTCTCCACTCCTTCCTCAAGAACGTTCTTCATCTCAACCTCCACCTCAAGAACGTTCTTCAACTAGACTACCAGCCCAAGAACGTTCTCCTCTTCAAACTCCAACCCAAAAAACCACAAAGACTTCCAAAACCACAAACCCTAAAGCCTCCACCAACCCTTTTTCTTCAAAAGTCCTTATTCCACCTGTGATTTCCTCAAAAATTCAAAAACTATATTATGAAAAATGGGCTCAACGCCCTATGGGCATTGGCCGAGTTTTTGACTTTGACAACCTTCAAGTAGAAGGAATCTCCATTCAGCATCATACTGATGTACTTGGCTGGACTTATTTCCTAAAATTGTCTGATTGTTATTACCCAGAAGTTATTCGAGCTTTCTTGCAAAGCTGAAGCATTTGAAAACAAATCTCTCATAGTCTCTACTTTGAAAGGTATTGAAATTCGTCTTGACCCTTTGATTTTGGCTGAGATTCTGCAATTGGCATCTAAAGGCTTAACAATCTTTGGGAAAGATTGGTACACAGCCTTAAACATCTCAAAAGAAGAGGTGTTCCAAGAGTTGTTTGTTGATGGATCAACCAAATATCTCTCAGCTGATCTGAAACCCCTTCCAAAAATTTTCAATAACATAAGCCAACACAATATTTTACCCCATTGTGGTAGCCATGAATTTGTTTCTGATAATGACGCTCTAGTCATCTATCACCTTCTTCATTGTAAGAAGATAAATCTGCCTTATCTGATAATCCAACACATGATTCCTGCCATCCAAAAAGATTATAAGAGAAACAACGTCCCTTATGGCACGGTTCTCTCAAAAAATTTCAGGCATTTTCAGATTCGTCTTTTGACTGAATCCTCCAACATCAAGATTTCAAAATTCTCATCTAAGAACATCTCCCATATGAAACAGATTCCCACCATCCCACCCTCATCATAATCTGTTTTCAATCCATCTTCCACCAACAAAAGAAAAAGGTCTGCACGAATTTCTACTATACACAAATCAAGTGAACCTCAAGAACGTTCTTCCCCCCAACCAAATGCTGAATAACGTTCTTCGTTTCCTGATGTTTTCCAAAATTTGAATCCTGCAGCTTCTACAATTCCACCTATCATAAGTCTAACTTCTCGATGCAGTTTGTGCCCTACACTTCCAGTTTAACACACTTCCAAAATGTCTCCAGTGTTTGTCTCACCCCAAAAAACTACAACTTCATCACTTTTTGTAATAAGTCAATATTTGGCTTTTTCTGATTTGGATATAGCTGGCCCCTCTATACCCCATCATTCCGCTCCCAACTCTATTCCTCCCATCAATACTACTTTTGCCACTCTATCCATATTTTGCACCTCTGCTGCTCCTTCCCAAAGCACTCCTATTGATGATCATCAGCGTCCCTCAAAAAGAACCAAACTGGAAATGGAATCATCAAGAGCTTATAAGGACATTTCCAGAATTTTTGCTGCTCTTCAAACCATCATTGCAAGACAAGCTCATCAGGATAAAGAGCAAGCAATTCTGAGGGACTGGATGGTAAATCAGCTTGCTCCCAAACATGGAATCGAACCACCTATGCCTAGTCCTCCTCCCACATTCCTACAAATTCCTTAGCCTTCGTTATCTCCATCATCTGAAGGATCTCCGCCTTCTTTGTCCTTTTGAGTCAATGTTTTAGCTTAGCTCTCCTATTCCTTTTTGCTATGACAAAGGGGGAGAAGTGTCTTAGATTTTAAGTCTGATCTGTAGCTTTCTTTTTATGTCTACTTATATTTTTTTTTGTTTTGAACCACCTTGTAATGATCTAAGATCTTTTTGTGACATTAATGAAAAATCATTATTTGGTTCAAAATGTTTAGCACATATTAGAATCAAAATTAAAATCTAAATTAACATGTTTTGTTATCATCAAAAAGGGAGAGATTGTTAAAACAAAATCCCAAAATAATGTTTTGATGATAATTAAACAAAAGGTTAATTAAGAATTCTAATTATGATTCTAAGTGTTTTTGTATTTAACATGTGTATTTGAGTGTATTAAAACAAGTTAGGTACCAAGTATTTCAAAGCAGATCTCATTAAAATCAAGATAGCAAAAACAGTAAAACGAAGAACGTTCTTGACATATGTCTAGAAAACGAAGAACGTTCTTTACTTCTGTCATAAACAAGAATGATCAGTTTCTTTGTGAAAGATTTGATCCTGGAACCTTTATTCATCTCATATCTTCATCAAGAATAACAAAGGATCATTCTAAGTCAGAATTATTCCAGAATTCGAAGGATCAAAGACATGCTTCATGAAAAGTATAAAGCAAGATCATTCTTCATGTGAGGCAAATGCAAGTACAAATCTAAAGGCTGTAAAGTACACTGCAGTTGTACTTTCAATCAAGACCTGCACACTTGACTTAAAGCTAGCTATCATCTCAGACAACTGACAGGATCACAAGTACAAGTCAGTTCATATCCAACTAATTCGAAGAACAATCTTGGGTGTCAAGAACGTTCCTGGATTCAGCATGAACTCTCTTGCTTTTTGGCTGATCTTATCCACCCACTATCTCATGACAGTTGGCCTTATTTCAACGGATAAGTGAGCTGTCCTAAGCTCTCTTGAAGCCTATAAATACAGCTTTAAGATGAAGAAGAAAACACAACTCAAAGTGCCAAGGAAAGCATCAATCGTTCAATCATACTCGAGTTTTTCTCAAAATCATTCTCTAGCTTGCAGTTTCATTCTTTGTGTTGTGTTAGAATCAGTAATAACTAAGTTCTAAATTATAGAATTTATTTCTCAAACAAGAGTTAAGCAATACCCAGATTCTAACATTCTTAAAATCATTACTTTGTAACTCAAGGCTATTTTGTTAACATAGCTTGAGTAGTGTGTAAAAATCCTTTTATGTTTTGAGAGGTAGCTTGCAAAATCCTTCTAAAATAGTGTACGGTAAACATGTGGAAGTCCTTTCTAGGTAGAAAGGTAGAAACTGTGTAAAGATCAAGATTGATCTGTGAAAAATTGTGTGACAACCAAGAACAATCTTGCTTTGAGCACTTAGTGGAAAATCTCACATTAGTGAGGACTAGACGTAACCCGTGTTTGGGTGAACTAGGATATATGCTTGTGTGATCTCTCTATCTCTATCTCTATTTATTATATGTTTTACAATTAGCTTTTATATTGATAAAATTGATACTGTTGTTTTTTCACTAACCAAGATCGTTCTTCGTTTATAACCAAGATCAATCTTGAGTTAAGCTTTTAGTTTTAAACAGGAATTGTTTAAAAAAGGGCAATTATAATTCAAATCCCGCTTCCTTATAATTGACATTGTTACTTCAAGACCAACTTGGTTCCAACACTTCTATGACCTATGGTGTCATAAGAAACAATAAATATGACATAGGCTTTGAAGAAACGATAGAAAATCCTAGATTTACTCAACCTGATATTGTTTACGCATACTTCGAAAAGAAAGGTCACAATAGAATAACTTGTCCTATGCTGAAAACATGGAAAGACAAGATACCTTTTAGAACTAACAAACCAAAACCCAACCAAATTTGGGTATCAAAAGACAAAATAATTCATCTTGTAGATGTCCTTTGTAGTAAAGTCAAAATACAAGTCATGACACCTGGACAGTGGATGCTCACGACACATAATGGGAGAAAAACATATGTTCCAAGACCTGAACCTCAAGATATATAAAGGAAACAAATATAACAAAGGAAACAATTATATTAGAGGAATCAAGAGTTTGTGAGGAACAATGAAAATCAGAAGATGATGATAATAATAATAATAATAATAATAATAATAATAATAATAATAATAATAATAATAATAATAATAATAATAACTCTCACACTCTAAGAAAAAACACTTAGAAAATATTTCTAACTTGAACAAGTAATTCTCTCTTTGAGCTCTAAGATGAATTTGAAATTTTGAACTTATGAGTTCTTCTACTCTTTTAAGATTTTTGATGATCTTCTTCTTCAGCCTTAAGTATCTATTTATAGATAAAATTAGGGCTTAAATTTAGTCCTTGTTTAATTCTGAATTGTATCTTCATACCTAGTTTCGTCAACAATAATCTTATTCAAAAATATCCGATTCTTTATTTTTGAATCCAATCTAAGCAGTTCTTCAAGATTGATTATGTTCGTATTTTGTTCAAATTGAGTTTGTAAATTCTTCAGATTGATTCTGTTCGTATTTTGTTCAGATTGAGTTTGTAAATTCTTCAGATTGATATTGTTTATATTTTGTTGTAGATAAATATTGATCAAATTTTCTTCAATTATAAATCTGAATCAAATCTTATTTTAGATTTTATTCAATTATAAATCTGAATCAAATCTCATTTTAGATTTTTTTTGAAAAATACGAACCCTCTTTCATACTCTATGAAGTCAAATATATTGTTCTCATCAAATACTTTATCATCAAAACTCTAAGTATAAAACCAACTTGATTCCAATATTTGCGACTCTATTTCTTCAGCTTGCCACAACTCCTTCATCCATCAACTTCAGTAACTGTACAGTTTCTTCAGCTCGACCGCCACAACTTCTTCATCCATCTCCGTTTCCTATTCTTTAAACTTTCAACCGGTAAACCATGTTTTTAATTCCAATTTTTTATTTCAAAATTTTAATGAATTAAAAACTTATTTAGTGATTCATAATTGTTTATTTGGCTGAGATATGAATTAAAAACTTGTTTAACTATTCATAATTGTTGGTTTTTGTTACTTAGTTATATAGCACTATATGTAATTGATTCGGAATTGTTCTTGTCTTTGAATTAGTTATTAAATTAGTTATTATATTAGTTACTGATTTAGAGCTTTATAATTAATTTATGTATACATAGGTTTTTGATTAGTTATTTAAATGTATGCAAAGTTAGTTTTTTTGGTTTATCTCTATATGTGTTTTTGATTAATTTATGTATGCAAAGTTATTACAAACCAAAGTTAGTATGATAAATGTATGTGTTTTTGGTTTATATCTATAGATTTAAATGTATGTGTTTTCGATTAATTTATGTGTATAAAGCTATTTAAATGTATGCATTGGTAGGATGTTGCTAGTAGGTTTTAAAAAGACGCCAACATGGGTGTTGGCTTAGTTCTATCCACAAGATGCTTCTAGTAGTTTTTAAAAATACACCAACATGACATTAGCAACTAATTTATGAATTCCCTGTATTAGTACCAATCGTAAAGTATGGCCAAAAAGTTTATAAGGAAAAAGAGAAAGTCTTTATGTGGCATTGAATTTTAAGACAGAATGATAACACCTATGTTCCCAATAGAGCTTCCCGGTTCTCTTTCTCTACTTGCACTACAAAAAAAGGGGCAGTTAGCCACGGTTAAATAGCCATTGTTACATTGACCATGGATAAAAATCAAATTTTGTTACGGTTAGATCGTGGCTAAGAATTTAGTTTCCTGCTTCACATTTTTAGTAAGTCCGCTTTTTTTTTTTCCTTTCCCTCCTTTATTTTTTTCCATTTCCTTTAACCTTTTCCCATTCCCTTTTGTTTATTTCCCATTTCCTTTCACCTTTTCCCATTTCCATTCCCTTTCTCTGCCACTGCACCGTCAATTCCTTCTCCCATTCCTATTCCCTTTCTTTGCCACCGTCAATTCCTTCTCTCATTCCCATTCTCTTTCTGCCACAACACACAAATATATGAAATTGTCTCAAGATCAAGAACGTGTTGCCATTGAAGGTGATCCATCAAAAGATTAAAGCTTATCCAGATGATGTTATTGGAAAAGTGTATGGAGTTGAGCATTCAGATCGAGTGCGTGGTTTAGGCGTTGGTGTTTGCCCCACAGGTGCTTTTTAAAGGCACGAACATTTCACTCAATTTGGAAATGTTGGTAGCTCTAGCCAAAAAAATGTCGATGACTTACAAAAGGAAGTGCACATTTTGAAAGAAAAGCTAAATGGATATGAAGAGAATAAGGAACAACTTTCACAAACACAAAATCAACTTAAAGTTCTCCTTAACTTTATGCAAAACAAATTTGGTGATGGATTACCTACTTTGAACCTAGGTGTCCCTCCATCTTAGGAATATAATTTATTATAATATATACAAATTGGTGTTAACTAGTAAACATTTGCTTACATTATGCCTCCTCTTGGTAGGTTCTAATTCTCATAATTAATGAGTAAAGTTGACCTTGATTTTTGGAATAGAAACGAAAGGATTGCTTTTTTTTTTCTACATGCAAATGGAAGAAATATGCTGCCATTTGGACTGCAAATGGAAGGAATGCGATGTTTAGTATATTGTTTTGATGTTGCTTTGGACTAACCGTAAAATAATCGTGGCTAAAAATATGTTACCACGACTCTTTTAAGTGTGACTAATCTGAATCTTCACAGTGGCTAATAAATCGTGACGTTAGATATGCTACAGATAGGGTTAGCGTGGCTAACTTTATTTACCATGGTCAATTGGCAATTTAGCCGCGGTTGTAAACGTGGCTAAATAGCGTTTTTTTGTAGTGTTGGGAGACAAGCTCCTTTTCAACATTGACTTTGAATTCTGTTTCATTGGTAGTAGATTCAACAGTAGCACCGTCTGCTTAGTTATCTTGAGTGAAAACTGCACACTACACCAAAATATAGATTTTATAGCGCACTTTTAACAGTGTTTTTTAACTAAACGCGTTGTTGTATTATATTTAGCCTACGGCAACGCTTTTCTGAAAAGCGTTGTGATAGGTATTGATAGTTATATATAATAACAAAGCTTTTGACAACACTTTTTTTATAAAAGCGTTGTGATAGGGTCAAAATGTTTACAACGTTTTTTCTATAAGCGTTGTTATAGGGTCATATAGCGCTTTCATATGGTCTTTTAAAGCGCTTTTGAGAAAAGCGCTGTCATAGGGTTAATATGCGCTTTTGAAAAATAAAATCAAAACCAATCCTTCACTAAAATAATCATTCCCTTTAATACCTATTGATTTCCTTTAATGCCTAATATGCATAGATATTAATCTTTTTTTTTATCTCACGTACAACTCTTATTCATTATTTAGTTTGTTTCACAATAAAATACATAATATCTATAACTATAATAAATTTGAATTTTTAATTTGGCGTAGTCTGTTTTAAATTACTACATTTGTACTCTTAACACTTTTTTCAAGTAATACAATGCTTAGTTAGATAATTCAATTGATTAACAAATAATAATGCATTAGCTTATCTCAAATTCTAATCGTGATTTGAATATTTATAAATATAAACATATTTAATATATAAATATTTATAAATTAATCGTGATATAATAAAAATATGCACATTTAGTAAAAAAAAAA
>JBBPBQ010000003.1:30972925-30986367 GCA_037974755.1 Cicer yamashitae
AAAAAAAAAAGAAATACTTACAAAAAAGATAAAAAGAAATTTGAGCTTCAAACTATGTTGATAAAATAATTTAAATCGATAACTACTGGTACATCTTTATAAATTATAAAATATTTGTCAAAATATTTTTTATAAAAAATTTTACCTTTAAAAATTAAAAGACACAACACATCACCACACACAAAACGTATATATGGTAATAAAAAAATGGTTGGCATGCACGCTGCATATATTTTTTATTTATTTTTTTGATTAAAGCATATATTTTTTATTTTTTATTTAGGGGGCGCACATATTTATAAACGGATAATTGTACAAAAATGCAAACTTGTTGATGCATACATAAAAATATTGTCAAATTATGCATAGATGATCAATATCATCAATTATGCAATGATGAAGTAGATCAGTTACTTCAGAAAAGAAAAAAAAAATTCAGTTACACGAGAAAGAAATTTTCGCTATGCACTAGCAATATTTATAGGTAACTAATTTGGAGATGAAAAAAAATGTCCGTATCAAATAAAAAAAAATAATGAAGAGCAAGAAAACTAATGTACAAAATATTTACCGCGCTTTTTCTATAAGCGGTGTTATAGGGTCATATATCGCTTTCATAGAGTCTTTTAAAATGCTTTTATAAAAAGCGCTGTTACAGGGTCAAAGTCTTTTAAAGCACTTTTTAAAAAAGCATTGTCGTAGGGTCTTTTTAAATTTTTATGTAAACTGGTTTCTTCATTGCTAGTGTATAACAAACTGCGTTTCTTCACTACTCTCCCTACGAACCCTCCTCCCCCTACGAACCCTCCTCCGTGCGAACCCTCTTCTCCCTACGAACCCTCCTCTCCCTGCGAAACCCTCTTCTCTCTGCGAAACCCGTAAACGACCCGTATCTCATCTTCGACGCAACCCTTGTGAAATTCGTATCTCATTTGCCAACCAAATTTTTGTTGTTGTAGGCAACATTGGGTGTTGTTTGTCATCAATGCCACCTCAGAAATTGTATATTATTTGGATCCACTGCACGGTTATGATAACAATCACTCAAAAATAAAGAATATCTTAGATACGTAAGTAATATTTATTTATTTCTTATATATATAAATAATGTGTTTGGTCATTGATAAATAATCATATTTATTTGATAGTGCTTTACAAGTTTTCCGCGCTCAAATGGGTGCTATAGTGTCGAAACATAAGCCAAGCAACATCACATGGGTTCCAATAAAAGTTTGAAATAACAACTATATTTTACTTATATACTTTTTAAATTTTTGTTATAGAACTTAATTATATACCTTTAAAATTTCATTTACAATCAATGCATAACTATATATTGGCGTACATGTTTTATATTATAGTGCCCTCGCCAAGATAACAACATAGACTGCAGGTACTATATTTTGCGATTCATGAAGGAGATTGTTGTTATGAATCAAAGTATAATTCCAGAAATGCTACGTCATTTTCATTAGATTTTGATTTTCATATATAAACAACATATATATTTGATTCTAACTTATTTATGTTCATAGTACTTTTACAACTCCAAGTCAACTTACTCTGAAAGTGATCTAACTAAAATCAAAGAAGATTGGTTTCAGTATGTGCTCGAACTGAGAGTTATATAATTTGTTATTAGGTGAGTTTCACATTGTAAACTATTATCGTATATTTTGTGTCAACTGATTATTATTCTAATTATTTTATTTTAATTTTTGTTACAATAAGGTTAAAGTAAGAAATTTCTATTGTGTTGATGATGATCTTGGAAAAATTGATGTTGCTTGAAATTGTTATTGTGCTAATATGTGTTTGATGTTGATGATCTTGGAAAAACTAAATGTATAGTAGAATATAGAGTTTGAATGAAAAAATTACTATTGTGTCAATATGTGCTTGATGTTGATGATCTTGGAAAAAATAAATTTGTAGTAGAATATAGAGTTGGAATTAAAAAATTGCTATTATGTCAATATGTGCATCATATTGATGATTTTGGAAAAACTAAATGTACAGTAGAATATAGAGTTTGAATGAAAATAACAGGGAGTTTGATCGTAAATGTATACCTTATGTATAATAAAATATTGTTATCACGTGGGAGAAAAGTAACATCGCTTTTATCATTAATTTAATAACACCTACGACAACGCTTTTCTAAGAAAAACGCTATTAAATCTCTATTAAATAAAACTTACGACAGCGTTTTCCTTCAAAAAGCGTTACAAAAGCTCTATGAAATACCTACGACAACGCTTGTTTGAAAAAAACGCTATTAAAGACCTATGACAGCGCTTGTTAAAAAAGCTCTATTAAAAACCTACGACAGCGGTTTTTAGAAAAGTGTCGTAAAATTAGACACCTACAACATCGCTTTGTCCAAAAAAGCGCTATAAAAGCTCTACCTATTACAGCACTTATAAAAAAAAAAAAAACCCTGTTAAATGTCACCTACAACAGCGCTTATTAGAAAAGTGCTGTAAAACGAGACACCTACAACAGTGCTTTCATGCAAAAAGCGCTATATATTTCTACATACGACAACGCTTTTTTTAAAAAGCGCTGTTAAATATCACCTATGACAGCGCTTTTTTTTTTATTTTAAAAAACGTTGTTGTATCTTTTAAAAGCACTATATACTATAGCGCTTAAAAGCGCTATTAAATGCATAAAAAAACGCTGTTAAAGTCTATTTTTGGTGTAGTGGCAGGTGTATTTTCCTATATCATATTGGTGAAAATAAATAGAGAGAACATAGAATCTAAAATAATTAATAGAAATTAGTCACTGAGTTTATATTCATTAGAGTTTAACATTCTCAACATAAAATAAAGGAGTTTAATATCACTAATGAGATAAGTTACCCTCCACCCAAAGTAATAAATGTTGTGTATTTAAAATTAAACACGTAAAGAAAACAATGATTGTACCTTGATTGTATAGCAACTTCGAGTTGAAGTATTAGAAGATCATTATGCACCTTATCCCAAAGAACCATCTCCACAACATCAACACCAACCACCTTAGGAAGGCGACCCGAGACATCTTTGCAAATATTCAAGATAGAAAGCAGGAGACGATTCCTGTAATAATGTAATAAATACAATGAACAAAAGTCTATCTCCTTAAATACAATCATAGATGATTGATATATTCGTGCTTAGATTATACATTTCGATCAGTAGTATAACATATCATCAATATTCCGTATTGTCCACTATGGAGGAGCCACACTGTGATTTCTAAGATTATCAAATCCATGTAATAAGACATACATTTGGTTTATCTCTATATCTGTTTTTGATTAATTTATGTATGCAAAGTTATTACATACCAAAGTTAGTATGATAAATGTATGTTTTTTGGTTTATCTCTATAGATTTAAATGTATGTGTTTTTGATTAATTTATGTATGCAAAGTTATTTACATGTATGCATTGGTAGGATGACATTTATGTAAATAAGTTACTGATTTAGAGTTTTTGTAATTAATTTAGAGCTTTGTAATTTAGTTATTAAATAAGTAAATGACATTTAGTCACAAGACTAGGGAAAACATGAGGGGAAGATAGCAAAATTATATGCCTAAAATGCTCCAAGGTCTTGTGCTAAAAGAGGAAAAAATGAAAAGAACCATGTTAGGCTTAGGACCTCAGCAAATTAGAAAAGATGATGATGCATTCACATTGAAATTAGAAAAGATTAAAACTAATTCACTTTTAACATTTCTTGAGAAAGTTGCTAGGTTTATATTTCTTAACACTTCTAATTTTAGGATAAAGTAATTATTTTGAACTATAATTATTTTATCTAACTATACATTTATGATAAAGTAGACAAAAATCATTTAATAATTATACAATGACATATCGTTCTAACTTTTAAGTAACTTTCTGTTATAGTCAATTTGGTTTGGTAGATATAGAATCAATGGATCGGAAATAGATGTTTGTCAATCGATTGTCAAAAGAATATGAATTTGCAGTGAAAGAGTTTGTTGAGTTTGTAGTGAAGAATGCAAAAGACCCAAATTGAATCATTTGTCCTTTTTTAAAATTTTGTTTTGGAAAACGCCTTAGAGCAAATCAGTTGGAAGGACATTTAGTATGACATGGAATTGATCAAAGCTATACATGTTGGAAAAGTAATGGTGAGAAAAAAAAAAGAACACTAATTTTGAGAATGGTGTGACATTTGCATCAAATGATTCTGACATAATACATATGATCGGGATCGAGTTAAGGAGATTGCAAAAGCAGTTGAAGAAGATCTTCGAGATTGTCCTAAAATGTTTGAAAGTTTATTGAGTGATGCAGAGAAACCATTATATAATGGTTGTGCTAAATTCAGAAG
Organism: Cicer yamashitae; assembly: GCA_037974755.1. Lineage (NCBI taxonomy): Eukaryota > Viridiplantae > Streptophyta > Magnoliopsida > Fabales > Fabaceae > Cicer > Cicer yamashitae. Next base: position 30,977,282 of record JBBPBQ010000003.1, read on the forward strand.
ATTGTCGGCGATATTAAAGTTGTACAACTTAAAAGCGAGTAATGGATGGTTTGATAAAAACTTCACAGACTTATTAACCATTCTAAAAGATATGCTACCAAATGATAATGAACTCGCTAGTCGAACCTACGAGGCTAAACGAATTTTGTGCTCTATTGGCATAAGCTACGAAATGATTCATGCTTGTCATAACGATTTCATTTTATTTCGAAACGAATATGAATTTTTAAAGGCGTGTCCAAAATGCAATTTCTCTCGATATAAGAAGAACAAATCTACTCCAGCGAAAGTCATGTGGTATTTTCCTATAATACTAAGATTTAGACACATCTATCGTAATGAAGAAGATTCAAAACACTTGACATGGAATGCAAATGAAAGAATTAGAGATGAAAAGTTTCAACACCTTGCAGATTCTCTACAATGGGCAAAAATTGACTACGAGTATCCTAATTTCAAGAGAAAGTCAAGAAATCTACGACTTGCACTTTCCACTGATGGAATGAATCCACATGGTCTTCAAAGCATCTCACACAGATCATGGTCGATGATTTTGTTGATTTCTAACCTACCTCCATGGTTATGTATGAAGCGTAAGTTTATGTGGGAGACAAATGTTGAAGTTTACTATGGGTATAAGAAAGAAAGTTTCAATTTGAAGAATGTTTCGGCACAATTAATGATTTTCCAGCATACAGTAATTTATCAGGATATAGCATTAAAGGTCAGTGTACATGTCCTATATGTGAAAAGAGTACAAATTGGATGCGGTTGAAACATTGTAAAAAGAATGTCTTTCTTGGATATCGTAGATTTTTACCTTTTAGTCATCATTATCGTGGGTGGAGAAATGCATTTAATGAAAAATCAGAGAAAGATACTGCTCCTTTAGCACCGACTGGATATCAAATATTTGAAAAGGTATAAGGTTTGACCAATAAATTTGACAAACCTTTTGCGGGAGAACTTGTCAAAACTAGGTGAAAGATAAAGTCAATTTTCATCGAATTGCCATATTGGAAGTCATTGTATATAAACCGTCTATATATTTAATTCTAACTTATTTATTTATGTTCAAATATTATATGGCACATAGTACTTTGACAACTCCAAGTCAAGTTACTCTGAAAGTGATCTAACTAAAATCAAGGAAGAATGGTGTCAGTATGTGCTCGAACTGATAATTATATAATTTGTTATTAGGTGAGTTTCACATTGTAAACTATTATTATATATTTTTGTGTGAACTGAGAATTATTCTAATTTATTTTATTTTTCGTCACAATAAGGTTAAAGTTAGAAGTTGCTATTGTGTTCATGATCCTAGAAAAATTGATGTTGCTGGAAATCAAGAGAGCATTGATGTTGATGACATATATTTTTGGTTTATAGTTACATAATGATGGAGTTTGATCATAAATATATAGTAGAATTTGCACATCACATTAATGCTCTCTTATTGAAGTTGCGACATGTGTGTGTGTGTTAACTATATTTTTTTGAATTGTAAATAGAGTTTGAATGAATAGGGAAGATTTATGGGAAAACAAAATCAATATATGTATGACAACGCTTTTTTCTTTAAAATAGCACCTACGATGGCAGCTATAGTAGCGCTTTTTTCCAAAAAGCGCTATAAAGGCGCTATTAAATCCTACCTATGACAACGCTTTTCAGAAAAAACACTATTAAATATCACCTACGACAACACCTTTTACACTTTAAAAGCGATGTCGTATATTTTAACAGCGCTACATTCTATAACTCTTAAAAGCACTGTTAAATGCATAAAAAAGCGTTGTTAAAACCTAATTTTTGTGTAGTGTCTAATCTTCATCTACATCCCCATAAGTCACAAAATTAGGAAGAGAAAGAGAGGAAAATCAGTTCATGGTGTGAAAATTAGCTCACAAAATCATGATCAAAAGATAGGAAAAGTTTAAGTTTTTGCAATTTACCTCTTGAAGGAAAAGTAGTGACTTATAGATGAAATAAGAATGAAGATCCTTGACATGCATGAAGTTAGAATTAAGAAAGAGACCAAAACAAGGTTGCTATATGGGAGGGTTTTGTGAGATAAGGAGAGGGCGGGAGCAAGATGATGAATAGTGTAAAAATTTAGAGAGAATGAGAGAAGTATTTTTATTTTGAGAGGTTCTGATTAACCAAAAATCAATCAAATCATCCTAATTTCTCGTATTTAAAAATGCTGGTCGAGAGTTCTAAAGAAGTGGAGGTTAAAATAGGGAGGTGTCACTTTTGGGTGGCCTATAACACAAGAAAAATTTGCGAATAACGAACGGTATCATTGGAACTTAAAAAAGTTATCTGAAAATAATTAATGGAGAATCTTCTCAATTTTTATAACTCAATAATATTTTAAATCTTTTCAATATCTCTATTGAAGTAAATTACCTTTGGTCTCCATCTCACAGGCTTTTAGATACTCGATTCCGGTTTTTGCCGAACGTGTACGAAATTTTCGCAACAAATAATGGAAAATAAAACTATTTTTCTTTTAACCTTTTAAAATTAATAATTTGATCATGACTTATATCTAATTCTACTGTGTCAACTCTGTAATCTTAGTATAAAATTTATCTATTGACGATTCTATTTATTCCATGAAAATTTTATAGATACCTGCTACCGATAATAATTCTAAACAACTAAATTGTTATCTATGTCAAATAATTATTCTAACTCTGAGAAAATTATTTAAATCTTCACATCAACCATAATTAATTTAAACTCTCAGTTTAATTTTCGTCGAAATTTAGATTCGTTTGAAAATTAAACGACGAGTAATCTTTATCGAATATTTTAAAAATAATAAAATATATTTTCAAAGAAAATAATTTTATTTGTATTTATATTTATAGATACATGAAATTTTGGGTAGAGTTAAATGAGCAAGACTACTCATAGATCTTTTAAATGTGAGTTTTTGTTAGAATTGGTCTCCGTTGTGACCTAATGCAACAAGGTCAGTTTATTGCCTATGCATCTTGATAACTTAAAAGGCATGAGGAAAACTGCCTCACAAATTGCTTGTGAGATAGTTTTACCATCACCCAACAAAGGGCATGTTAGATGAAACTCTTGAAGGATAATGATTGCATAATCTTATATCATCCAGGGAAGGCAAATGTTGTTAAAGATGCTTTGAGTAGAAAACCCATGGATAGTCTTGCTCATTTAATAGAAGTAAAGAGGTCTATAGTTAAATAATTTAAAGAACTTGTTAACAATGAAATTCAATTTGAAGGACATAGCAAATTTTGTCTCTAAGTGTCTAGTGGTCAACAAGTAAAGAATGAGCACTAAAAGCTTGTAAGATTACTTCAACCTATTGAAATACCTGAATGGAATCAAAATTCATCATTATGGACATTGTTGACGTAATGCCACAAACCCCAAAGGGGATGACTTGGTGTGGGTAATTATAGATCAGTTAACCAAATCCACACATTTCTTACCTCATGAAGATTACTTATGTTCCAACTTAGTATTCTAAATTTTATTTAAATAAGATCGCCTCTTCGATTGGTGTGTCTATATATATTATTTCTAACTGTGGGGCTCAATTACCTACTCAATTTTGGAAGTATTTCTGAACTGCATTTGACCCTAAAAATATACTTCATGCTTGTGTTCTGCGTCATGGAAGGGTAAGGATTGACATTTGTCTTTGATGGAATTTGCATATAATACAAACTACTAATCTAGTATTTTTATGGCTCCATTTGAGGCATTGTATAGAAGATGGTGAAGGTTTCCAATATGATGGTGTGACATTGGAGAAGCTAAACTAGTCGGTCTAAAATTGATTCATGACTCCATTGAAAATGTTAAGTTGATTTGAGATCGCTTAGTTACAACTTAGAGCAACAAAAATCTTATTTTGATAAGAGGCTTCGTCCCTTAGAATTTTCAGTGGGAGAACATGTATTTCTACATGTTTCACCAATGAAGGGAATTTTATAGTTTGGTAAAAATGGAAAACTAAGTCCAAGGTTCATTGGACCATTTGAGATTTTAGAGAAAGCTAGATCAATAGCTTATCGCTTGGCAGTTCCATCAGATCTCTTAGGAGTTTATCCGGTCTTTCATATTTCTATACTTCAAAAGAATCTTTATGACCATTCTTATGTGATTAACCATGAAGATGTTCAATTAGATGAAAATTTTCCATACATTAAACATTTAGTAACTATAATAGATAATCAAGTGTGACGTTTGCATTGAAAGATACCGTTTAAATTAAATTAAGTTCTTTGGAGAAGACCATCTGATAAAGAAACAACTTATAAATCTTAAAAGGCCACGTGTATAAAGTACCTACATTTATTTGAAGCTCAAAAACTAAAAATATTTCACTTCAAATAAATTTGAAGAAAAATTTTCTAATAAGAGAAAAATTGAAACACATCATTTTATTAAAAAAATAATAATAATTAAAAACAAATAAAGTGTGGTTACGAGGACCCATCTCCCACCACATGTCACTCTCCCACGTTATCTCTTCTTCTCCCACTATCACCTTCTACCTCCATCCCACTTTCATGTTTACTCCTTCTTCTCATTTTAAGTTACAAAATCACACTCATATATCATAAACTTATGAAAATTTTCTATGGTTTTTAAGAAGATTTTTCTCTTATTTTCACAAGTTCTTTTAGTAAGTATTTTGGGATTAGGATTTATGTTTAAAGAAAGATAAGAGTATTCATTTTTTAAAAGATTTTTCATTTGAGACTCGTTGGGGTAAATGCACAAATCTAATCTTAAGAATACATCTTGACGGAAAATGGAGTATTTTAAATAAATAAAAATTGTGCTTAGAGTAGATTTTAATGACTTTTATGGTTAAATATGATTAATAAAGCTTTAGAATAATTTTCTAAAGTCTTAAAAATATTTTTTATGCTCAGATCTGTCAGTTGAGGTCTTGCCTACTTCTCCAAGAGTTGTTGAATAGCAAACAAGGTTGATTCTTCATAGATTTGAGTAGATGACGATCATCGTCACATCTTTTTATTATTTCTGTAATTCTTATTTTACTTATTTCCTATGTTAAGGTATTTATTAAAAATTTAGAAATACAACCATTGTAATTTTTCTTTGTCATCCTTTACTTACTTTCATGTTCTTTGATAAAAAATATATTTCTAATCTATTATATATATTTAAAACAAACTCCCTCACTCTATTGCTGCCACCTCCACGTGTACAAACATATCTCACCTCAGCAAAAATACTGATGTGTACGCCCCTATTAGAGAGTTCTCTTGTGCGTTGTGTTTCACCTCATTTTTCTCTACTTAGTTTCTAAATAATTTTTCCCTCTTTTAATCCTTCTAATCCCTAATTTTTTTTAAACGCTTTCTCCTTCATCTTAATATCCTCCAACAGTTTCTTCTTTTCGATTCTAATGTTCACTTCGTCGCTAAGATCCTACAACTGTCTCTGCTTCCTCATCCTCTTCGACCTCCCTCCGCGGTCAACATCTGCTTCCTCATCCTCGACTATCTCGCCAATTCACGATTCACAATCACTCTCTTAGTCCAAAAAAAGTGGCAACAACCCTCCGTCGTTCGCTTCTGCTTCGTCATCGTCGACCGTCTCGCCGATTCACAATTTGAAATCATCTTCTTCGACGTCTCTCTATGGTAACTCTTCGAAATCGTGAAATCTTACCTAGATTATTATCAAATTGTATACATAAAATAAACATCCAAATCTATTTTGTTGTCATCTTATTATGCAATTTTTTTTATAAATTTTTTATGACATTATTATGCATTTCTCACTACTTTCAATTTATGTCAATCAATTATATAAGTAATATTTTACGTTATCAATCCTCCTTTCACGTTCATACACAATTACGTCCCTCCGCGGTAACTCTTCGAAATCGTGAAATGTTACCTAGATTATTATCAAATTGTATACATAACACAAACCTCCAAATCTATTTTGTTGTCATCTTATTATGCATTTTTTTTATAAATTATTTTATAATATTATTATGCATTTCTCATTCATTTCAATTTATGTCAATCAATTATATGACTAATATTTTACGTTATCAATCCTACTTTCACGTTCAAACACAACTATTCCAATTCAATTACTCATTCAATTCTCATTACATTTTTCTATAATATTTTTATAATGCATTTTTTTTATTATAAGTAATATTTTCCACTATCAATTACACATATGAGCAATATTGCTTTCCTGCACAATTATTCCACTTAGGGGTCGGTAATGATTTCATAAATTGAAAATTCAATTACCATTAAATTCAATGGAAAAAAACCACCTAATCACTCATAAATATCGTCATAAATGTTTTTTATATAATTCTTTGTATTATCTCAATGTGGTAACGATAATAAATCGGTACAAATCAGTAAGGTCAACTCGGTCCAAAGAAAGTGACAACGTTCCTCCATGGTCCGCTTCTGCTTCGTTGCTTTGATGCACAATTATTCCACTTAGGAGTCGGTAATGATTTCATAAATTGAAAATTCAATTACTCATAAAATTCAATGGAAAAAAAACCACCTAATCACTCATAAATATCGTCATAAATGCTTTTTATATAATTCTTTGTATTATCTCAATGTGGTAACGATAATAAATCGGTACAAATCAGTAAGGTCAACTCGGTCCAAAGAGAATGGCTACGTTCCTCCATGGTCCTCTTCAGCTTCGTCATCGTCGAATTATTCCAATGATTTCATACGTTGAAAATTCAATTATTCATTACATTTTCTATAATATTTTTATAATGCATTTTTTATTGGGAGTAATATTTTACACTATCAATTACACTTATCAATTACACAGTATCAATCCTCCTTTCGCGCACAATTATTCCACTTAGGGTGAGTAATGATTTCACACGTTTAAAATTACGTCCCCCTCGGTAACTATTTGAAATCGTGAAATCTTATTATGCATTTTGTTGTCATCTTATTATGCATTTTTTATTATAAATCATTTTATAATATTATTATGCATTTCTCATTACTTTCAATTTATGTCAATCAATTATATGAGTAATATTTTACGTTATCAATCCTACTTTCACGTTCATAAACAATTATTCCAATTCAATTACTCGTTCAATTCTCATTACATTTTTATATAATATTTTTATAATGCATTTTTTTTATTATAAGTAATATTTTCCACTATCAATTACACATATGAGTAATATTGCTTTCGTGCACAATTATTCCACTTAGTGTTCGGTAATGATTTCATAAATTGAAAATTCAATTACTTATTAAATTCAATGAAACAAACCACCTAATCACTCATAAATATCGTCATAAATAATTTTTATATAATTCTTTGTATTATCTCAATGTGGTAACGATAATAAATCGGTACAAATCAATAAGGTCAACTCGGTCTAAAGAAAGTGGCAACGTTCCTCCATGGTCCGCTTCTGCTTCGTCATCGTTGACCGTCTCGCCGAGTCTCGATTCGAAATCATCTTTTTCGACGTCTCTCCACGATAACTTTTCGAAAACGCTCATACACAATTATTCCAATGATTTCATACGTTAAAAATTCAATTACTCATTACATTTTTCTATAATATTTTTATAATGCATTTTTTATTGGGAGTAATATTTTACACTATCAATTACACTTATCAATTACACAGTATCAATCCTCCTTTCATGCACAATTATTCCACTTAGGGTGAGTAATGATTTCATACGTTTAAAATTCAATTACTCATTAAATTTAATGAAAAAAACCCACCTAAGCTCTCATAAATATTGTCATAGATGTTTTTTTTTTTTTTATCTAATTCTTTGTATTATCTCAAAATGGCAACGATAATAAATCGGTATAAATCAGTCAAGGCCAAGGCTCGGTCCAAAGAAAGTGACAACGTCCCTCCGCGGTAACTCTTCAAAATCGTGAAATCTTTTCTAGATTATTATCAAATTGTATACATAAAACAAACCCCCAAATCTATTTTGTTGTCACCTTATTATGCATTTTTTTATAATTTTTTTTATAACATTATTATGCATTTATAATTCTTTCAATTTATGTCAATAAATTATATGAGTAATATTTTACGTTATCAATCATCCTTTCACGTTCATACACAATTACGTCCCTCCGCGCGGTAACTCTCGAAATCATGAAATATTCTTACCTAGATTATTATCAAATTGTATACATAATGTTTAACAATTTTTATAAACATTGATATTATATCTAAATCTGTCACAACTATTATTATATTATACTTATAAAATTTAAATTAATCGAACAATATTGATTGTCGACAATATATATGGCCATCTCACTTATGCTCATTCAATTACATATTCAAGTGTTTATGTAAGTTTTTCTCATGAGTTCTCTATATAACAACTATAGTTAGCTTTTTGAGAACCTTTAGTTATACATTTTTGTTTGAAAACTATTACTATTTCTCAATACATTTAAACACACCGAAACTAAATTAATGCATATATAATAAAAATCTATATACTTTCAAGGACATGGATTCATATTCATATATACTTCTATACCTCAAAATTTCAATATCTACCATAGTCTGTACCTCAAAATTTCAATATCTACCATAGGAGTAAGCTATACATACTTTACTCATAATAACATCTTTTAAGAAACCAAACTCATAATATCTTTTAAGAAACCAAGCAAGTCATAACATTTCATACGTATAATTTTACAAATAATTTTTTCATTCTCAATATTTTTAATAAAAATATCAAATGTATTTTGCGAATAAATAAATTAAATATTCATATAATATTATTAATATTATCATTTTATAAAATAAAAATATATATTCTATTTGACAGAAAATACACAAATTTATTAAAAAGAATCATAAAATACGAATATATTAAAAATTATTAAAAAAAGTTACTTCCAATTATTAAAATACACTAATTTATTTAAAATTATAATAAATATAAATATATTAAAAAAGATAATGAACAAAAGTTTACTATACATGTATTCTGAAAAAATATGTTAACACTCAACTTTCATCAATTAAATTATTTATTTGT
>JBBPBQ010000003.1:30986664-31032646 GCA_037974755.1 Cicer yamashitae
TGAATGCTATTTTTGATTATAAATTTCCTTATTATAATGAAAATTTGAATGTTAAAACATAAATGAAAAATTAAGTATTGCATAAAATTAAATTATTTTTCAATAGAATTTATTTTTGGTAATTATCAACATAACTACAATTCAACTACACAAACAATTAGTTAAAACTTTTAAATACCTAAAACTATATTTAAAGTATATGTAAATCTTTAATAAAATATTTTCAAACTCTTGATGAAATATATCCAATAAAAAAATTTCTTTACAACAACTTCCCATACTCGCAATTGAAACATCATACTAACAAAACAAATAAATTTAGACTACGCTACAATATAATTCAACATTAACATTCTTTAAAATAAAAAATATTAAATATTAAATCATATTTTTAACTTTTTATATCTTATTTTTGGGTTTGTATTTTACATTTTATTTCATCAAATAAATAGAAGTACCATTATATGTTGAAAAACAAATTGACAATCAAAGTACAAGGAGAAAAACAATCATCCAATATTATAAGTTATCATGCAAATTTTACAAAAAGTTTTTAAAAATTAAATTAGATGATTGTGATAAACATGATTTTCCATCATTTTAATTTTCCTAATCATATTCAATTATTACAAATCAATAGAGTAATATGATAAAATAATTATATTTATAAATCTTATGAAATTAATTAATTAATGTCCGCGCAACGCGCGGGCCATAATCTAGTTTGACTTATTTGTGAGCTATAAAGTTTTAAATATTGAAACAATAAGCATTTGAATATGTTTTCCATAAGTTGCGATAAGATGAAAATGATTTTGAAATATGTGTTGAAAGTAGTCGTTATAATTATCTAACCGTTAATGGGGTAGGAGCATCCATTAATGGGGGTAGGAGCACCTTGTAACATAGTTTCTATTGGAGAGAGTATAGGCTACCCTTAAGAGGAAAGGGTAAGAGTGATCATATACAATCAATCCAAAATAAAACCACACACCAATCTAAAAAACCGAAAAACCACACAAAATCAAATATTATTGTATATTTTGTATGTTATTTTATGAAAACCACATGAATTGGATCGGATTTTAAATTCCTTTTTCAAAATCGAACCGAACTAAATAATATATATAAATTTTAATACTTGTTTATTTTTTATTAGTATGAATTATCATTTTTATATATTATTTTTTGGAATTTCATTTTTTATCTCATAATACCTATTAATTTTATTTTATTTTATTTTTTTCTATTTCATATATTTCAAACATAATTGATCATTTTTATTCCGTAATGTTAAATTTTATTATATTATATATTGCATCAAAGCTATTAGTTTATGGTATTTTTGTAATATTAATGTTAATGCATGTTTTTAGAACTGTAATTTGGATATCCAAAAATCAATCAAAATGAAAAAGTTTGTAATTGGATCGGATCAAATCAGATGTTTTCTAAATGTGTCATCCAAAACAAACCACATATGATTTTATCGTTGGATCGGATGGTTTTATTTCTGCCTCAAAACAAATTCAAACCGCACCATGACCACCCCTTGAAAGGACTATAAACTAGATGAAAATTTCGTATTTGATATGATTTGATGATGACGTACAAAGCATAATCAACATCAAAGAAGGCAAAGGATGCTCTAAATAACTTGATAGTCACTTTATTTGAAGAAAGTACAACTCATGAAGAATTGAAGCCTAAAATAGTCAATTGCTTAATATAAATTGAAAAAGTTAAGGAATAAAGGTTGCATCTATGTGCTATCAAAATTTAATATTAGTTTTAATTAAAGTAGTAGACTGAATTAGTAAGAAATTTGAATCTAATTGTAAAAACTTGAGTTGTGCCAAATTTAGAGAACTTGTAAGGAGGTGCCTCCATTAAAAGGAAAACCCTTATTTTATTCAAGGAGATTTTAGAACATATTGTTATTTTGTGAGCTTTGCTTTCTAGAAATTTTTGAAATAATTCACTTTGAACTTATCCAGGTTGTTAATCTTGTAGGAATTTGTAGGAAAGGACTATCCGTTAGATGGAGTAACCCTTGAGGGAAAAACTTCTCTTAGGAGGAAATTGCTAGCTCTTATCAAGATGAAGTTGTCTCTTTGTTCGTTATAATTTTTTTAAGTTAGAATTTTTACCTTTAATGAATTTGATTCTATATATTCCTACTTGATTAGATGAGTCTACAAGTTTAGCATAAATGCAGTACCATTTTAGCATAAATGTCACAAAATTTATGAAACAACTATTTATGCCTTTGTGTATTTTCCTTCTAGTTAATGAGTGGCAAACTCCTAGTAGATACAAGTCTCATTCACTCGTTTGGTAGCCCTATTTTATCAGTAGCCCTTTTGTTATGTACATTTTGAGTCTTGCGTATTCTGCAACTATTTGGAGTCCAAATATTCATTTTGGGTGGTATAAAACTTTTAGTTTGTCGACATTTTTAGGTATTGGTTGAAATATATATGTTCGAAACATGATTATGATATTTGAAAACCTTGAAATTACAAAAGATACTCTGTCGAAATTTCGATAAATATTATTTTTTTGTTAAGTTAGTCATTAGATCTAGACTTGCTAGATTTGAAGTATGAGTATGTGACTCCACCACCATGTAAGTTTTTTGGGTCGTGATAAATTATTTGTGTATCTTCCTTTTACTTTGATCATTTTATTAAAGGTTAATTTAAATGATTGTATAGTTAATTTAAAATGATGGAGAGTTGATAATGAGATGAATATGATATTTTAGACATAAAGAAAGGATATATTTGAATTATAAGATAAGTAAAAAACTTATAATGCTAATGAAAAAATAAGTTCATTAGGCAACAAATACAATATGCATCAAAATAACCACAATATCTATAACTTTGGTGGTCGCAATAGCTAATTAAAACACTAATTCTACCTATTGCAGTAGTAATTTAAAACACTAGATAATAGAAAGCTCCTGATATATTAAAAGTAAAAAGTTAAGGATCAATACACTATTGTAGGCGGATGGTACGTTGACTGTGGATTACTGCTAACGACGATCAACGACACTTCTAAAAAAGTATTCCCTAAACATAATAACTAGCAGTGCGTATACAAAACACTAGGGTCTTCTAATGAAGACATAATTTCTTAACCTCATGCATCTAATTAACATGATAGAGTTTATGCAGCGGGAGCATAGTCATAACCACCATCATCGTCATCGTCACCTTCCCTATATGCATCTAGAGCACAGCAAAAACCTACAATGCATGCAGTAGATGCATAACCATACCAATCATGGTCACCTTCACCGCATGCATGATTCTTGGACCTTGGAGCAATTACAATAGAAATGAATGTCATATTGTCTTAAAGATCTAAGTAAATGGAATTAGCTAAGAGATGTTAAAGCTAGTTGTGTGAGTTGTGTTTGAGTTGAGATAAAACTTAAGAGAGTTGGTGTTTATAAAAGAAGAAGAAAAGACGGTGGAGTCATTGTGGCACAAGCAAGCCACGGAGGGAGTGTGTATTTATGCTTAAAGGTGTGTGAATCGCTGGTTGCTTGCATGTGTGATTGAATAATGTCGAGCCACATTGGAAATCCTCTTTACAATTCAGCATACACGTTGGAGAAAACATTCAGGAATTACCGAATAGATGGAATCTTTCAGTGGATGGTTGCAGGGTAGAAACAATGTGGATAACCATTTAGCTTGGAATCTATGTTTTCTCCATTAGTAAGTCAATGGTCTTTACTTTTTTTATTTATTCTGTTTGTCTTTCTATTGTTTAGTTAGTCGACAGTCTTTACTTTTTTTATGGATATGGAAAATGTTGACGAAATCACTTAATTTCAATAATGAGGGTGCCAATGGGATTACTATGCTACTTGATTAATTTTTTTTACGATTCTAATTCCTTATTATAAAAATTTGTTTGGAATTTTAGTGGTGCCGATTTCTTCTTTTTATCATTTACAAGATCATATTCCCGTGCGGGATAATTGTATTTGTATAGTATAATATATGAGCAATTTGTTTTTTATACTTGATAAAAATTTATTAATTAAAAATAGAATTTATTTATAAATAAAAACAAAAAATGCAATGGTGAATCTAACTCTTGAAGTTACTGTAAACAAAATAAATTAAAATTTAAAGTCATAAAGTTATATTTCATGACTACATCAACATAGAACACATTGTTGACACCTAATTTTGTCCGCTTTTTATTTATTTATCTATTTATTTATATTTTACTTTTAATAAAAAAAAGGGAAATAATAATAATAAATGTATAGAAATATAAAAATAAAAATAAAAATAAATAATTAGGGCTTTAAACTTTAAACAATCACATATGTTCCTAGTTTTTGTTTGCCTCTAATTCCTGTTTAGACTTTTTTCTAAAAAAAAAAATATATATAAAAAAAAAATATATAAAACTATATAAAAAGATAATTAAAAAAAAATAAAAAAAATATAACAAATAAATAAAGGTACATAATTGAATGAAAGAAACTGAAAAGAAATAGATCGATGGTCATAAAAATCGGTATAGGTATAATGAGGATCAATTGAATGGATTGATGGTCATAAAAATCGGTATAATGATAATCAATTGAAAGAAAAGAAACCAAAAAGAAAGAGATTAATAGTAATAAAATGGTGATCAATGGGTAACTATTCCTTGTCTTTTGTAACCTACACCCGAAGGGCCTATAAATAATCGATAGTAAGAGTAGAAGGGGGAGGACATTTTGAGAGTACAAAAAATAGAAAGAAGAGAGAATAATAGGCAAAAGAGTAGCAGAGAATCTGGTCTTGAAAAATCAGTCCAGCAAAACCATAGTAAGGTATCACTTTCTTATTGCTTCTCTAATTTCTCCTTATTAGTCTTTGTTTGTATTGCATCCCTTTAAAAAATATTTTTTTTTCTCTTCTCTTTTTCTGTTTATGGAAAAATAAACTCATATGTTAAGTTTTCATTTTTCTAAAGTTGTATGTTCCTAAAATTGTTTTCTTTGCAACACGAAATACTAAAGAAAAAATTTAACTAATTGATGTTTATAAACCAATCACCAAAAAAACAAATTTCACCATATTGTAATATAACAGAAAACTCATATCACGTCTTTATCAAAATAACAAAAAATCATAACAACAAATAAATAGTTTTCCTTAGGATTAGAATTAATGGTCGCTGCCGCCGGATGAAATTCATCCTCGCTCGCCGCGCCACATCTCACCTCTTTTTCGTTATTATTATATTTTCGTTACGTTGTTTTTTTTTAACAAAAATTAGTTTTTCTTTAAAACAAAAAATAAAAAGATACAATCCGTGAACAAACATCTCACCTATTTTTTTCGTTGTTATTATTATTATTATTATCACTATTACCACTATTACTATTATTATTATTATCACTATTATGTTGTTAATTTATTTTGATATGTATATATATAAAGTAAAATTAATAATAAAATCAGTCAACACATAAATATTTTCTATCCAAGAACTACGTGTGTTTTGATTTCCCCATTGCACCTGGGGATACGTAGGAGCAAGGTTTTTTCCTTGTCAAACCAAATTAATAAAAAAATATTTTTCCTTCTTTTATTAATGTAAATAATTTATTTATGTTTTAGTATTCTTTTTGGGGTAAAAATAAATGAATAAATAAATAAATAGTTTGTATAGAATTAATTATAGGGTAACCGTTTTAACGGACGTTGTAGGGTGGTAATACTTTCCCTACTCGTAATCGACTCCCGAATCCGAATTTTTGGTTCAAAAATCATTATTTTAGGTTTTATCCAATTTTTCCTTCGAATAAAATAAAATTGGTGGCGACTCCTTTTTCGCAGACAAACCGGACGCGACAGCTGGCGACTCCACTGGGGACAATAAAATTGAGAGTCAAGCCCAATCTAATTAATTGTATATAATTATTTCTTATTTATTGCTTTATTTATATTACCCCTATTGTTTTATTTGTTTTGTTATATTGTGAATATAATTATATGTGTCTTGTTAATTTATTTTCATTGTGATTTTTTTTAATTTTACTTTATTTATTTTTCTATACACTACTCTAACACGATTCACACACTTATGAGTGGGCTCTATATCCGGGCTGAGTGCAACCTAAGATAAGTTAGAGACTGTGTAATGATAATCTTCTGGATGTAGATCCTGTTTGGTTGTCATGAAAGTCTCACCTAGAGTTAACCTTTTCTATAATATTGCCATTTTAATAGTTTACCTATTAATTGGTTTAATATTTTAGAATTGAGTTGTGTGCTCTAGAAACCAATTTAGAACCATAGAGCTACCCATGGTAAAGGTTCACATAAAACAAAAACATAAGAAAAAAAGAATTGTGTAAATCTCATGTACATACGAAAAACCTACTCTATGTCATGTTCACTTTTACCTTCTAGTATACCCAAGTTTTTTTTTTTTTTGCATCATATTCTTCATCATGGTCACTTTTGAAAAAATATCATTATCATATCATCTTCAAAACCATAAAAATTAAGGCTTGTTGTGAATAACTTTAACCACAGGAAACATGGGATCAAATGGTGGCTCAAACATTACTCCATTAAGAAAGACCTTGCCATTGAGAGTTCTCAAACCAGATGTAAGCAACCTTAAAAATCTCGCTCGGAAGTTGAAAAAGGTACAACGTGTAATCTTTATGGGGAAATTTGGAAAAATTCTGGATTTACTTGAATTTAATGTGCAAGTGGATGCCCTTACAGCGTTGGTCCAATTCTATGACCCTCCTTTCAGGTGTTTCACCTTTAAGGACTTTCAGTTGGCCCCAACGTTGGAAGAGTTCGAACGAATAATTGGATATCCGATGAAGGGGAGCAAACCTTACCAGTACATGGAACACTACTCTTCACTGAAAACAATTGCTGAAACATTTGATATCCCTATAAAGGAAATAGAAGACAATAGAACCAACATAGACAATTTGATCGGATTCCCAGTAAAATATCTTGAAGAGAAAGCAGTAAACTTAGCGAGAGATGGAAAATGGGACACTTTCATGGATGTGCTCGCCTTAATTATATATGGGATTGTTTTATTTCCAAGTGTTAAGGACTTTGTGGATTTTACGGCGGTAGACGTTTTTTTGGCCTACAAGCATAAAGGGGAGAACCCAGTACCGGTGGTTTTGGCTGACATTTACTGCACACTCGACTTCCGTCATGAGAAAGAAGGGGGCATAATCCATTGCTGCTCGCCAATACTATATCTTTGGTTTGTCAAACATATTGTCCAAGACACACATCAGTTAAGAACTAAGAGCAAAAAGGAATGGGCCAACATTCTAGCAAATCTCAATGAAAGAACTGTCCAGTGGTATTCCCGAAGTCAAGATATAAATGAAGTGATTTGTAGATGCGGTGTCTTTGTCGATGTTCCCCTCATGGGAACTAAAGGGTGTATAAATTATAGTCCATATGTTGCATTGAGACAACTAGGTTATCCTATGACGAAGCCTCCGATGATGGATGTAACAAAATCTTTTGTCATTCGTGGACGAGACGTTTATGATGCTAGCCTGCTGAGAAGAATACGTAAGTCTTGGGGAGATGTCATTAGAAGAGGTCAAGAATTAGGGCCTAGAAGTTGTGGTATAGGAGAGGAATATCATAATTGGGTGAAAAAGAGGGCATTAGAGATCAAGTTGCCTTTTCATTGCAACACAGTTGCTCCCGAAGTAGTAACAACAGAATCCTTTTTCAGTACTGAAGATTTAGAGGCTGACTTAGCTCTAAAAAGACAAGAAATTGAGAAATTACAACAAGAATTGGAGAGGGCTCACCAGGCTTATAGAGATATGGAGTATAAGAATACTCAACAATCCCTTATCCTTGAGAAAGTACAGAAAAGAGCAAGAGAGGAAGAAGAAAGCAAGAATAGAACTCGGATCTGTTTGCGGGGTGCAAATGAAGAGTTGAGACTCAGACGTCAAGAAAGGGATGATGCAGTGATTGAAGGTCTCAGGCTTAAGGAGTTGCTAAAAAAATATGGGGAAAAACATGAAGTCATCCATCGACAAGAAGCAAATCTAAAGCAACAAATAGAGAGGGTAAAAGCGGAATGTGAAAGCAAGATAATGGTAGAAAGGCAATGTCAAGAAGAGATCGTTGAGGCATACCGAGTTGAACTTGCAAGAAAAGAAGACGAGATGCATACACAAAAAGACACTATCGAGAGACTTGTTCAAGAAGGAATGTTTTGGATGGACCGCTTCTCCAAACTAGTTTATTTAACCAATTCGGCTATCGGAGATATTCCACCGTTATTAAGAGATGCAGACGGGATGGTTAATCCTCTCTCTACCCCTCAAGAGATCTCCATTTTTATTGAACATTGTAAAAATTTAATTGAGCAAATGAAAAAAATGATTGCTCATTAAATTTTCAAATTCCTTATGTTACTACTTTCGTTTTGTTAAGTTTTGTTTGTTCTCTCATTTGTGGTAAAACTTGTATTTTCTCAATGAATTAAATTTGGCTCCACTTTTGATCTCATGGTTCTCTCTTTATTATTGGTTAAGATATTCACAAACAAGCAATAAATAGGTCTTTAACATTCATGCATCATTACATTTTCATACATCACATTGCATACTCATGCCATATTCTTTCACAGAAAAAATAACACAACAAATAAAAAAACTGGTGCTACGACACCGTTATCGGACACGATCCCAGTCAAAAATCATGGATGAGCTAGAGCAAACAAAAATAAGAGAAGACGTGAACCAACTCAAGGGGCAAATGACCAAGATCTTGGATATTCTACAAGCACTTGGAAATAGAAATGATGGGAATCCTTTGGTAGATGAGGGGATGCCCCAAAACACTCTTGTTCACCCAACGGGCGTCGCTCCACACCTTCACACTAATTATCAAGAAGGGAAGGCACAACAATTTCCACCTTATGGTCTGCCGCCAGGTTATACCCCACCCATAGACACTCATCCCCCCAACGACAATCCGCAGGTCGTGGCTACAAATCCGCAACATAGTGCTGGCGAGTTCCCTCAAGTGCAACCTTCACCCCTTACTTTGAGATTTCCTAGCTCTTCGTCGCAAGGAAAAGCTACCGAAGCTACGCCGGTGATGTTTAACATACCTCATGAACCTCGACCACTCGAGAGCAATCAATCCCAAGAAAAATGGCAAGCCTTAGAAGAGCGCTTAAGAGTCATCGAAGGGGGAAACAATTATGGATTTGATGCTTCAGACCTATGCCTCGTTTCTGATGTTATAATACCTCCGAAATTCAAGTTGCCTGAATTCGACAAATACAAGGGAACTACGTGCCCCAAGAACCATCTTATTATGTATTGTCGAAAAATGGGTTTTTGCGCCCATGACGAAAAACTGCTAATCCACTTCTTTCAAGACAGTTTGGCAGGAGCTTCCCTGCGTTGGTATATGCACCTTGAGCGAGCTCATATCGGCTCTTGGAAAGATTTTGTGGATGCCTTTTTGAAACAATACAAATATAATCTTGACATGGCTCCTGACAGAATGCAGTTGCAAAATATGACAAAACGAGACAATGAAACATTCAAGGAATATGCCCAACGATGGAGAGAGCTAGCTTCCCAGGTTGAACCCCCCCTATCAGAAAAAGAAATGGTGATCATGTTCATAAACACTCTTCAACCTCCGTTTTATGACAAAATGATAGGAAGCGTCTCGTCAAATTTTTCAGATCTCGTCATCAAAGGCGAAAGAGTAGAAATGGGATTGAAAAGCGGAAAGATTACTTCTGGCTATCCCGGATTGAATAACACAAAGAAGACGCCCATGGGTGCGAATAAGAAAAAGGAGGGAGAAAGCCATTTTGTGGCGTCAAACCCAACTAATCATTCTTTCTTGCATCGCCCCTACGCCGCTGCAACCTCATAAACCTCAAGTACCATAAGTCAAAACTAGGGAAGAAAAAAAGAAAAGAGATTAGCTCGGATCGAGAATCGAGAGCCTAGAACTGAAAGGATTCCCATCTGTGACATCCAACAGAGTTTCCAAAGTGCAAGACCAACAAGTGAGATCCATATCGCAGCAGCTGGAGATGACATTTCCGTTGATGAAGCTGATTGGATTCGTCCGTGTGGTGCAGGAGCAGAAATCAAGAATTGGATATTAGTCAAGTCGCCTATAATATTTAATGCAATTCCCATGTAATTCTAAAAGCATTATTACTCTTACTAAGACCTTAAGATACTTCATTATATTTAGGATGGACACAATTTTGTTTTCCCAGTACTTTGAATTTCAATAAATGCATTCTCATTTTATTTTCTTATTATTCTTTCTTATCGTTCTCATATTTTAACATTCATTCGCCAAAATTGTTCTTTTTCTTTCTTTCTTTTGTTCCTTCCCCTTATCCTAGCCTTGAATCCTGCAGATTTGGGAATAGTCCATTCACAGATGACTGTACTAAGATCTCGTCGCATAATTTTGACAATCTTGTTAGTCAAACAGAAAAAGATAACGAAGACGAATATGAACCTCCTCTAGAGTTGTTAAGAGTGGTAGAACGGGAAGCCAAGGGTATCATGCCCTATGAGGAACCGACGAAAATGATTAATCTAGGGACAGAAGAAATAAAGAAAGAAATTAAAGTTGGCACCATCTTAAAGAAAGAAGTGTATCACGAACTAATCCAACTCCTACATGAATACAAATATGTTTTTGTCTGGTCATATCAGGATATGCCTGGATTGGATACTAGCATAGTGGAGCATAAATTGCCCTTAAAACCCGATTTTTCTCCGGTCAAACAAAAATTAAGGCGAATGAAGCCCGATATGTCATTAAAAATTAGGGAAGAAGTAAAAAAACAATTTGACGCAGGATTCCTGGCTGTGGCAAATTATCCCCAATGGATAGCCAATATCGTACCGGTGCCGAAAAAGGATGGCAAAGTTCGAATGTGTGTCGACTATAGGGACCTTAACAAAGCCAGTCCTAAAGATGATTTCCCGTTACCTCACATCGATATTCTGGTTGACAATACGACTCGCCATTCACTCTTTTCTTTTATGGATGGTTTCTCTGGGTATAATCAAATTAAGATGGCAGCTCAAGATATGGAAAAAACGACTTTCATCACCCCTTGGGGAACATTTTGTTACAAAGTAATGCCTTTTGGTCTGAAAAATGCTGGGGCGACCTACCAAAGAGCTATGGTAACCCTATTCCATGATATGATACATAAAGAGGTAGAAGTTTATGTAGACGACATGATTGCTAAGTCACAAACAGAAGAAAAACATATTATTGATCTAAAGAAACTCTTCGAAAGACTTAGAAAGTTTAAGCTAAAGCTTAATCCTTCCAAGTGTACTTTCGGCGTGAGGTCGGGCAAATTATTGGGATTTGTGGTTAGTCAGAAGGGAATAGAGGTTGACCCCGATAAGATTCGGGCCATTTCATAAATGCCTCTCCCGAGTACCGAAAGAGAAGTTCGCGGTTTTCTTGGGAGATTAAATTATATTTCAAGATTTATATCACAACTAACTGCGACTTGTGAACCGATCTTTAAACTTTACGGAAAAATCAAACAGTTGTGTGGAACGAAGAATGTCAAAACGCATTTGAAAAAATCCGACAGTATTTGCAAAAGCCTCCAATTCTAGTCCCCCCAGTTCTGGGCTGACCCTTGATTATGTATCTTACAATTCTCGACGGGGCCATGGGATGCGTGCTGGGGCAACACGATGAAACAGGAAAAAAAGGAGCATGCCATTTACTATCTAAGTAAAAAATTTACAGAGGTTGAAACAAGATATACAATGTTAGAACGTACTTGTTGTGCCTTAGCCTGGGAGGCCCATCGCTTGAGGCAATACATGCTTTGCCACACGACTTACTTGATATCCAAAATGGATCCAATCAAGTACACTTTTGAAAAGCCTGCTCTCACAGGGCGAATCGCTCGCTGGCAGGTGATGTTATCAGAATATGATATTACCTATGTTACTCAGAAAGCCATCAAAGGGAGTGCCTGAGCAAATTATCTAGCTAATCAACCTGTGGATGATTATAAGTCAATGCAATGTGAATTCCCAGACGAAAGCATCATGGTTATGTTTGAAGAATGTGATAATGGAAAATGGACCTTGTTGTTCGACGGGGCCTCAAACATAATGGGGCATGGGATTGGGGTTGTCTTAATATCTCCCAAAAAACAGTTCATACTTATCACAGTGCGCTTGTGTTTTGATTGTACCAATAATATGGCAGAATATGAAGCTTGTGCCATGGGAATTTTGGCAGCTTTGGAATCAAAAGCGAAAGTGCTGGAAGTGTATGGAGATTCAACTCTAGTCATTAATCAGCTTAACCAAGAATGGGAAACTCGAGATAAGAAGTTAAGACCTTATTTTACCTACATAAAAGAATTGTCTTTACAATTTGAAAAAATCACCTTTCACCATGTCCCTCGAGAAAACAATCAATTGGCTGATGCTTTGGCTACTTTATCCTCGATGTTCCAAATAAGTCGAAGCGATGAAATCCCATCCATTAAATTGGAGAGTCGAGATCATCCTGCCTACTGCCACTTAATGGAAGAAGAAATTGATGGGAAACCGTGGTATCATGACATCAAACATTATCTTATTAATAGAGAATATCCTCCCGGAATATCGGAGAATGAGAAAAGAACTCTAAGACGGCTAGCCGCGAGCTTTTTCGTGAACGAAAATGTTTTGTATAAGAGGAATCATGATATGATACTCCTTAGATGCGTTGATGTCAATGAGGCGAAAGAAATTCTACAAGATGTCCACGATGGCTCTTATGGGATCCATATGAATGGACACGCCATGTCTAGAAAGATTCTTCAGGCCGGGTATTACTGGCTCACCCTAGAAAAAGATTGTTTTAATTATGTAAAGAAATGCCATAAGTGTCAAATATGTGCTGATAATATCCACGCCCCACCAATGCCTCTAAACACCCTTTCAGCGCCCTGGCCGTTCTCAATGTGGGGCATAGACGTCATCGGAATGATTGAACCAAAAACATCAAATGGACATCGCTTCATCTTGGTGGCAATCGATTACTTTACCAAATGGGTAGAGGCCGCTTCGTACGCCAATGTAACCAAAAATGTGGTAGTCAAATTCATAAAAAGGGAGTTAATTTGTCGTTATGGCCTACCAAGCAAGATCATTACCGACAATGCCACAAATTTGAATAACAAAATGATGGATGAATTATGTGCCACCTTTAAAATTCAACACCACAACTCGTCCCCGTACAGACCAAAAATGAATGGTGCAGTTGAAGCAGCAAATAAAAATATCAAAAAAATTATTCAGAAAATGGTTGTAACATACAAAGATTGGCATGAGATGTTACCATTTGCACTACACCATTGAGGCAACCCCTTTTTCCCTAGTATATGGGATGGAGGCTGTGCTACCCATTGAAGTTGAAATCACCTCACTAAGAGTATTAATGGAGGCCAAACTAGAGGAGTCGGAATGGGTACAAACCCGTTTCGATCAATTAAATTTAATTAAAGAAAAAAGGTTGACGGCCTTATGCCATGGAAAATTATATCAGAAAAGATTGAAAAGAGCGTACGAGAAAAAAGTACGTCCTCGAGAATTCCAGGAGGGAGACTTGGTGCTAAAAAAGATCTTACCCATTCAAAAGGATTATCGTGGGAAATGGACCCCTAACTATGAGGGCCCATACGTTGTGAAGAAAGCTTTCTCAGGTGGAGCTTTGATCCTCACGAATATGGATAGAAAAGATTTAGTCCTCCCTGTAAACTCAGATGCCGTAAAAAAGTATCATACTTAAATACTGAATACCCGCTAGGTTGAAAACCTAAAAAGGCAACCAAGGCAAAAATTAGGGTACCAAAAAAAAATACTCGCTAGGTTGAAAACCTGAAAGGGCGACCTAGACAAAAAGTAGGGTACAAAAAATAATAATGAATACCCGCTAGGTTGAAAACCTGAAAGGGCGACCTAGGCAAAAATTAGGGTACACACAAAAAAAACAAAAAAAATACCCGCTAGGTTGAAAACCTGAAAGGCGACCTAGGCAAAAATTATGGTACAAAAAATATAATAAATACTTGCTCGGTCGAAAACCTAAAAGGACGACCTAGGCAAAAATTAGGGTACAAAAAATATAATAAATATCTACTGGGTTGAAAACTTGAATTCCGGGAGGGAGACTTGGTGCTAAAAAAGATCTTATCCATTCAAAAGGATTATCGTGGGAAATGGACCCCTAACTATGAGGGCCCATATGTCGTGAAGAAAGCTTTCTCAGGTGGAGCTTTGATCCTCACGAATATGGATAGAAAAGATTTAGTCCTCCCTGTAAACTCAGATGCCGTAAAAAAGTATCATACTTAAATACTGAATACCCACTAGGTTGAAAACCTAAAAAGGCAACCTAGGCAAAAATTAGGGTACCAAAAAAAAATACTCGCTAGGTTGAAAACCTGAAAGGGCGACCTAGACAAAAATTAGGGTACAAAAAATAATAATGAATACCCGCTAGGTTGAAAACCTGAAAGGGTGACCTAGGCAAAAATTAGGGTACACAAAAAAAAAACAAAAAAAATACCCGCTAGGTTGAAAACCTGAAAAGGCGACCTAGGCAAAAATTATGGTACAAAAAATATAATAAATACCTGCTCGGTCGAAAACCTAAAAGGACGACCTAGGCAAAAATTAGGGTACAAAAAATATAATAAATACCTACTGGGTTGAAAACTTGAAAGGGCAACGTAGGAGAAGAAGAAAAACAACATCAACAACAACAAAAACAAAGAATATATACTCAAAAGGGCAAGACCAACAGTATCGATCGGACTATGGCACGAGAAGTTAGTACAGTGTACCTGTGAATTACTAGTAACCAAGTTGGGTCTTCCATCCGTTCCTTTTGTTTTATCTTATGTATTTTTTTTTTTTACGACGAATATTGAACCTCAATATATTGATATACTTTTATCATCTTTATAATTTAACCTTCTTTCTCGAATGCATTTTATGATTATCGTGTACTGGAAAGTAAAACATATACCATACCTCGATATAATGAATTGCGATAAAGTCGGATATATTAGAGGTTGTTTAGAGTGCAAGGCAGACGACAATATGAGATCCAACTATAGATTACAACAGTAATTCTTCTTCAAAAAAAATCATAACAACAAATAAATAGTTTTCCTTAGGATTAGAATTAATGGTCGCTGCCGCCGGATGAAATTCATCCTCGCTCGCCGCGCCACATCTCACCTCTTTTTCGTTATTATTATATTTTCGTTACGTTGTTTTTTTTTAACAAAAATTAGTTTTTCTTTAAAACAAAAAATAAAAAGATACAATCCGTGAACAAACATCTCACCTATTTTTTTCGTTGTTATTATTATTATTATCACTATTACCACTATTACTATTATTATTATTATCACTATTATGTTGTTAATTTATTTTGATATGTATATATATAAAGTAAAATTAATAATAAAATCAGTCAACACATAAATATTTTCTATACAAGAACTACGTGTGTTTTGATTTCCCCATTGCACCTGGGGATACGTAGGAGCAAGGTTTTTTCCTTGTCAAACCAAATTAATAAAAAAATATTTTTCCTTCTTTTATTAATGTAAATAATTTATTTATTTTTTAGTATTCTTTTTGGGGTAAAAATAAATGAATAAATAAATAAATAGTTTGTATAGAATTAATTATAGGGTAACCGTTTTAACGGACGTTGTAGGGTGGTAATACTTTCCCTACTCGTAATCGACTCCTGAATCCGAATTTTTGGTTTAAAAATAATTATTTTAGGTTTTATCCAATTTTTCCTTCGAATAAAATAAAATTGGTGGCGACTCCTTTTTCGCGGACAAACCGGACGCGACACACATGTATAAGAATAGAGTTATGTTACATTTTTTTTTTATGAATTTAGTGCTTCAAAATAATTGTTGATTGAATGGACGACTTGATTGAGAACTTCTATTAGGTGTGTCAATAACTTTGGATTGGAAGAGAAAATTAAATGTATAGACACAATGAAAATATGCATATTATTTTTAGCATACTTGAAGGATGCTTACCTCAATAGAACTTCTATTAGGTGTGTCAATAACTTTGGATTGGAAGAGAAAATTAAATG
Organism: Cicer yamashitae; assembly: GCA_037974755.1. Taxonomy (NCBI): domain Eukaryota; kingdom Viridiplantae; phylum Streptophyta; class Magnoliopsida; order Fabales; family Fabaceae; genus Cicer; species Cicer yamashitae. The sequence continues at coordinate 31,002,870 of JBBPBQ010000003.1, forward strand.
TATAGACACAATGAAAATATGCATATTATTTTTAGCATACTTGAAGGATGCTTACCTCAATATGAAAAACCGTCTTAAACTTACAAATTTCATCTCTTATCAGAGAAGAAAAAAATATAAGTTAAATAATAATATAATTACAGTGAAAGTAACAAAATCAAAAGATATAATTCATAACAAAAATCATCGTCAAAGCAATATGATATAATGAACAATAAGAAAAAAGAATAATATAAAAATGAAATGTCAAAAAGTAAAAATGTGAAATATGTATTCTCCCTAAAAAAAGTGTATATTCCTTTTCATATAGAGAAGTGTTAAGGGTGCCATAAATTTTTACAATATCACTATTTATTATTACCATAAATGAGAATGTAAATGAGAATGCTAAAGAATACTTGTGAAAAACAAAGATTTGTAGTGTATGAATCCATAAATTAAAATTCAATTACCAAGAACCCAATATTAAACACCAAATTTGAAAGAAAAAAATTAAATCATCTTTTATTTTAATCTCTCATAGTAAAAGAGTTTTTGCATTTCAATCTTTATTTTTTTGTGAAAATTCCTAAAAAGAAATTGAAAAGTCAAATTAAAAAAGTGTGTTTAAAGTTTAACAATTATAAAAAAAAACAAAAAAGAAACTACTCAAAATTTAAAGTCAAAATTTTATCTAGACAAAAATTCTTAAATCATATATTATTCTCTTTTATTTAAATAAATGATTTTGACACACATTTAGTTTTTCCCGTGTTTTTTCGTGGCTTCGTTGGTTTTGTATGACGCTGAGTTTATTCATCGTCTTGGTGCAACACTTTGGTTTGCCGGTCTTCGTGCGGCGTTCTTTGATTTATATTGACATATCAACTTCGATTAAGTGTAAATTCAATTAATGATTTTGGCATCATCAATGTTACAGCTCCAACAGCATGTGTATTCCAGATACCTCAATTTTGTTATTTTTATAGGCTTTGTCACATTTGTATAAATTTTTCCGTTTTATGCTATTGACTTGGGTGTTGGGAGTTTTTTTGTAGTTATCATTTTGGTTTTTAATGACTTTGAACTGTAATTTTTTCAATCAATGTAATTTCTATTAATTAAAATGAAGATCGTTTTTTAGTCGAAATAAAAACTAAAAAGAACTATTGAAGTATTTTATATGCATCAGAAAGTTGAAATACATTTATTCAAAAGTGAATTAGAACAACGAAAATACTATTAATTAATTAAGTAAAAGAAAAAAAGAGAAGGAAATAAAATCAACATATTGATATATGGCATATGTGTAAAATAAATAAAAACATACAACATTGCAAATACTTAAAAAAGTGATGACAAAAAACAATTACAAACATGCCACTAATTTGGGTGAAAAATCTCTATATATAAACTTAATGACTTTTTAATACTAACATTAATGCAAAATGTGAAGAATGTGAATATGCAACAATAATTGAAATACAAAAATACGAATTTAATTAATATTTAAACAACATATTTAAATATCAAAAGTAAATTACATATTTAAGTATCATAACTTGTAACTTCAGCGGTTTTGTCAAAATCACCGAGAAAGTAGATAAGATAGATCTGTAAGACAAAATAGTGAGAGGAGAACGATACCCTCATCATATTTGTGAGAAATTGAGGGTGGGTGACTTTGATTTTCAGAGAAGTTAGGAGACGAAGGGAGGAGAAATAGGAGATGGAAGGGATGAGGCGACCAACAATTATTTGGTTAGGGATTATATTGAATTAGAGTTTTATTTCAGTTTTTGAGTAAACCACCAATTTGCTCGTTCAAATTGTAAGCATATGTTAAAATGCTTCATCAAATGTAGGCTACATCAAAAAAGCTCCCCCGTTTTATTTTAGGTCAATCAAAACGCTCCCTCGCTCCACAACCCTTGTAAGAGTTGCTTATATGTCACATTAAATGACATAAAAGCACATATATGTAGATGTCACATCATAGGGAGTGTAAGGAGTGTTTTAACAGTAATTAGGCACAATAAAGAGGTCTACCACTACTTCTCTATGTATTTTCTTCCACAAATTCATAAATCCCTCCCAATTTAGAAAATCAACAAATCTAGAAATTGCACCACTCAAATCACTTTTTCCCCTAAATTTCTAATCCCTAATCAGTTATTTTGAGAAACGGACAACAGTGGTAATCAATTTAGAATGGGTAAAATAAGTAACATAACAAGAATTCATATTAGTCTACTAAACGTTTGTGGATAAGGTGTTGGTCCTATAACGGTGAGCGGTTCAGTAAAAGATTGTGAAGGTTGTGTTGGTCCACTGATCGAATATTAGTGAAAGACCAATTTTTGGAAAGATTAGGAAGTCTAGATAATGAATATAAGTTTTATTTTTCAGATTAGTCATCCAATTAGTGCAGTTTAATAAATTAATGTGTATTGGTATAAAAATAGAATAACAGATATTGTCCAACTTGTAAAAAAAATTTCTAAATCAATACTTAATGAAATTTAGTGAAATCGGTGACTATTTCAGTTTCCATTAGGACAAAAATCAACTCCAAACTATCTTTTTTAGAAAACATTATTACAAAATACCAAAGGTGCCGGATACGGAATTGAGCAACAAAAATACCATTTTTTTTATCAAATGTCTTATATGTATATGCCATTACACTAACGATTGATGTTCAAGGTACATGCATATGTCTCAACCAATTAGTCAAAATGCTAAAACTTTAATAGAGGTTTTTGAGGGGAATCTATGTTACCTTTCTTTTCTAATTGGTGTTTGAAAATTGAAAGAAAATTAAGGGAGTATGTTGAAACTGTGTGGATTGGAGGGATAGGGATAAGGTGGTGTTACAACAACCGATATAACTATATGAAATTGGACTATAATATTTATTAGGCTTCTAATTCTTCTTTCCTTCCTCTCATAATTCACTATTTTACTCAATCAGTTAAATCATAGTAATAAGGATTTTCACTATAACTTTAATAAAATACTTTATGTACAATTTAAGATTATATATTTATAATATTATGGTAGTAATATAAGTACTTATTTTTAAATAATAGGATTAAAAATAAAAATAGCAATAAAGATAATGGTAATTTGGTCGTAGAAAATTTGGGCGTTACACCATTATCCTCAACCCCACAATTATAGCTTTAAATTTAGCATCTAGTTGGCATGTAAACTTTCAAACTATCCCTTATGGATAGTGGTGAGGATGCCAACCCTAATTCCCCTTTGGGTTCTAGATTAGTCAAACATCAAAACCTAGAGTTTGATAGTAAGAACAAGGTTCAGCTCGACTAATAGATCTGTTGCTTCTACACACAGATGTTGTGCTAAAAACTCCGCCAGAGCCTAACCCATTACTGCTCCTTGGGGACATATTTTAACGCAAATGCATTAAGTTTGATGGCCTACTTCATTAGTTGACCATGCAAAATAGTTCTATTGAGTAAATTTTATCTAACTATGTCAATCTTGCACAAAACTAAATGACAAATATAATTTCTCAATAGGCATGTATCTAGTTTTTGCATCATTCAAAGTTCGACTAAGATGATAAACTACTCTTTTTGTACCATCTCCAACATCTTGGGTGCACAAGCAACCAATATTCTTGTTCTCTTCAACATTGTATAACTTTAGTGGTTTACCGAACATTGGTAATCTAAATACTAGTGGGTTAGCTAAAACCTCCTTGATTTGATCAAAATCCTTTTACCGTGCCTCATTCCATACCAATTCATCTGAATCTTTCAGTCGAAGAAAAGGTGAAAAAGCATTCATTTTGCAAGTTGAATTTGATATGAATCTTTTTAGGAAATTGATCTTCCCCATAAAATTTTGCAATTCCTTCTTGGTAGTGGGAGGCCTGGCTTCCAATATGGTCCTAGATTTTTTCTTAGCCACTTAAATCCCCTTGATGTGTACCAAGAAACCTAAATAATTTCCAGTTGATACTCCAAATGCGCATTTTGTTGGGTTCATTTTCAAACCAGCTCCTACAGGTGGCATTCGAAGATTGTATTCATAGCCCTTTGATACGTAACACGTGCATTCTTGAGTCAAAAAGGCATGACAATCCACTTATAGATCCCAAGGGTTCCTAGGCCTCTGAAAGGATATCTTATGAGTTTCTTGCTCAAAAACAAGTATTTGATTGTAACTTGAGTACCCACCTATGAAGGTTAGAACATCATGGCTAGCCGCAACATCAACTAACATGTTAACTATTGGAATTCCATACTCGACCTTTGGAGTGGCTAAATTTATGTTGTGTTAGTCAATGCAAACCCTCAACTTACCATTCCACATACCTGGATGATCTGATAAAACCTGCTCTACGCAAATGCTTTATTTCTACAATGATCTAAGGCATCAATTGATGATTGAATCTTCTTGGAGGTTGTTTAATTGGAAGCCTATGTTCAACTAGTTCCCTAGCTAAACCAGACATCTCATGATAACTTCATGCAAAGCAATCTTTAAATTGCGTAATCGACTTAGTAATTGACCCCTCTCAGTTTTGGACAACAACCCACTAACCTTAGCCATTCTTTGTTCGTCTCGAGTCCCGAGATTAACATCAATCAATGGATCCTAAACTTCAAATGTTCAGAATTTCGTTTGAATTGGTGAATCGGCGACTTTATCTCTATAACATAACATCCAAAACTCTAGCTTCTGCTCCTAGCGTTTCAAGCCGATCCATGATATCTCGTATTTCACGAGGGTACTTAATCATCGAGGACATAGAGAAGGTTACATGCTTCCAATCCTTCAAACATTTTTACCTTATCGGAGAATGGGTTCTTGTCAGCTTCCACAGTTTCCACCTTATCACAATTTCCAATCACTTCGTAATATCATAGAGTGTGAAGGTTTTCCATATGTGATTAACGAAGGATAATCTTATCTCATTTGGCCCAACCATGACATCATCCATGGGGACCCCAAAGCATTTGATGCTACTGCCATAATGTTTGCCATCTTCATGTTAGTTGCGATGAGGTCTTCCATGTTTTTACCCAATTTCTTCAAGGTTAATATGGGCATAACATTGAAGATAGTTGATCCATCAACAATGACTCGGCTAAACACCTTACCATTGATAGTGGCTCTGATGAGTGATGGCTTAAGGTGTTTTACCATTTTCTTGATTGGTTTATCAAAAAACATACCTTCAATTTTCTTGTTGCCAGTTAAGGAAACCCATCTAGTATCTTCAATTAAAACATCTCACATCAGTTCCCTTGGTTGTTAGACCCTTCCCAAAACTCAAGTGGTATAAGATCAACAGTATCTATTGGAGCCATGTTGATGTTTGTGTCTTCCTAGAGTAAAGTATCTAGGATAAATTCTTCATTGAATTCAAAATAATCCTCGAGTGCCTCATCCAATGAGTAAGAAGAGTCAACTTAAGCAACCATATTCTCGAGATCGACTCCTTGTTGTAGTGTTAACATGGATTGGGGATCATTCATTATGGACTCAGGTTTGTTTTGGGCAGGTTCCTAAGCATTTGACATAACATTATCGGAGATTTGACCCGTTTTAGGTTCTTTCACATTCGTATTTTTCGTATCAGGCATTCCCATCGTGATTATCTAAAACTCAATGTTGTATGTCTGTCTTGGGAATGTCTTACCCAAAGCTTCTAGGACTTGAGGAGTTTGCTTTCTTTTTTGAGTTTGATTTTAGGACTCAATGTTATCTTTTCCTTGGATCTTAGCAATCATTTGCAGAGTTTGCTTCGTCTTTTTAATTGACTTGTTCCTTTGTAGCCTCCTTTTTTTATTCCTATTAAAGTTAACCACTAGAGGAACCTAGTCTTGGACCTTTTGGTTGAGTACCCACTACTCCTTGGGGATATTTTTTGGAGGTTTCTTTATCCTATTTGCCAGCATCTCACCATTATCCTTGATAACTACCTCCATAGAGGTTGCACATATCTCCATAGTCACTTTGCCACATGTCTCTTTCCTTTTGTGATGCTCTTTCCATCTACTTTTGGCTAAATCGGGTGTCTTTTCGTATGCACGTCTGCTTAACCTTGCGCAGATGCAATTGCCTAAGTGATCTTTAACTGATCAAATCTTTTATGGGACAGATAATGACTAGTGAGGAGACAAACTTAGGGAGGTTTTCTAGACCTTTGTTACCCTGTACTGGTGCAACTGAGTTTATAGCCTTTCAGAACTTTATAATCTCCTAGGGAGGATAACACTTTCCATGGATTTTCCTGCAATGTTCTTAGGTTCCCACACATGTCACACTGATCTTATCGCATTCCAAGTTGACTTGAACCTTGTTGGTTTGACAAATGATACCATGGCTATATTCATGTTTGGGAAGGGATATGTATCAATGACCATCTCAACCATCCATTTTTCAACTAATTTGAACATTCCCTCTTTAAAAGCCTTCTAAATGGTTTTTTGGAAGACGATACAATTAGATGTTGAGTGGTTGTATGAGTTTTTCCAGTTTCCATACTATTTACATTTGATCTCCTCAAGTGGATGTATTTTATACCATCTTATTGTTGTATTTACTTATCTTTGAGTAAATAATAGAAAATCCTGTCAGCTTTAGTAATGTCAAAGGCATAGTCAACTTTTGTATGGAATGAAGTAATATCCTTTAAGCAATACAAGAATAACTTTTCCCTTTCAAGATTTCAACCATCAATATGTCTGCATGGAATTGGTTGGAATATCATCATAAGATTCTTCCATGTCGATTATAGAAACCAAGTGTGTTGGAACCAAGGTTGTTTGATGAACTATGACCCTTACTTGTTTTGATGATAACAAAATTATTTTGTGGGAACAATTTAAAGCACTAATGTTCCTAGATCAAGTTTATTTTGAATTACTTTACGTTGCATCCTTTGATGATTGGACTATGTTAAAGAAACACCAAGACTCCGCTTTGATTTTCGTACTCTAAGTTTGGTGAACTCGCTCAAAAACGCACCTTTAGTGATTCTGATATTACAACAAATGCTCTAATTTGTCTGGCTCTGATAATCACAAAAGGCATCTGATCTCTCTACCTTTTAAATGAAAGTGGTCATTTGCCTTTAATAACCACGTCAAGCATCTGATTGTTTGCGTTGTTTAAAAGTCAACGCAAGACAACTTTTTGTGCATCCCCTGCTCAACACTATGAATCCATTATTTCTTTGAATGTCTATCTAATATACTTTGATCATGATATCCTTTGCTCTATCTGTCTTTATATCAAGATACGCAAAATCAATTACAGGGTCTATTTCCAAACAAAATTTAATGGCGAATCATTCTCTGAAGTTTTAATACGAAACTTCTTGATACATGTTGATTTCATGCAATCAGAACAACAACCACTAACCTTAAATTTGTTTCTAAAAGGACAAACAACCCTCTTTGACAGACACAACAACAACACATTGCAATAAGCACAATACATATGTCTCTACACTTTTGCTCTCTATCCTTTGTTTTGTCTAAGGGCTAAGAAACAGTTTATGAGAATACAACTTGTAAACAGCCTTTTGTGAGAGTATTCAGAAAACCCTTAAACATACTTTTTTCGTAACCTTGTTCAGTAGTGGTTGAATTCCTCATCGACTTGACTATAATAAGCTAGAAGGTTGGGAAGACTTGAAGATAGTCAGTTTGTCGAGCATGTGTTTAGTGCAAGTGTGATTCAATTGGTGAATTAGTGGTTTAAACCTTCAAATTTGAGGGATTGGACATAGCTACCGTGTTGGTGGTGAACTAGGATAAATTGGTCGTGTTGTTTTGTGTTTCTGTTTTATCTTCTCTATTTTCATGACTTGGTTTTAATAATGCTAAAACTCTTTTTAAAATAAAATACAATTCAAACAATCTTTTCTTGTGTTTCTCATTCTACAAAGTGTGGGCCTCTCCCTTTCTAGCATGCTTCTTTTCCTTTTCTTGGATGAATCGCTCAATGTTTACTGCTCGGAAGACCAGTTCATTTAGATTATGGAAAGCCAATCCAACCATATTATGTCGTAGATGAGGATCATGCAACTAATAGCCATGGAGTTATACTCTGTATTATGGAATTCGATTGAACAATTTCCTGCCTTTTCTTGAAACTTTTCATGAAATCAGCAATCGATTCATCTACTTGATGTTTCAAATTCATCAAATCGGTTGTTGTCACCTCAAGCTGAGGCTAATATAATTTTTCATGGAAATACCTTTCCATGTTTTCCTAGTTTTCGATGGTGTTTGGTGGCAGAGAAGAATACCACATAAAATTTGTTCTTGTAAATTATAGAGGGAGCAATTGTAACTTGTGGAATTTAATTTTTATTTCCCTTATCACAATGCGTAGTAAACCTATGAATGTGTTACATTGTTGATTTTCCATCCTCCGTGGATAAGGTAGCAAAGTTAGGAGGGTAAAACAAGGCGCCATTTTGTCTACCCTTTCAAGAAAAGGCTTCTTATACGTATGATTATCCATGGGTTTTAGCTGAACCCCAAAGTACCTCTTGATAGTATTGACTATGAGGTTGGGATCCAACAATTGTTGTTTCGGATGTCTAACCTCAGCGACAATTGGTTGGCGCCACACGTTCATTAGGTGGTTCTAGAAACTTTGAACTTCCACAATGTTTCTCATAAGAGTCCTTGAAATCATCAGTGTATTATGTTGGTTAAATGGATTATCAATTCATGTTTGTTCACCAGTATAATTCACGTTTGGTCTTCGTAGAATTAAACCTGTCGCGTTTGGTGAAGGAACATTAGGTCATGGTAGGTGTGTTGTAGGATTAGCCAATCCAGGTGGGTAGTAACCCCATGGTTGTATGAACGAATAATCCACAACTGGTTTGGATATTCGATATATTGGGATGAATGCTTATCCTTCTTCATATGACATGTTGTTCGTCTGTTGAGTCTTACTATAGGGCGATACCTGTAGCATTCCAATTTGTCATACTACTTCCAGTGGCCTCCTAGCCAAATGTACCTGACCATATTTATTGATGGTTAGCCTGATTATACGTATCACTTGCCATTGGGTGCCCCCAAGGGTTAGTCGTGGGAAAAGTACTAGGTTGACAATTAAAAGGAAGAACATGTACGTGTTGTATAGGACTCGACTACACCTAAAAAGGTCCTACCATTGTAACGATCAACTAAATTTTGATTACAAGGCGTGTCTAACATTGGTTCCCCTGTATTCCTTTGATTGCTAAAGTGAGAGAATCATCACCTGAATTGGCTTACTTTGTCTCCTGCTCTCTAACTTGTTGAACCTCATTATGAAAAATGTGTTTAACAATGTAAACAAGTTGATGAGAGACTTGATACATGATGTCATGTATCCCCATGTCAATCTGTTATTTAATGAAATACGGGGTCATAATCATTAGTTGCTCAAGTGGATCAACCTTTCCGTCTCTAGAAGCATTAGGAACAACCCTAGATGTAGGCATTCCCAATGTTTGAGGAGGATCATAAGACCTATGTTGGCTTGACTTTTTTGATGTTGGTGATGATGGTAGTTCCCTGCTGTTGAAACTTTTACCAAAACTCATGTGCATTCCCCAAAGAAAATCGTGACCTTACGAAATTAACTTTTCAATGGTCTCCTAACTATTGGTGGGAATAAGAAACAGTGAGGTAACACCTAACTGTTCTCAATATTTGATTCCATTTTACATCAAGCGATTACACTGAGGAAGAAACTCTATCCCTCAACTATGTGTTTTTTAACTACACCACAGAGTGTTAAATGCAGTGTGTGTTTAAGCAACTGAATTACAAATGTATAAAGTAAAGTAAATTGATAAATGATAAAGAATGCATAAAAATCTTGTTTGATTGATTGTGTGTTTAAAATATTACAAGTATTGGCATTTATAGACAAAGCTAATCCTATTGGCCATAAAACGTGGCCTACAAACATGTTGCAGTGCTCGGCTAATTATGCTGGTAATGCATGCTAACTCTCGTTTGAGGGAATTGGTGGTGCCTCATGTTCAGTTCACTTTTCTTATTTCTTCGGAAATGCCTTATCGGCAATATCCATGCAGGTACCTCCCGAGAATTGTTCCTCCTTGTCGATCCTTAGTTGCGCTAAAAATATGGAAGATGGGCATTAAATTATCAAGTTATACTAACTTTGACTTAGTCTTGAACCTGTGCGACCTTTGTGGGCTCTTGAAAACCTGAAAAGGCTCTATTGACTCATATATCCTCCCTCGTTTTCCGAGAACCTCTCATTCAACAACAACAACATTAGCATCATAAACAAAAAAAATTCAAAATAAACTCATTCGTTTAACACCTTAAAACCATAAATTTAATAGTAAAAAAAGGGAAAAATTTTGATTGTCTAACTACCCCAACAACAATACAACTGAGATAACTATTTTGAGTCGAAAAAAATTGAAAGTTTAGCCACACACTAAACATACCCACGACCAAGAGTAAATGAGAGGGAAAGGAAAAACTCACCGCTTTGAGCCAACCAAAAGCCCCACAAAGAATCATTTCCAATTTTTTTGCTATATGCTTGCTGATTGCATGTACTTGTTACCGTTGATCTTGTTGTTATCTATGAGCTATTTTCTATATAATTTGTGTCATTGTAAGTCTCTCATTTCATTCAATTTTTTTTTCACTGTATGTTATTAAAATTGAAGTTTTTTAAGTCAAAAATATTTATTAGTTACAAAATTAACCAAAACTATAGCAAAATAATGAATAATAGAGACAAGGGATAAATAGAGAATGACATAGTAAGAGAGTATTGTATTGTGCTCTTCAAGGTATATCTTTGACAATATCACGTGAGTCCTAGGAGATAAATCTTCTAACTTATAAGTACATGAATATTCTATCATATTGATTCATTAGCAAATCACTAACCTTAAGGGTTCAACTAACATGATGATTACGACTCTAACTCATGAAAATTGTAAGGGACATCCACCAAATATTCACAACACTCACCCTTGGAAATCCATTAAGGATATGCCTCATTAAAACCTTACTAGGACTCTAGTGAAGAAAGAAGAGTACAATATCATTTCTGCGAGAATTGCCTCATTAGGAACCTTACCAAAAAAAACCTAGTGGGACAAAACCACGGTGAAGGAAAAAAGAGTACAAAGCACATTTATTTATCCCTCCATGGAGGCAATTGAATATGAGACGTTAAAGGCCAATTAATGTTTAACTAATAATAATAATAATAATAATAATATTTTCTCCCTTCTATTCCTTATTCAGGCCCAACACTATCTACTCAATAATGTTCACTTTAAATTGTTCCTAAGGTCCACAATATTTCTACACTCAGTAATAATAAATAGAAAGGAATACTGAAACCCTAGCCACCATCACAAACCCTATTTCACAAACCCTTTACACACAAGATTATGTAAAGAATACCAAAATCCTAGCCACCATCACCATCACCTTCTCTTCTTGGTGCATCAAAAGCTTGGAACTTCTTTTTCCTTGTGAATAACTTCGTGGGGCTTAGAGATTTGTACTAGGATGAAAAGCGGCCAGGGTAAGGGCTTTTCCCCACACAAATTATAGTTAGACCGTTGGTTGGATGACATGAAATTAATAATTGTGATTGCTTGCTTTTTGAAAGGAATAAATATAGACTAATGAATTAAAATAATGAAACCCCAATCCTTTGCGTTAAGTTCATTATATAATATATGATTTTTAAGAAGTAAAGTATGAATTTTGATGTTATATGTGATAAAGTTTTAATTTTTATGATAAATATAAAGTAAAGTATGGATTTTTATGTTATATATGATAAAGTTTTGATTTTTATGGCGAATATGAAGTAAAGTATGAATTTTATGTTATATGTAATAAAGTTTTAATTTTTATAATGAATATGAAAAAGGGTTGAATTTGTATGTCATATGTGACAGTTTTATGATGATGTATATGAGTTGGAGTTACAAAAAACAATAAAATTTTTGTATGTGTTGAATCACATTTCTCAACAAAACTGCATTATTGACTTGCCTCATGTAATGATAAAATATTATTATGAGGATTAGACAAACACTACTGCATTTCAACCTTGTTACATCGTTGATATTAGATCGGTTGCTATACATCCAATGTAATATGCAAGATGGTGGCAAATTTGTTATTATGGTAAACTTTCTTATATCTATTCTAATTGAACTGTTATAATATACACATTAAAAAAAACTACAAAAAAAAAAAGCAGTGACAAATTTGTTATTATAGTAAACTTTATTAGATCTGTTCTAATTGAACTGATCTAACATACATATTCAAAAAAAAAATTGCACAAAAAAAAAAGCGGTGACAAATTTGTTATTATATTATTAGATCTGTTCTAATTGAACTGATCTAACATACATATTTAAAAAACAAAAACTGCACACAAAAAAAAAACGGTGGCAAATTTGTTATTATTACAAATTTTGTTAGATCTGTTATAATTGAACTGTTATAACATATACATTAAAAAAAAAAGGCGGTGGCAAATTTGTTATTATTACAAATTTTGTTAGATCTGTTATATTAGACCGATCTAACAAGCCATTTACAAAAAAAATATCCCTAAGTTAACCAAAAAAAATTGAAATCACGCGCGAATGCGAACCCATTTTTCATCTTCATCCTTCGTTCTTCTACAAACCCAGTCACGAATTAATCACCCGCGAATACAAACCCATTTTTCATCCTTCATCATTCGTTCTTCTGCATACCTAGTCACGAATTAATCACGCGCGAATGCAAACCCATTTTTCATCCTTCATCCTTCGTTCTTCAGCGCGAATGCAAACCCAGTCACGAATTTATTAGTTACGTTGCGTCAATTCATTCTTCAACCATTCTTCATCATTCATCCTTCATCCGGTCATGAACTCAGACTTCATCATTCATCCTTCATCCGGTCACGAACCAAACAGTCACGAACCCATGTCTTACCCATTCAACGCTTCAACGTTTTCATCCTTCAACCATTAACCTTCATCCTTCAGTGAAAACGCAAATCGAACGAACTTCAGCTTTCAGTGGGAATCAGAAAAACTTCAGCTTTCAGTCTTCATCGCCGGCGATGAGTTGGTCCGGCGCACCATTTTTCTACTTCATCACCGACAACGAGTTTTCTTTGTCTTCCTCTTCCATCTATCAAGGAGCATTTCCGTCGAGAAGTGTCAATTTCTTTCACCACCGAGAAGTGTTTGTTGCTTTCTCCAGTAATTTTCTAATAATTTATTTCATTGTTAATTGTTCTTATTATTAATCTTTAATTGAATTTTATTTTAGTAATATTTAAAATAATTTCAATGTAACATTTAACAAGAAGATTAGATTGTGTTGTGAGATGTGATTGAAGGGGAGTATTAAATTGTTTATGTAGTAATAGTTAATTAAACTCTTATTAATTACAGAAGTGATGGAGAAATTTGAGTAGTATTAGTTACACCAATTTTCAACCATCCTTTAAAACTGCATGCTATGTGTTTGTGAGATTGTTTATGTTAATAAAACTCATTCATCAATAAGTCTAGTGCTAAATTAATTTGTTGTGTTGTTTCTATTATATGCGGATCATTTTTTGTGTGGCCTACTTTGTTGATTTTCATTTTGTTAATCATAGTAAACATCTGTTGGGAAGTTTATTTATCTGAGAAAGCTTTTTATAATAGTGATTGATCTTATATTGTGAAGATAAGGGTGAAGAAAGCTTTTTAGTCAATTGTTGAGCATTTGAAACACCATTCTTCTGTTAATAACATGCATGTACCTCTAACCCTGATTACTTAATAATAGATAATTAATGATGTTAACAACACTCACATTCCACAGGCAATACCTCGCAACATCATACTTTGACATCTTACTCCCAAACAAACAAACAAGTCAGTTTGGGTCAATTGCCAATGCAATTTCGATAATGAAGATTAACTTTAACACCTTACTCCAACACTATGATGATGATGTTGGGAAACATGATTTTGGTATTTTTAGATTGTCGGATGAGAGCATTGAGCCATTGCCATGTTATCCTCGAAAATCATATACTTGTTTTGGATGGCCGTTTGGTTCGTTTCCAATTTGGATTTCTCCAAATCCTTGCTAAGTTGAAAAATCTCAACTGTGTAAGTTTATCTGCTTGTGTTTATTAGTGTATATGCTTGCCAATTTCCAAATGCCCTGTTTGAAAGCTTGGCTTATTATTGTATCGTGCATATTCATGTCGCAAATTCTAGATTGCAAACCAAGATTAATGTATTAATGCAGTAAAGTAACCTATTATCTGTACTGTAAACTTGAATCATGTAAGAATGTTTATGTTTATTATAAGCTTGGTGAATTTGGCGTGGATTAGATTGGAGAAGATTGTGTATGCTTGACGAAGAAGGCATCCTGATGTTATGCTTAACAATAAAGTTCTATTGTTAAAAATAAAGTGGGAAGCATCATCTCACTGATTTTGCTTCAAATAAACATTCAAAATTGTTCTAATTTCAGAGGTTCTATCTTTAGAACAACCTCTGCAATAAAATCGGGTTCTGTTTAGCTACCTCTTTATCACTTGTTCCTTGCATCATTGCATGTGTTTTGGATCACCCTTCATTTGTTTATGGGTATTAACTCTCTGTGTGATTTTCTTTAATATTCTAGAATTTATTTATAATAATCACAAATAGATTTCAGTTTTCTGTCCATTTAATTTAATTTTATTCCCAAGTTTCTAGTTATAGCATTGATCTATGTTCAGTTTCTACTGCTCTCACGTTTGAGCTTATATTAGAATATTTTGGTTAACCATGGCCTGCATTGGTATTTTTCCACGTGTTTGACCTTAGCCTAAAGGTTTAATGGATATATATTTTGCACAGCCCCTACCTATATACTACGATGAATAAGTGCATTTCATTCCCATTCCTCATTTTCTCTACATTATTCATTATCATATTTCTTATGCTTGCTATGTGTATATCATTTTTTCTATGACTGATTATTAGATTGTTTGAATTTTAGAAGAGCTTCATGTCTATTCTAGTCCAGTTTATTATGCTTGTGGCAATTTTACTTATCACTTGGTATGCTTCATTTGATAGTGATTGTATCTATAAATTATATCTTGTAGGATTCATTGGTTGAACAAACGTCTCAAGGAACCTTTGTTCCACATGGACGTATAGATATCTTGACGGAGGCCATTGGGAAACCTGAGCATCGTGGTCGTGTTCGTGTTGTTGGTCGAGGTGTGGGGATTCGACAATACTTTGGATCACGTTCTCATTATGCCTCCACCCCACAAATTTTAGTAGCCACCAAATAGAGGAGCTTACTAATGTGATTAAAAATAAAGTGTAGCAGGAGCTATCACAACAAAACCCAAATTTGTTCATGAAGGGAAGTTGTTTTGTTGAACTACCTATACCAGAGGATGAGGACGATGATATCCTAAAACAGTGTAAATTGTATGTTGATAATAATGATTCTATAGTGGCATATGCAGATGCGTACAAGTTGGTCCCACCTTACACAATCAGTTGTTAAATAATTATATGGTTAGGGTGGTGGTTACCAAGGTTTTAGATGCAAATGCTCAAGTACCTATGCCCACTGATGAGGTGACAACAGTTGGTCATGCTTAAAATACTTTCATTCAATGGCCAAAAAGACTTTTGCGGCTTGTTTCTGATAAGGTATTCATTATATATGTCTTTTTCTATTTACACTTGAAATATTATAAATGACTAATACTTTATCTTTAATTATTTAGGAGGCTTACATATTTATGAAAGTTGACTTTCCACTTAAAAAATCTGAATCTCAACTAGATTGTATTCAACAATTGTTGTTAAAGCCGATGAGTATATCATTGTCTATCGAGCTAAAATTGGAACATGAGACAAGTGAAGTATTTGTTCTTGGAAAAAGGAATATAGTGGAGTTTTGTATGCGTAATCGAGAGTTGTGCATCACTATTATACAAATATGGCTGACGTAAGTACATTTAATTTGTAAAATTAGTCAAAAGTGGCATGTATTAGATATCTTAGATATATGCATCGCCTTTGTATTGACTTGGGCAAAAGTGGCGTGTATGGATTCATTGATCCATGTTTCATTCAGAGTGAATATGATTCTATTGGGGCTCAAAAATACATACAAAATAAGTTGCAGCAGGATCAAAAAGAGTGTTATCTATTACCTTATCTCAACTAGTAAATAAAATTTTATTATAATTTATCCATTATAAGTTTATAACATAAATGTACTTAACACTTTTAACTTTTTGCACAATGTAGTCGTCATTGGCAATTGCTCGTTATTTGTCAAAGTTGAAGTATATTCTACACAAAGATTATCACCTAGCTGAGTAAAAATGGGTATAACAAGAGTTATATGAATCGGTTTTGAGTAAAAGAAATTGCATTGAAAAGCTTACTCTTAGTACTTTAATATTGTTATGTTTCATAATTTTATATAAATTTTACAATTTGTTATGGTTTTATGAGCACAATTGCTGTCATAGAATTTTAGGGTGTGTTTTAGATACCTTAGGCTAGGTTCTTGGTTAAGAGCCTCAGTCTTACGTACACTACGCGAACAATTGCATTTTACAACGCTTTTCTTAAGCCATTTACAACGGTTTTTCAAAAAAATAAGCGCTGTAGTATCTAGCGCTTTAAAAAGATACAACAACGCTCTTTAAAATAAAAAAGCACTGTAAAATAGGTGGATATATTGCGCGCTTGTTATACTTGTTTTACAGCGCTTTTTTGAAAAGCGCTATAAATGGCTTCTAAAAACACGCTGCTTATTATGCTTGTTTTACAGTGCTTTTTTGAAAAGCGCTGTAAATCCCTTCTAAAAATGCGCTGCTTGTTATACTAGTGTTACAGCGCTTTTCAAAGAAAATTGACTTTTTCTTCCACCCAGTTTTGACCAGCTCTCCCGCAAAAGGTTTGCCAAATTTATTGGTCAAAACTTGTACTTTTTCAAGTATTTGATATCCAGTCGGTGCTAATGGAGCTTTATCTTCCTCTGATTTTCCATTGAATGCATTTCTCCATCCACGATACTGATGACTATAAGGTAAAAATCTACGATGTCCAAGAAATACATTTTTCTTACAATGTTTCAACCGCATCCAATTTGTATTCTCTTCACATATAGGACATGCACACTGACCTTTAAAGCTATATCCTGATAAATTACCACATGATGGAAAATCATTAGAGTTAGGCTGATAAGAGGAACACTCTGACCAAAGGCAGCGTAACTTAAGAAATGTTCGAACCAGATGCAGTGTGAAGTAGGCTTGAATTGGAAGCAGCGTATTCAGAAACGTATTTGGATCAAAGGCATAATGATTAGAGGAAGATTCTGATCAGATGCAACTTGGATTAGAGGCTGCATGATTAGAGGCATATTCAGATTGGAGGCAACATGATCAGAGGCAGCATGATCAGAGGCAACTTGGATCAGAGACAACATGATTATAGGTAGATTTTGATCACAATCAGCATGATCAAAGGAAACTTGGATATCAAACAACATGATGAGAGGTAGGATGACCAGAGGCAAGATGATTAGAGGCAGCATGATCAGAGGCAACTTGGATCAGAGACAGATTCTGATCAAAGGAAGCATTATTAGAGGCAACTTGGATCAGAGGTAGCATGATCAAAGGGAGATTCAGATCAAAGGTAGTATAATCAGAGGCAACTTAGATCAGAGGCAGATTTTGATGAGAGGCAGCATGATCAGAGGCAACTTAGATAAGAGGCAGTATGATCTGAGGCAGATTCCGATTAGAGGCATTCTTGGACCAGAGGCAGGTTCTGATTAGAAGCAGAAGACGAAAAAGCAATAAAGGCATAATGAAATGAGGAAAAACAGAGGCAAGATAGAAGAAGAAAAGTAGAGGAAAAAGAGAAGAAAATTAGAGGCAAGATAGAATAAGGAAATTAGAGGCAAAAGAGAAGAAAATAAGAGGCAAAATAACAAAAAGAATTAGAGGCAGAACGACATGTGTTGGAATTCTGGGAACACATTAATTTCGCACCTCATGCATCACGATTAGTTCTATTTTCTTGAATTCCTAACACATCATAATCATCACACCACAAATGTAGAATGC
Source organism: Cicer yamashitae (assembly GCA_037974755.1). Taxonomy (NCBI): domain Eukaryota; kingdom Viridiplantae; phylum Streptophyta; class Magnoliopsida; order Fabales; family Fabaceae; genus Cicer; species Cicer yamashitae. The sequence continues at coordinate 31,021,035 of JBBPBQ010000003.1, forward strand.
ATGATTTAAAGTGCCCTCAAATGCATATTTCACAAACATTCCCTGCATGCTAAATTTATAATTTTTCTCTCACTTTCACATTTTTAAAGAACCCAAAATCAACCCAGAAGATCGCTTCTACAATAACAGAAACTAAATTGAACTATGAAAAACCCGCATGCAAAAATATAATTTGTTCTAAAAAGAACTCACAATTTTAAGAATGATCCTTTTTTATTTGAGCTGATTTGGAGAGGTTTTTGATCTAGAAATTCTTAGTTTTCTTCAATCCTTGTAATCTGCTCCAGTTCTTGTAGTCCCTCTTGCTTGTTCTTTCTTTCTCTGTGGTACTGTTCTTGGTTGGTTATTCAATTTTGAGGAATGGAATTGTATAGGCAATGGGTTGGGACAAGTTTGTGGAACTTCAGTGAGCTATTGTTTTTGGAAGATTTTGGGAAGAAGGATAAAATGGAATAATGAGAAAGATAGTGAACAGTTACCAATGTTGGTGTTCTTTAGAGTGTTGGTCAGGATGCTTTACGGGAATGGAGAGAATGAGGGTGAAGGAAAAGATTTTTACTCGTGAATGAAAGGGTAAGTAAGGGAAAGAAAAATGGCATAGTTCCCTTTTTGGCACTTGGACAACTCTCATATTACCACTTTCCCATTCTTATCTTAAGTAACAATTAATTATTGTTAAAAATAGATTATTAGAGTTAATAAAAAATTATTATTATTATTATTATTATTATTATTATTATCATTATCATTATTACTAATTTTTTAAATGAGAGGGTTGTTACAACGGAAGCTAGTTTTGTGCTTTTAAAAGGGCTCAATAATCGATTATGTCTCTATCATAATCAATTATGAAACAATAGCAGGCTAATCAGACACGTGATGGAAAAGAAAAATCAAGTGGCACAAGGAATAAAGCGTCTTGATTAAATCTTGGTCATTACTAATTGTAGTTGGAAAAGAGACTTAACCGAGGAAACAACTACTTGTTCTTAACTTTGATTCCCTTTTGTTTCAAATAATTACACTGAGGAAGGAACTATGTCTCTTTGCTATGGGTTCCTTAACTACTCCAAAAAATGTTAAGTATGGCTGAATGTTTAAGTTGCTAAACTAGATGCATAAAGTAAAATAAAGTAAATTAATAAAGATAAAGATACCATAAAAAGCTTGTTTGATTGATTGTGTGTGTTACAAAAATTACTAGTACTTGTATTTATAGGCAAAGCTAATGCAACTGACCATAAATCGTGGCCTACAAACATGTAGCCAAGCTTGGCTGGTTACATGGAATGTGTGATAATTTCCAATTGGGGGAATTCGTGGTGCCCCACAATCGGCCCATTCTCCTGTTTCTTCGGCTTGTCACGTAGGCATTATCTGTGTGCACCTTTTTCATGTTATTGTGCCTCCGTGTTGGTTGTTTGTGGAGAAAATAACATGGAACGTGAATGTAACTGTGGAATTATCAACTTGTAGTGAGCTTTGACTCAATCTTGGAACTTGACGACCCTTACATACTCTTGTAAACATGAGAAAGGCTCAGTTAACTCATATTCGACTATTTCGCTACGGGTAATTCGACTACCTCAAAATTCGACTATTTTTGTTCTCGGCTAACAAGTTATTTTTTTCAAGTATAAACAAAGGAAAGTGCAAACATCAGAAAAGGGGTTGAATTGTGTTTGAGTAAGTTGATAACTTTTTCACTATTTGATTAAACTGGTTCAAACTTGATGATTTACTTAGAGTAGAAGTAATAACAAAACTAAGGAGTGTAGGAATAACGTGACATAAGTAATTTAACTTGGCTCACCACAAACTTGGCTACATCCAACTGAAGGTGCAAACACGAGAACGGGGGGGGGGGGGGGGGGTTGAATTGTGTTTGCCAAAGTTGATAACTTTTTGATAATTTATAAATAAATAAAAAAACTAGTTATGTTTTGGTGACTTACTTGAAGTAAAAGCATTCGGATTCAGAGGCAGCAAGCAATGAAAGCATAAATAATTTGACACGTAGATTTATCCTAGTTCACCATTGACTTGGCTACATCCAGTCCCCTCATTAACAAGGCATTAATCCACTAATTCAAATACCTTGAATTACAAAGCACCTGACCCTCCAAGCCAGTCTTCCCAAACAGCCTGACAACCCCAGACTTTTGAGGAACTAACCACCTTGACCCAACAAGCCAAGTATTCTCCTAACAACCCCAGATTGAAGAAGGAACTAAACCACTATTGGGTTGGACACAAAAGATTGGAACTTGAGTAGTTGCTTCTAAAAAGCTGATAATAATAATAACTCTCACACTCTAAGAAAAGAACACTCAGAAAATATTTCTAACTTGAACAAGTGTTTCTCTCTATGAACTCTAAGACTACTCTTTTCTGCTTTTCAATGATTTTCTTCTTCAGCCTTGAGTATCTATTTATAGTTAATATTTGGGCTTCAATTTAGTCCTTGTTTAATTCTGAATTGTATTTTGTTCAGATTGTATTTGTAAATTCTTCAAATTGATTTTTTTCCTTTTTTGTTTAAATTGAGATTGTAAATTCTTCAAATCGATTATGTTTGTATTTTGTTCAGATTACGTTTGAAAATTCTTCATATTGATTCTGTTCATATATTTGTTGTAGATAAAACTTGATCAAATCTTCTACAAATCTTGGCCATATCCTCTTTCATACTCTTTGAAGTTAAATATATGGTTCTCATAAAATACTTTTGTTATCATAGAAACTCTAAGTATGAAATGAATTTGGTTCCAACAATCTCCCCCTTTTTTATGATGACAAAACTTGTATTTTTGACTCCCCCTAACTTAAGTCTCCTCTAAGCGTAAGTATAATTTTCTCCCCACTTTATCAAATATCTTTCTCCCCCTTTTGTCATCAGACAAAAAGACTTGAAAGTGAGACTTTTTTTTTGGAATAACATGAATATAACATATTACAAGGAAATATAAAAACTAATGTAAAACTAAACTACTTGAAAGTTATCACAGCATCAGTTAGGTATATATTTAGGAGAAGAATGCTACAAGGGTCTCCCGGTCCTCGACTTCATCTGGACTTTTCGAGGGATTTTCGTACCACCCGACAAAAATGGGACAAAATTCGTATTTTTGGACCAGACGATGACTAGTGTTTGAAATCTGACCCAGAACCCAAAACTTAGTTATATATTTAGGAGAAGAATGCTATAAGGATCTCCCGATTCTCAATTTCATCTGGACTTTTCGGAGGATTTTCGTACCACACGGCAAAAATGGGGCAAAATCCATATTTTTGGACTAGACGATGGCGTGTGTTTTAAATATGACCTGGAACCCGAAACACAGTTATAAATTTAGGAGAAGAATACTAGAAGGGTCTCCTGGTCCTCGATTTCATATGGACTTTTGGATCAATTTTCGTACAACCCGACAAAAATGGGTCAAAATCCATATTTTCGGACTAGACGATGGCTAGTGTTTGAAATCTGACCCGGAGCTCGAAACACAGTTATAAATTTAGGAAAAGAATGCTATCGGGGTCTCTCGGTCCTCGATTTCATCTGGATTTTTCAGGATATTTTCGTACCACACGACAAAAATCGGCTGAAATTTGTATTTTCGGACCAGGCGATGGCTAGTGATTGAAATCTTACCCGGAAGCCAAACGCAGTTATCAATTTAGGAGAAGAATGCTACAAGGGTCACATGGTCATCGATTTCATCTAGACTTTTGGAGCTATTTTTCTACCACCCGAAAAAAATGGGCCAAAATGCATATTTCCGGACTAGACGATGGCTAGTCTTTCAAATCTAAACCAGAACCCTAAACAGAGTTACAAATTTAGGAGAAGAATGCTACAAGGGTCTCCCGGTCCTGAATTTCATCTGGACTTTTCGGGGGATTTTCGTACCACACGACAAAAATGGGACGAAATTCGTATTTGTGGACCAGACGATGGCTAGTGTTTGAAATCTAACCCGGGACGCGAAACACATTTATAAATTTAGGAGAAGAATGCTACAAGGGTCTCCCGGTCCTCGATTTGATCTTGTGTTTTCGGGCGATTTTCGTACAACCCGACAAAAATTGGCTGAAATCCATATTTTTGGACTAAACGATGGCTAGTGTTTGAAATCTGACCCGGATCCCGAAACAAAGTTACAAATTTAGGAGAAGAATTCTACAATGTTCTCCTGGTCCTCGATTTCTTCTGGACTTTTCGGGCGATTTTCGTACCTCTTGACAAAAATGGGCCGAAATCTGTATTTTCAGACCAGACGATGGCTAGTGTTTTAAATCTGACCCGGAACCTTAAACACATTTATAATTTTTGGAGAAGAATACTACAAGGGTCTCCTGGTCCTCGATTTCATTTGGACTTTTCACGGGATTTTCGTACCACCCGACAAAAATGGGCCGAAATCCGTATTTTCAGACCAGACGATGGCTAGTGTTTGAAATCTTATCCAGAACCCAAACATAGTTATCAATTTAGGAGAAAAATGCTAAAGGGGTCTCATGGTCATCGATTTCATTTGGATTTTTCGAGCTATTTTCCTACCACCCGAAAAAAATGGGCCAAAATCCATATTTTCGGACTAGACGATGGCTAGTGTTTGAAATCTGAACCAGAACCCCAAACAGAGTTACAAATTTAGGAGGAGACTGCTACAAGGGTCTCCCAGTCCTCGATTTCATCTGGACTTTTCGGGGGATTTTCATACCACCCGATAAAAATGGGACGAAATTCGTATTTTTGGACCAGACGATGGCTAGTGTTTGAAATCTGACCCAGAACCAAAAACATAGTTATAAATTTAGGAGAAGAATGCTATAAGGATCTCCTGGTCCTCGATTTATTCTGGACTTTTCGGAGGATTTCCGTACCACACAACAAAAATGGGCCGAAATCCATATTTTTGGACTAGATGATGTCTAGTGTTTTAAATCTGACCCGGAACCCGAAACACAATTATAAATTTAGGAGAATAATACTACAATGGTCTCCTGGTCCTCTATTGCATCTGGACTTTTGGAGCAATTTTCGTACAACCCGACAAAAATGGGCTGAAATTTATACTTTTGGCCTAGCAATGGCTAGTGTTTGAAAAATGACCGAGAGCTCGAAACATAGTTATAAATTTAGGAAAAGAATGCTACCGGGGTCTCCCATTCCTCGATTTCATCTCGACTTTTCAGGGGATTTTCGTACCACCCAACAAAAATAGGGCGAAATCCGTATTTTCGGACCAGACGATGGCTAGTGATTGAAATCTTATCCAGAAGACAAACACAGTTATCAATTTAGGAGAAGAATGCTACAAGGGAATCATGGTCATCGATTTCATCTGGACTTTTCGAGCTATTCTCCTACCACCCGAAAAAAATAGTCCAAAATCCATATTTTCGTACATCCCGACAAAAGTTGCCCGAAAACCATATTTTTGGACCAGACGATGGCTAGTATTTGAAATCTGGCCCCGATCCCGAAACACAGTTACAAATTTAGGAGAAGAATGCTATAAGGGTCTCCTGGTCCTCGATTTCATCCGGACTTTTTCGGCGATTTTCGTACCTCCCGACAAAAATGGGCCCAAATCTATATTTTCGGACCAGACGATGGCTAGTGTTTTAAATCTGATCCGAAACCCAAAACACAATTATAAATTTAGGAGAAGAATACTACAAGGGTCTCCTGGTCCTCGATTTCATCTGGACTTTTCAGGGGATTTTCGTACCACCCAACAAAAATGGGCCGAAATCCGTATTTTCGGACCAGACGATGGCTAGTGTTCGAAATCTTATCCAGAACCCAAACACAGTTATCAATTTAGGAGAAGAATGCTACAAGGGTCTCATGGTCATCGATTTCATCTGGACTTTTCGAGCTATTTTCCTACCACCCGAAAAAAATGGGCCAAAATCCATATTTCCGGACTAGACTATGGCTAGTCTTTGAAATCTGAACCAGAACCCCAAACATAGTTACAAATTTAGGAGAAGAATACCACAAGGGTCTCCTGGTCCTCGATTAGACCTTCTGTTTTCGGGCGATTTTCGTACAACCCGACAAAAATTGGCCGAAATCCATATTATCGAATTAGACAATGGCTAGTGTTTGAAATATGACCCGGAACCCGAAACACAATTATAAATTTAGGAGAAGAATGCTACCAGGTTCTCTCGGTCCTCGATTTCATCTGGACTTTTCAACGGATTTTCGTACCACCCGAAAAAAATGGGTCGAAATCCGTATTTTCGGACCAGACGATGGCTAGTGTTTGAAATCTGATCCAGAACAGAAATTCAATTATCAATTTAGGAGAAGAATGCTACAAGGGTCTCATGGTCATCGATTTCATCTAGACTTTTGGAGCTATTTTTCTACCACCCGAAAAAAATGGGCCAAAATGCATATTTCCGGACTAGACGATGGCTAGTCTTTCAAATCTAAACCAGAACCCTAAACAGAGTTACAAATTTAGGAGAAGAATGCTACAAGGGTCTCCCGGTCCTCAATTTCATCTGGACTTTTCGGGGGATTTTCGTACCACACGACAAAAATGGGACGAAATTCGTATTTGTGGACCAGACGATGGCTAGTGTTTGAAATCTAACCCGGGACGCGAAACACATTTATAAATTTAGGAGAAGAATGCTACAAGGGTCTCCCGGTCCTCGATTTGATCTTGTGTTTTCGGGCGATTTTCGTACAACCCGACAAAAATTGGCCGAAATCCATATTTTTGGACTAGACAATGGCTACTGTTTGAAATCTGACCCGGATCCCGAAACAAAGTTACAAATTTAGGAGAAGAATTCTACAAGGGTCTCCTGGTCCTCGATTTCTTCAGGACTTTTCGGGCGATTTTCGTACCTCTTGACAAAAATGGGCCGAAATCTGTATTTTCGGACCAGACGATGGCTAGTGTTTTAAATCAGACCCGGAACCCGAAACACATTTATTATTTTTGGAGAAGAATACTACAAGGGTCTCCTGGTCCTCGATTTCATTTGGACTTTTCACGGGATTTTCGTACCACCCGACAAAAATGGGCCGAAATCCGTATTTTCAGACCAGACAATGGCTAGTGTTTGAAATCTTATCCAGAACCCAAACATAGTTATCAATTTAGGAGAAAAATGCTAAAGGGGTCTCATGGTGATCGAATTCATCTAGACTTTTCGAGCTATTTTCCTACCACCCGAAAAAAATGGGCCAAAATCCATATTTCAGGACGAAACGATGGCTAGTGTTTGAAATCTGATCCAGAACCCAAACACAATTATCAATTTAGCAGAAGAATGCTACAATGGTCTCCCAGTCCTCGATTTCATCTGGACTTTTCTGGGGATTTTCGTACTACCCGACAAAAATGGGACGAAATTCGTATTTTTGGACCAAACGATGGCTAGTGTTTGAAATCTAACCCGGGACGCGAAACCCATTTATATATTTAGGAGAAGAATGCTACAAGGGTCTAATGGTCCTCGATTTCATCTAGACTTTTTGGGGGATTTTCGTACCACCTGACAAAAATGGGCCGAAATCCTTATTTTCGGACCAGACGATGGCTAGTGTTTGAAATCTGATCCATAACCCAAACACAGTTATCAATTTAGGAGAAGAATGCTACAAGGATCACATTGTCTTTGATTTCATCTGGACTTTTGGGGGGATTTTCGTACCACCCGACAAAAATGGGACGAAATTCCTATTTTTGGAGCAGACGATGGCTAGTGTTGGAAATCTAACCCTGAACCCAAAACATAGTTATAAATTTAGCAGAAGAATGCTACAAGGGTCTCCGGGTCCTCGATTTCATATGGACTTTTCGGGGTATTTTCGTACCACCCGAAAAAAATGGGACGAAATTCGTATTTTTGGACCAGACGATGCCTAGTGTTTGAAATCTGGCCCCGATCCCGAAACACAGTTACAAATTTAGGAGAAGAATGCTATAAGGGTCTCCTGGTCCTCGATTTCATCCGGACTTTTTCGGCGATTTTCGTACCTCCCGACAAAAATGGGCCCAAATCTATATTTTCGGACCAGACGATGGCTAGTGTTTTAAATCTGATCCGAAACCCAAAACACAATTATAAATTTAGGAGAAGAATACTACAAGGGTCTCCTGGTCCTCGATTTCATCTGGACTTTTCAGGGGATTTTCGTACCACCCAACAAAAATGGGCCGAAATCCGTATTTTCGGACCAGACGATGGCTAGTGTTCGAAATCTTATCCAGAACCCAAACACAGTTATCAATTTAGGAGAAGAATGCTACAAGGGTCTCATGGTCATCGATTTCATCTGGACTTTTCGAGCTATTTTCCTACCACCCGAAAAAAATGGGCCAAAATCCATATTTCCGGACTAGACTATGGCTAGTCTTTGAAATCTGAACCAGAACCCCAAACATAGTTACAAATTTAGGAGAAGAATACCACAAGGGTCTCCTGGTCCTCGATTAGACCTTCTGTTTTCGGGCGATTTTCGTACAACCCGACAAAAATTGGCCGAAATCCATATTATCGAATTAGACAATGGCTAGTGTTTGAAATATGACCCGGAACCCGAAACACAATTATAAATTTAGGAGAAGAATGCTACCAGGTTCTCTCGGTCCTCGATTTCATCTGGACTTTTCAACGGATTTTCGTACCACCCGAAAAAAATGGGTCGAAATCCGTATTTTCGGACCAGACGATGGCTAGTGTTTGAAATCTGATCCAGAACAGAAATTCAATTATCAATTTAGGAGAAGAATGCTACAAGGGTCTCATGGTCATCGATTTCATCTAGACTTTTGGAGCTATTTTTCTACCACCCGAAAAAAATGGGCCAAAATGCATATTTCCGGACTAGACGATGGCTAGTCTTTCAAATCTAAACCAGAACCCTAAACAGAGTTACAAATTTAGGAGAAGAATGCTACAAGGGTCTCCCGGTCCTCAATTTCATCTGGACTTTTCGGGGGATTTTCGTACCACACGACAAAAATGGGACGAAATTCGTATTTGTGGACCAGACGATGGCTAGTGTTTGAAATCTAACCCGGGACGCGAAACACATTTATAAATTTAGGAGAAGAATGCTACAAGGGTCTCCCGGTCCTCGATTTGATCTTGTGTTTTCGGGCGATTTTCGTACAACCCGACAAAAATTGGCCGAAATCCATATTTTTGGACTAGACAATGGCTACTGTTTGAAATCTGACCCGGATCCCGAAACAAAGTTACAAATTTAGGAGAAGAATTCTACAAGGGTCTCCTGGTCCTCGATTTCTTCAGGACTTTTCGGGCGATTTTCGTACCTCTTGACAAAAATGGGCCGAAATCTGTATTTTCGGACCAGACGATGGCTAGTGTTTTAAATCAGACCCGGAACCCGAAACACATTTATTATTTTTGGAGAAGAATACTACAAGGGTCTCCTGGTCCTCGATTTCATTTGGACTTTTCACGGGATTTTCGTACCACCCGACAAAAATGGGCCGAAATCCGTATTTTCAGACCAGACAATGGCTAGTGTTTGAAATCTTATCCAGAACCCAAACATAGTTATCAATTTAGGAGAAAAATGCTAAAGGGGTCTCATGGTGATCGAATTCATCTAGACTTTTCGAGCTATTTTCCTACCACCCGAAAAAAATGGGCCAAAATCCATATTTCAGGACGAAACGATGGCTAGTGTTTGAAATCTGATCCAGAACCCAAACACAATTATCAATTTAGCAGAAGAATGCTACAATGGTCTCCCAGTCCTCGATTTCATCTGGACTTTTCTGGGGATTTTCGTACTACCCGACAAAAATGGGACGAAATTCGTATTTTTGGACCAAACGATGGCTAGTGTTTGAAATCTAACCCGGGACGCGAAACCCATTTATATATTTAGGAGAAGAATGCTACAAGGGTCTAATGGTCCTCGATTTCATCTAGACTTTTTGGGGGATTTTCGTACCACCTGACAAAAATGGGCCGAAATCCTTATTTTCGGACCAGACGATGGCTAGTGTTTGAAATCTGATCCATAACCCAAACACAGTTATCAATTTAGGAGAAGAATGCTACAAGGATCACATTGTCTTTGATTTCATCTGGACTTTTGGGGGGATTTTCGTACCACCCGACAAAAATGGGACGAAATTCCTATTTTTGGAGCAGACGATGGCTAGTGTTGGAAATCTAACCCTGAACCCAAAACATAGTTATAAATTTAGCAGAAGAATGCTACAAGGGTCTCCGGGTCCTCGATTTCATATGGACTTTTCGGGGTATTTTCGTACCACCCGAAAAAAATGGGACGAAATTCGTATTTTTGGACCAGACGATGCCTAGTGTTTGAAATCTGGCCCCGATCCCGAAACACAGTTACAAATTTAGGAGAAGAATGCTATAAGGGTCTCCTGGTCCTCGATTTCATCCGGACTTTTTCGGCGATTTTCGTACCTCCCGACAAAAATGGGCCCAAATCTATATTTTCGGACCAGACGATGGCTAGTGTTTTAAATCTGATCCGAAACCCAAAACACAATTATAAATTTAGGAGAAGAATACTACAAGGGTCTCCTGGTCCTCGATTTCATCTGGACTTTTCAGGGGATTTTCGTACCACCCAACAAAAATGGGCCGAAATCCGTATTTTCGGACCAGACGATGGCTAGTGTTCGAAATCTTATCCAGAACCCAAACACAGTTATCAATTTAGGAGAAGAATGCTACAAGGGTCTCATGGTCATCGATTTCATCTGGACTTTTCGAGCTATTTTCCTACCACCCGAAAAAAATGGGCCAAAATCCATATTTCCGGACTAGACTATGGCTAGTCTTTGAAATCTGAACCAGAACCCCAAACATAGTTACAAATTTAGGAGAAGAATACCACAAGGGTCTCCTGGTCCTCGATTAGACCTTCTGTTTTCGGGCGATTTTCGTACAACCCGACAAAAATTGGCCGAAATCCATATTATCGAATTAGACAATGGCTAGTGTTTGAAATATGACCCGGAACCCGAAACACAATTATAAATTTAGGAGAAGAATGCTACCAGGTTCTCTCGGTCCTCGATTTCATCTGGACTTTTCAGCGGATTTTCGTACCACCCGAAAAAAATGGGTCGAAATCCGTATTTTCGGACCAGACGATGGCTAGTGTTTGAAATCTGATCCAGAACAGAAATTCAATTATCAATTTAGGAGAAGAATGCTACAAGGGTCTCATGGTCATCGATTTCATCTAGACTTTTGGAGCTATTTTTCTACCACCCGAAAAAAATGGGCCAAAATGCATATTTCCGGACTAGACGATGGCTAGTCTTTCAAATCTAAACCAGAACCCTAAACAGAGTTACAAATTTAGGAGAAGAATGCTACAAGGGTCTCCCGGTCCTCAATTTCATCTGGACTTTTCGGGGGATTTTCGTACCACACGACAAAAATGGGACGAAATTCGTATTTGTGGACCAGACGATGGCTAGTGTTTGAAATCTAACCCGGGACGCGAAACACATTTATAAATTTAGGAGAAGAATGCTACAAGGGTCTCCCGGTCCTCGATTTGATCTTGTGTTTTCGGGCGATTTTCGTACAACCCGACAAAAATTGGC
>JBBPBQ010000003.1:31035311-31057493 GCA_037974755.1 Cicer yamashitae
ATCCCGAAACAAAGTTACAAATTTAGGAGAAGAATTCTACAAGGGTCTCCTGGTCCTCGATTTCTTCAGGACTTTTCGGGCGATTTTCGTACCTCTTGACAAAAATGGGCCGAAATCTGTATTTTCGGACCAGACGATGGCTAGTGTTTTAAATCAGACCCGGAACCTGAAACACATTTATTATTTTTGGAGAAGAATACTACAAGGGTCTCCTGGTCCTCGATTTCATTTGGACTTTTCACGGGATTTTCGTACCACCCGACAAAAATGGGCCGAAATCCGTATTTTCAGACCAGACAATGGCTAGTGTTTGAAATCTTATCCAGAACCCAAACATAGTTATCAATTTAGGAGAAAAATGCTAAAGGGGTCTCATGGTGATCGAATTCATCTAGACTTTTCGAGCTATTTTCCTACCACCCGAAAAAAATGGGCCAAAATCCATATTTCAGGACGAAACGATGGCTAGTGTTTGAAATCTGATCCAGAACCCAAACACAATTATCAATTTAGCAGAAGAATGCTACAATGGTCTCCCAGTCCTCGATTTCATCTGGACTTTTCTGGGGATTTTCGTACTACCCGACAAAAATGGGACGAAATTCGTATTTTTGGACCAAACGATGGCTAGTGTTTGAAATCTAACCCGGGACGCGAAACCCATTTATATATTTAGGAGAAGAATGCTACAAGGGTCTAATGGTCCTCGATTTCATCTAGACTTTTTGGGGGATTTTCGTACCACCTGACAAAAATGGGCCGAAATCCTTATTTTCGGACCAGACGATGGCTAGTGTTTGAAATCTGATCCATAACCCAAACACAGTTATCAATTTAGGAGAAGAATGCTACAAGGATCACATTGTCTTTGATTTCATCTGGACTTTTGGGGGGATTTTCGTACCACCCGACAAAAATGGGACGAAATTCCTATTTTTGGAGCAGACGATGGCTAGTGTTGGAAATCTAACCCTGAACCCAAAACATAGTTATAAATTTAGCAGAAGAATGCTACAAGGGTCTCCGGGTCCTCGATTTCATATGGACTTTTCGGGGTATTTTCGTACCACCCGAAAAAAATGGGACGAAATTCGTATTTTTGGACCAGACGATGCCTAGTGTTTGAAATCTGGCCCCGATCCCGAAACACAGTTACAAATTTAGGAGAAGAATGCTATAAGGGTCTCCTGGTCCTCGATTTCATCCGGACTTTTTCGGCGATTTTCGTACCTCCCGACAAAAATGGGCCCAAATCTATATTTTCGGACCAGACGATGGCTAGTGTTTTAAATCTGATCCGAAACCCAAAACACAATTATAAATTTAGGAGAAGAATACTACAAGGGTCTCCTGGTCCTCGATTTCATCTGGACTTTTCAGGGGATTTTCGTACCACCCAACAAAAATGGGCCGAAATCCGTATTTTCGGACCAGACGATGGCTAGTGTTCGAAATCTTATCCAGAACCCAAACACAGTTATCAATTTAGGAGAAGAATGCTACAAGGGTCTCATGGTCATCGATTTCATCTGGACTTTTCGAGCTATTTTCCTACCACCAGAAAAAATTGGGCCAAAATCCATATTTCAGGACGAAACGATGGCTAGTGTTTGAAATCTGATCCAGAACCCAAACACAATTATCAATTTAGCAGAAGAATGCTACAATGGTCTCCCAGTCCTCGATTTCATCTGGACTTTTCTGGGGATTTTCGTACTACCCGACAAAAATGGGACGAAATTCGTATTTTTGGACCAAACGATGGCTAGTGTTTGAAATCTAACCCGAGACGCGAAACCCATTTATATATTTAGGAGAAGAATGCTACAAGGGTCTCATGGTCCTCGATTTCATCTAGACTTTTCGGGGGATTTTCGTACCACTCGACAAAAATGGGCCGAAATCCGTATTTTCAGACCAGACGTTGGCTAGTGTTTGAAATCTAACCCAGGACGCGAAACACATTTATAAATTTAGGAGAAGAATGCTACAAGGGTCTCCAGGTCCTCGATTTGATCTTTTGTTTTCGGGCGATTTTCGTACAACCCGACAAAAATTGCCCCAAATCCATATTTTTGGACTAGACGATGGCTACTGTTTGAAATCTGACCCGAATCCCGAAACAAAGTTACAAATTTAGGAGAAGAATTCTACAAGGGTCTCCTGGTCCTCGATTTCTTCAGGACTTTTCGGGCGATTTTCGTACCTCTTGACAAAAATGGGCCGAAATCTGTATTTTCGGACCAGACGATGGCTAGTGTTTTAAATCAGACCCGGAACCCGAAACACATTTATTATTTTTGGAGAAGAATACTACAAGGGTCTCCTGGTCCTCGATTTCATTTGGACTTTTCACGGGATTTTCGTACCACCCGACAAAAATGGGCCGAAATCCTTATTTTCGGACCAGACGATGGCTAGTGTTTGAAATCTCATCTAGAACCCAAACACAGTTATCAATTTAGGAGAAGAATGCTACAAGGATCACATTGTCTTTGATTTCATCTGGACTTTTGGGGGGATTTTCGTACCACCCGACAAAAATGGGACGAAATTCCTATTTTTGGACCAGATGATGGCTAGTGTTGGAAATCTGACCCTGAACCGAAAACGTAGTTATAAATTTAGCAAAAGAATGCTACAAGGGTCTCTCGGTCCTCGATTTCATCCAGACTTTTCGGGGGATTTTCGTACCACCCGAAAAAAATGGGACGAAATTCGTATTTTTGGACCAGACGATGGCTAGTGTTTGAAATCTGACCCAGAACCCAAAACATAGTTATAAATTTAGGAGAAGAATGCTATAAGGATCTCCCGGTCCTCGATTTCTTTTGTACTTTTCGGAGGATTTTCGTACCACCCAGCAAAAATGGGCTGAAATCCATATTTTTGGACTAGACGATTGCTAATGTTTCAAATACAGTTATAAACTTAGGAGAAGAATGCTACAAGGGTCTCCTGGTCCTCGATTTCATTTAGATTTTTCGGGCGATTTTTGTACCACCCGACAAAAATGGGCCGAAATCCGTATTTTCGGACCAGACGATGGCTAGTGTTTTAAATCTGACCCAGAACCCGAAACATAGTTATAAATTTAGGAAAAGAATGTTACAAGGGTCTCTCGGTCCTCGATTTCATCTTGTGTTTTCGGGCGATTTTCGTACAACACGACAACAATTGGCCGAAATCCATATTATCGAACCAGACGATGGCTAGTGTTTGAAATCTGACCCGGAACCCGAAATACAGTTATAAACTTAGGAGAGGAATGCTACAAGGGTCTCTTGATCCTCGATTTCATCTGGACTTTACGGGCGATCTCGTAACTCCCGAAAAAAATGGGATGGAAACCGTATTTTCGGACTAGACGATGGCTAGTGTTTTAAATATGACCCGGAACCCGAAAGACAGTTATAAATTTAGGAGAAGAATGCTACAAGGGTCTCCCGGTCCTCGATTTCATTTAGACTTTTCGGGCGATTTTCGTACCACCCGACAAAAACGGGCCGAAATCCATATTTTCGGACAAGACAATGGCTAGTGTTTGAAATCTGACCCGGAGCCCTAAACACAGTTGTAAATTTAGGAAAGAATGCTACTAGGGTCTCCTGGTCCTCGATTTTCCTCTAGACTTTTCGGGCGATTTTCGTACCACCCGACAAAAATGGGCCGAAATCCGTATTTTCAAAGCAAACGATGGCTAGTGTTTGAAATCTGACCCAGAACCCGAAACATAGTTATAAATTTAGGAGAAGAATGCTACAAGGGTCTCTCGGTCCTCGATTTCATCTTGTGTTTTCGGGCGATTTTCGTACAACACGAGAAAAATTGGCCGAAATCCATATTATCGAATCAGACGATGGCTAGTGTTTGAAATCTGACCCGGAACCCGAAACACAGTTATAAACTTAGGAGAAGAATGCTACAAGGGTCTCTTGGTCCTCGATTTCATGTGGACTTTTCGTGCGATTTTCATAACTCCCGAAAAAAAATGGGATGGAATCCGTATTTTCGGACTAGACGATGGCTAGTGTTTTAAATCTGACCCGAAACCCGAAACACAGTTATAAATTTAGGAGAAGAATGCTACAAGGGTCTCCCGGTCCTCGATTTCATTTAGACTTTTCGGCCGATTTTCGTACCACTCGACAAAAACGGGCGAAATCCGTATTTTCTGACAAGACGATGGCTAGTGTTTGAAATCTGACCCGGAGCCCAAAACACAATTTTAAATTTAGGAAAAGAATGCTACTAGGGTCTCCTGGTCCTCGATTTCCTCTAGACTTTTCGGGCGATTTTCGTACCACCCAACAAAAATGGGCCGAAATTCGTATTTTCGGACCAGACGATGGCTAGTGTTTGAAATCTGATCCAGAACCCAAAACATCGTTATAAATTTAGGAGAAGAATGCTATAAGCATCTCCCAGTCCTCGATTTCATCTAGACTTTTTTGAGGATTTTCGTACCACCCGGCAAAAATGAGCCAAAATCCATAATTTTGGACTTGGCGATGGCTAGTGTTTGAAATCTGACCCGGATCCCGAAATACAGTTACAAATTTAGGAGAAGAATGCTACAAGGGTCTCCTGGTCCTCGATTTCATCTGGACTTTTCGGGCGACTTTCGTACCTCCCGACAAAAATGGGCCGAAATCTGTATTTTCGGACCAGACGAAGGCTAGTGTTTTAAATCTGACCCAGAGCCCGAAACACAATTATAAATTTAGGAAAAAAATGCTACCAGGGTCCCCCGATCCTCGATTTCATCTGGAATTTTCGAGGGATTTTCGTACCACCCGACAAAAATGGGCCGAAATCCGTATTTACGGACCAGACGATGGCTAGTGTTTGAAATCTGATCCAGAACCCAAACATAGTTATAAATTTAGGAGAAGCATACTACAAGGATCTCATTGTCATCGATTTCATCTGGACTTTTTGGAGGATTTTCGTACCACCCAGCAAAAATGGGCCGAAATCCATATTTTTTGACTAGACGATTGCTAGTGTTTGAAATCTGACTCGGATCCCGAAACACATATACAAATGTAGGAGAAGAATGCTTCAAGGGTCTCCTGGTCTTCGATTTCATCTGGACTTTTCGGGTGATTTTTGTACCTCCCAACAAAAACGGGCCCGAATCTGTATTTACGGACCAGACGATGGCTAGTGATATAAATCTGACCCGGAACCCGAAACACAATTATAAATTTAGGAGAAGAATGCTACAAGGGTCTCGTGGTCCTCGATTTCATTTAGACTTTTCAAGCGATTTTCGTACCACCCGACAAAAACGGGCCTAAATCCGTATTTTCGGACCAGACAATGGCTAGAGTTTGAAATCTAACTAGGGATGCGAAACACATTTATAAATTTAGGAGAATAATGCTTCAAAGGTCTCCCGGTCCTCGATTTGATCTTGTGTTTTCGGGTGATTTTCGTACAACCCGACAAAAATTGGCCGAAATCCATATTGTCGAATCAGACGATGGCTAGTGTTTGAATTCTAACCCGGAGCCCGAAAGACAGTTATAAATTTAGGAGAAGAATGCTACAAGGATCTCACGGTCGTCGATTTCATCTGGACTTTTCGGGCGGTTTTCGTACCACCCGACAAAAATGGACCGAAATCGCTATTTTCGGACTAGACGATGGCTAGTGTTTGAAATCCTACACGGAACCTGAGACACAGTTATAAATTTCGGAGACGAATGCTACAAGGATCTCCCGGTCGTCGATTTCATCTGGACTTTTCGGGCGATTTTCGTACCACCCGACAAAAATGAATCGAAATCGGTATTTTCGGACCAGATGATGGCTAGGGTTTGAAATCCGACACGGAACCCGAGACACAGTTATAAATTTAGGAGAAGAATGCTACAAGGATCTCCTGGTCGTCGATTTCATCTGGACATTTCTTGCGATTTTCGTACCACACGACAAAAATGGACCGAAATCGGTATTTTTGGACCAGACGATGGCTAGGGTTTGAAATCCTACACGGAACTCGAGACACAGTTATAAATTTAGGAGATGAATGCTACAAGGATCTTATGGTCGTCGATTTCATCTGGACTTTTCTGGCGATTTTCGTACCACCCGACAAAAAGGGACCGAAATCGGTATTTTCGGACCAGATGATGGCTAGGGTTTGAAATCCTACACGGAACTCGAGACACAGTTATAAATTTAGGAGATGAATGCTACAAGGATCTCATGGTCGTCGATTTCATCTAGACTTTTCGGGCGATTTTCGTACCACCCGACAAAAATGGACCGAAATCGGTATTTTCGGACCAGATGATGGCTAGGGTTTGAAATCCGACATGGAACCCGAGACACAGTTATAAATTTTAAAGAAGAATGCTACAAGGATCTCTCGGTCGTCGATTTCATCTGGACTTTTCTTGCGATTTTCGTACCACACGACAAAAATGGACCGAAATCCGTATTTTCGGAACAGACGATGGCTAGGGTTTGAAATCCGACACGGAACCCGAGACACAGTTATAAATTTAGGAGATGAATGCTACAAGGATCTCCCGGTCGTCGATTTCATCTGGACTTTTCGGGCGATTTTCTAACCACCAGACAAAAATGGACCGAAATCGGTATTTTTGGACCAGACGATAGCTAGGGTTTGAAATCCGACACGGAACCCGAGACACAATTATAAATTTAGGAGACGAATGCTACAAGTTTCTTCGGTAGTCGATTTCATCTGGACTTTTCGGGCAATTTTCGTACCATCCCACAAAAATGGACCGAAATCGTTATTTTTGGACCAGACGATGGTTAGGGTTTGAAATCCGACACAGAACTCGAGACACAATTATAAATTTAGGAGACGAATGCTACAAGGATCTCCTGGTTGTCGATTTCATCTGGACTTTTCGGGCGATTTTCGTACCACCCGACAAAAATGGACCGAAATCGGTATTTTCGGACCAGATGGTGGCTAGGGTTCTAAATCCGACACGGAACCCGAGTCACAGTTATAAATTTAGGAGAAGAATGCTACAAGGATCTCCTGGTCGTCGATTTCATCTGGACTTTTCTTGCGATTTTCGTACCACACGACAAAAATGGACCAAAATCGTTATTTTTGGACCAGACGATGGCCAGGGTTTGAAATCCAACACGGAACCCGAGACAGAGTTATAAATTTAGGAGAAGAATGCTACAAGGAGCTCCCGGTCGTCGATTTGATCTGGACTTTTCGGGCGATTTTCGTACCACCCGACAAAAATGGACCGAAATCGGTATTTTCGGACCAGACAATGGCTAGGGTTTGAAATCCGACACGGAACCCGAGACACAGTTATAAATTTAGGAGACGAATGCTACAAGTTTCTTCGGTAGTCGATTTCATCTGGACTTTTCGGGCAATTTTCGTACCACCAGACAAAAATGGACCGAAATCGTTATTTTTGGACCAGACGATGGTTAGGGTTTGAAATCCGACACGGAACTCGAGACACAGTTATAAATTTAGGAGACGAATGCTACAAGGATCTCCTGGTCGTCGATTTCATCTGGACTTTTCGGGCGATTTTCGTACCACCCGACAAAAATGGACCGAAATCGGTATTTTCGGACCAGATGGTGGCTAGGGTTCTAAATCCGACACGGAACCCGAGTCACAGTTATAAATTTAGGAGAAGAATGCTACAAGGATCTCCTAGTCGTCGATTTCATCTGGACTTTTCTTGCGATTTTCGTACCACACGACAAAAATGGACCGAAATCGTTATTTTTGGACCAAACGATGGCTAGGGTTTGAAATCCGACACGGAACCCGAGACAGAGTTATAAATTTAGGAGAAGAATGCTACAAGAATCTCCCGGTCGTCGATTTGATCTGGACTTTTCGGGCGATTTTCGTACAACCCGACAAAAATGGATCGAAATCGGTATTTTCAGACCAGACGATGGCTAGGGTTTGAAATCCGACACGGAACCCGAGACACAGTTATAAATTTTGGAGAAGAATGCTACAAGGATCTCTCGGTCGTCGATTTCATCTGGACTTTTCTTGCGATTTTCGTACCACACGACAAAAATGGACCGAAATCCGTATTTTCGGAACAGACGATGGCTAGGGTTTGAAATCCGACACGGAACCCGAGACACAGTTATAAATTTAGGAGATGAATGCTACAAGGATCTCCCGGTCGTCGATTTCATCTGGACTTTTCGGGCGATTTTCTAACCACCAGACAAAAATGGACCGAAATCGGTATTTTTGGACCAGACGATAGCTAGGGTTTGAAATCCGACACGGAACCCGAGACACAATTATAAATTTAGGAGACGAATGCTACAAGTTTCTTCGGTAGTCGATTTCATCTGGACTTTTCGGGCAATTTTCGTACCATCCCACAAAAATGGACCGAAATCGTTATTTTTGGACCAGACGATGGTTAGGGTTTGAAATCCGACACGGAACTCGAGACACAATTATAAATTTAGGAGACGAATGCTACAAGGATCTCCTGGTCGTCGATTTCATCTGGACTTTTCGGGCGATTTTCGTACCACCCGACAAAAATGGACCGAAATCGGTATTTTCGGACCAGATGGTGGCTAGGGTTCTAAATCCGACACGGAACCCGAGTCACAGTTATAAATTTAGGAGAAGAATGCTACAAGGATCTCCTGGTCGTCGATTTCATCTGGACTTTTCTTGCGATTTTCGTACCACACGACAAAAATGGACCGAAATCGTTATTTTTGGACCAGACGATGGCCAGGGTTTGAAATCCAACACGGAACCCGAGACAGAGTTATAAATTTAGGAGAAGAATGCTACAAGGAGCTCCCGGTCGTCGATTTGATCTGGACTTTTCGGGCGATTTTCGTACCACCCGACAAAAATGGACCGAAATCGGTATTTTCGGACCAGACAATGGCTAGGGTTTGAAATCCGACACGGAACCCGAGACACAGTTATAAATTTAGGAGACGAATGCTACAAGTTTCTTCGGTAATCGATTTCATCTGGACTTTTCGGGCAATTTTCGTACCACCCGACAAAAATGGACCGAAATCGTTATTTTTGGACCAGACGATGGTTAGGGTTTGAAATCCGACACGGAACTCGAGACACAGTTATAAATTTCGGAGACGAATGCTACAAGGATCTCCTGGTCGTCGATTTCATCTGTACTTTTCGGGAGATTTATGTACCACCCGACAAAAATGGACCGAAATCGGTATTCTCGGACCAGATGATGGCTAGGGTTTGAAATCTGACACGGAACCCGAGACACAGTTATAAATTTAGGAGATGAATGTTACAAGGATCTCCTGGTCGTCGATTTAATCTGGACCCTTCGGGCGATTTTTGTACCACACGACCAAAATGGACCGAAATCGTTATTTTCGGAACAAACGATGGCTAAGGTTTGAAATCCGACACGAAACCCGAGACACAGTTATAAATTTAGGAGATGAATGCTACAAGGATCTCCCGGTCGTCGATTTCATCTGAACTTTTCGGGTGATTTTCTGACCACCAGACAAAAATGGACCGAAATCGCTGTTTTCGGACCAGACGATGGCTAGGGCTTGAAATCCGACACGGAACTCGAGACACAGTTACAAATTTAGGAGACGAATGCTACAAGGATCTCCTGGTCGTCGATTTCATCTGTACTTTTCGGGAGATTTATGTACCACCCGACAAAAATGGACCGAAATCGGTATTCTCGGACCAGATGATGGCTAGGGTTTGAAATCCGACACGGAACCCGAGACACAGTTATAAATTTAGGAGATGAATGTTACAAGGATCTCCTGGTCGTCGATTTAATCTGGACCCTTCGGGCGATTTTCGTACCACACGACCAAAATGGACCGAAATCGTTATTTTTGGACCAGACGATGGCTAGGGTTTGAAATCCGACACGGAACCCGAGACACAATTATAAATTTCGGAGAAGAATGCTACAAGGATCTCATGGTCGTCGATTTGATCTGGACTTTTCAGGCGATTTTCGTACCACCTGACAAAAATGAACCGAAATCGGTATTTTTGGACCAGACGATGGTTAGGGTTTGAAATCCGACACGGAACTCGAGACACAGTTATAAATTTAGGAGACGAATGCTACAAGGATCTCCTGGTCGTCGATTTCATCTGTACTTTTCGGGAGATTTATGTACCACCCGACAAAAATGGACCGAAATCGGTATTCTCGGACCAGATGATGGCTAGGGTTTGAAATCCGACACGGAACCCGAGACACAGTTATAAATTTAGGAGATGAATGTTACAAGGATCTCCTGGTCGTCGATTTAATCTGGACCCTTCGGGCGATTTTTGTACCACACGACCAAAATGGACCGAAATCGTTATTTTCGGAACAGACGATGGCTAGGGTTTGAAATCCGACACGAAACCCGAGACACAGTTATAAATTTAGGAGATGAATGCTACAAGGATCTCCCGGTCGTCGATTTCATCTGGACTTTTCGGGTGATTTTCTGACCACCAGACAAAAATGGACCGAAATCGCTGTTTTCGGACCAGACGATGGCTAGGGTTTGAAATCCGACACGGAACTCGAGACACAGTTACAAATTTAGGAGACGAATGCTACAAGGATCTCCTGGTCGTCGATTTCATCTGTACTTTTCGGGAGATTTATGTACCACCCGACAAAAATGGACCGAAATCGGTATTCTCGGACCAGATGATGGCTAGGGTTTGAAATCCGACACGGAACCCGAGACACAGTTATAAATTTAGGAGATGAATGTTACAAGGATCTCCTGGTCGTCGATTTAATCTGGACCCTTCGGGCGATTTTCGTACCACACGACCAAAATGGACCGAAATCGTTATTTTCGGAACAGACGATGGCTGGGGTTTGAAATCCGACACGAAACCCGAGACACAGTTATAAATTTAGGAGATGAATGCTACAAGGATCTCCCGGTCGTCGATTTCATCTGGACTTTTCGGGTGATTTTCTGACCACCAGACAAAAATGGACCGAAATCGCTGTTTTCGGACCAGACGATGGCTAGGGTTTGAAATCCGACACGGAACTCGAGACACAGTTACAAATTTAGGAGACGAATGCTACAAGGATCTCCTGGTCGTCGATTTCATCTGTACTTTTCGGGAGATTTATGTACCACCCGACAAAAATGGACCGAAATCGGTATTCTCGGACCAGATGATGGCTAGGGTTTGAAATCCGACACGGAACCCGAGACACAGTTATAAATTTAGGAGATGAATGTTACAAGGATCTCCTGGTCGTCGATTTAATCTGGACCCTTCGGGCGATTTTCGTACCACACGACCAAAATGGACCGAAATCGTTATTTTTGGACCAGACGATGGCTAGGGTTTGAAATCCGACACGGAACCCGAGACACAATTATAAATTTCGGAGAAGAATGCTACAAGGATCTCATGGTCGTCGATTTGATCTGGACTTTTCGGGCGATTTTCGTACCACCTGACAAAAATGAACCGAAATCGGTATTTTTGGACCAGTCGATGGCTAGGGTTTGAAATCTGACACGGAACCCGAGACACAGTTATAAATTTAGGAGATGAATGCTACAAGGATCTCCTGGTCATCGATTTCATCTGGACTTGTCGGGCGATTTTCGTACCACACGACAAAAATTGACCGAAATCCGTATTTTCGGAACAAACGATGGCTAGGGTTTGAAATCCGACACGGAACCCGAGACACAGTTATAAATTTAAGAGAAGAATGCTTCAAGGATCTCCCGGTCGTCGATTTCATCTGGACTTTTCGAGCGATTTTCTGACCACCCGACAAAAATGGTCCGAAATCGGTATTTTTGGACCAGACGATAGCTAGGTTTTGAAATCCGACACGGATCCAGAGACACAATTATAAATTTAGGAGACGAATGCTACAAGTATCTTCTGTAGTCGATTTCATCTGGACTTTTCGGGCAATTCTCGTACCATCCGACACGAATGGACCGAAATCGGTATTTTTGGACCAGACGATGGCTAGGGTTTGAAATCCGACACGGAACCCGAGACACAATTATAAGTTTAGGAGAAGAATGCTACAAGGATCTCCCGGTCGTCGATTTCATTGGACATTTCGGGCGATTTTCGTACCACACGACAAAAATGGACCGAAATCCGTATATTCAGAACAGATAATGGCTAGGGTTTGAAATCCGACAAGAAACTCGAGACACAGTTATAAATTTATGAGAAGAATGCTACAAGGATCTCCCGGTCGTCGATTTCATCTGGACTTTTCGGGCGATTTTCGTACCACCCGACAAAAATGGACCGAAATCTGTATTTTCAGACCAGATGATGGCTAGGGTTTGAAATCCGACACGGAATCTGAGACACAGTTATAAATTTAGGAGATGAATGCTACAAGGATCTCCTGGTCGTCGATTTCATCTGGACTTTTCGGGCGATTTTCGTACCACCTGACACAAATGGACCGAAATAGTTATTTTTGCACCAGACGATGTCTAGGGTTAGAAATCCGACACGGAACCCGAGACACAGTTATAAATTTAGGAGACGAATGCTACAAGTATCTTAGGTAGTCGATTTCATCTGGACTTTTCAGCCGATTTTCGTACCACCCGACAAAAATGGACCGAAATCGGTATTTTCGGACCAGACGATGGCTAGGGTTTGAAATCCGACACGGAACCCGAGACACAGTTATAAATTTAGGAGATGAATGCTATAAGGATCTCCCGGTCGTCGATTTCATCTGGACTTTTCGGGCGATTTTCTAACAACCAGACAAAAATGGACCGAAATCGGTATTTTTGGACCAGACGATGGCTAGGGTTTGAAATCCTACACGGAACTCGAGACACAGTTATAAATTTAGGAGATGAATGCTACAAGGATCTCATGGTCGTCGATTTCATCTGGTTTTTTCTGGCGATTTTCGTACCACCCGACAAAAAGGGACCGAAATCGGTATTTTCGGACCAGATGATGGCTAGGGTTTGAAATCCTACACGGAACTCGAGACACAGTTTTAAATTTAGGAGATGAATGCTACAAGGATCTCATGGTCGTCGATTTCATCTAGACTTTTCGGGCGATTTTCGTACCACCCGACAAAAATGGACCGAAATCGGTATTTTCGGACCAGATGATGGCTAGGGTTTGAAATCCGACATGGAACCCGAGACACAGTTATAAATTTTGGAGAAGAATGCTACAAGGATCTCTCAGTCGTCGATTTCATCTGGACTTTTCTTGCGATTTTCGTACCACACGACAAAAATGGACCGAAATCCATATTTTCGGAACAGACGATGGCTAGGGTTTGAAATCCGACACGGAACCCGAGACACAGTTATAAATTTAGGAGATGAATGCTACAAGGATCTCCCGGTCGTCGATTTCATCTGGACTTTTCGGGCGATTTTCTAACCACCAGACAAAAATGGACCGAAATCGGTATTTTTGGACCAGACGATAGCTAGGGTTTGAAATCCGACACGGAACCCGAGACACAATTATAAATTTAGGAGACGAATGCTACAAGTTTCTTCGGTAGTCGATTTCATCTGGACTTTTCGGGCAATTTTCGTACCATCCCACAAAAATGGACCGAAATCGTTATTTTTGGACCAGACGATGGTTAGGGTTTGAAATCCGACACGGAACTCGAGACACAATTATAAATTTAGGAGACGAATGCTACAAGGATCTCCTGGTCGTCGATTTCATCTGGACTTTTCGGGCGATTTTCGTACCACCCGACAAAAATGGACCGAAATCGGTATTTTCGGACCAGATGGTGGCTAGGGTTCTAAATCCGACACGGAACCCGAGTCACAGTTATAAATTTAGGAGAAGAATGCTACAAGGATCTCCTGGTCGTCGATTTCATCTGGACTTTTCTTGCGATTTTCGTACCACACGACAAAAATGGACCGAAATCGTTATTTTTGGACCAGACGATGGCCAGGGTTTGAAATCCAACACGGAACCCGAGACAGAGTTATAAATTTAGGAGAAGAATGCTACAAGGAGCTCCCGGTCGTCGATTTGATCTGGACTTTTCGGGCGATTTTCGTACCACCCGACAAAAATGGACCGAAATCGGTATTTTCGGACCAGACAATGGCTAGGGTTTGAAATCCGACACGGAACCCGAGACACAGTTATAAATTTAGGAGACGAATGCTACAAGTTTCTTCGGTAATCGATTTCATCTGGACTTTTCGGGCAATTTTCGTACCACCCGACAAAAATGGACCGAAATCGTTATTTTTGGACCAGACGATGGTTAGGGTTTGAAATCCGACACGGAACTCGAGACACAGTTATAAATTTCGGAGACGAATGCTACAAGGATCTCCTGGTCGTCGATTTCATCTATACTTTTCGGGAGATTTATGTACCACCCGACAAAAATGGACCGAAATCGGTATTCTCGGACCAGATGATGGCTAGGGTTTGAAATCCGACACGGAACCCGAGACACAGTTATAAATTTAGGAGATGAATGTTACAAGGATCTCCTGGTCGTCGATTTAATCTGGACCCTTCAGGCGATTTTTGTACCACACGACCAAAATGGACCGAAATCGTTATTTTCAGAACAGACGATGGCTAGGGTTTGAAATCCGACACGAAACCCGAGACACAGTTATAAATTTAGGAGATGAATGCTACAAGGATCTCCCGGTCGTCGATTTCATCTGGACTTTTCGGGTGATTTTCTGACCACCAGACAAAAATGGACCGAAATCGCTGTTTTCGGACCAGACGATGGCTAGGGTTTGAAATCCGACACGGAACTCGAGACACAGTTACAAATTTAGGAGACGAATGCTACAAGGATCTCCTGGTCGTCGATTTCATCTGTACTTTTCGGGAGATTTATGTACCACCCGACAAAAATGGACCGAAATCGGTATTCTCGGACCAGATGATGGCTAGGGTTTGAAATCCGACACGGAACCCGAGACACAGTTATAAATTTAGGAGATGAATGTTACAAGGATCTCCTGGTCGTCGATTTAATCTGGACCCTTCGGGCGATTTTCGTACCACACGACCAAAATGGACCGAAATCGTTATTTTTGGACCAGACGATGGCTAGGGTTTGAAATCCGACACGGAACCCGAGACACAATTATAAATTTCGGAGAAGAATGCTACAAGGATCTCATGGTCGTCGATTTGATCTGGACTTTTCGGGCGATTTTCGTACCACCTGACAAAAATGAACCGAAATCGGTATTTTTGGACCAGTCGATGGCTAGGGTTTGAAATCTGACACGGAACCCAAGACACAGTTATAAATTTAGGAGATGAATGCTACAAGGATCTCCTGGTCATCGATTTCATCTGGACTTTTCGGGCGATTTTCGTACCACACGACAAAAATGGACCGAAATCCGTATTTTCGGAACAAACGATGGCTAGGGTTTGAAATCCGACACGGAACCCGAGACACAGTTATAAATTTAAGAGAAGAATGCTACAAGGATCTCCCGGTCGTCGATTTCATCTGGACTTTTCGAGCGATTTTCTGACCACCCGACAAAAATGGTCCGAAATCGGTATTTTTGGACCAGACGATAGCTAGGTTTTGAAATCCGACACGGATCCAGAGACACAATTATAAATTTAGGAGACGAATGCTACAAGTATCTTGTGTAGTCGATTTCATCTGGACTTTTCGGGCGATTCTCGTACCATCCGACACGAATGGACCGAAAACGGTATTTTTGGACCAGACGATGGCTAGGGTTTGAAATCCGACACGGAACCCGAGACACAATTATAAGTTTAGGAGAAGAATGCTACAAGGATCTCCCGGTCGTCGATTTCATTGGACTTTTCGGGCGATTTTCGTACCACACGACAAAAATGGACCGAAATCCGTATATTCAGAACAGATAATGGCTAGGGTTTGAAATCCGACAAGAAACTCGAGACACAGTTATAAATTTATGAGAAGAATGCTACAAGGATCTCCCGGTCGTCGATTTCATCTGGACTTTTCGGGCGATTTTCGTACCACCCGACAAAAATGGACCGAAATCTGTATTTTCAGACCAGATGATGGCTAGGGTTTGAAATCCGACACGGAATCTAAGACACAGTTATAAATTTAGGAGATGAATGCTACAAGGATCTCCTGGTCGTCGATTTCATCTGGACTTTTCGGGCGATTTTCGTACCACCTGACACAAATGGACCGAAATAGTTATTTTTGCACTAGACGATGTTTAGGGTTAGAAATCCGACACGGAACCCGAGACACAGTTATAAATTTAGGAGACGAATGCTACAAGTATCTTAGGTAGTCGATTTCATCTGGACTTTTCGGCCGATTTTCGTACCACCCGACAAAAATGGACCGAAATCGGTATTTTCGGACCAGACGATGGCTAGGGTTTGAAATCCGACACGGAACCCGAGACACAGTTATAAATTTAGGAGATGAATGCTATAAGGATCTCCCGGTCGTCGATTTCATCTGGACTTTTCGGGCGATTTTCTAACAACCATACAAAAATGGACCGAAATCGGTATTTTTGGAACAGACGATGGCTAGGGTTTGAAATCCTACACGGAACTCGAGACACAGTTATAAATTTAGGAGATGAATGCTACAAGGATCTCATGGTCGTCGATTTCATCTGGACTTTTCGGGCGATTTTCGTACCACCTGACACAAATGGACCGAAATAGTTATTTTTGCACCAGACGATGTTTAGGGTTAGAAACCCGACACGGAACCCGAGACACAGTTATAAATTTAGGAGACGAATGCTACAAGTATCTTAGGTAGTCGATTTCATCTGGACTTTTCGGCCGATTTTCGTACCACCCGACAAAAATGGACCGAAATCGGTATTTTCGGACAAAACGATGGCTAGGGTTTGAAATCCGACACGGAACCCGAGACACAGTTATAAATTTAAGAGAAGAATGCTACAAGGATCTCCCGGTCGTCGATTTCATCTGGACTTTTCGAGCGATTTTCTGACCACCCGACTAAAATGGTCCGAAATCGGTATTTTTGGACCAGACGATAGCTAGGTTTTGAAATCCGACACGGATCCAGAGACACAATTATAAATTTAGGAGACGAATGCTACAAGTATCTTCTGTACTCGATTTCATCTGGACTTTTCGGGCGATTCTCGTACCATCCGACACGAATGGACCGAAATCGGTATTTTTGGACCAGACGATGCCTAGGGTTTGAAATCCGACACGGAACCCGAGACACAATTATATGTTTAGGAGAAGAATGCTACAAGGATCTCCCGGTCGTCGATTTCATTGGACTTTTCGGGCGATTTTCGTACCACACGACAAAAATGGACCGAAATCCGTATATTCAGAACAGATAATGGCTAGGGTTTGAAATCCGACAAGAAACTCGAGACACAGTTATAAATTTATGAGAAGAATGCTACAAGGATCTCCCGGTCGTCGATTTCATCTGGACTTTTCGGGCGATTTTCGTACCACCCGACAAAAATGGACCGAAATCGGTATTTTTGGACCAGACGATGGCTAGGGTTTGAAATCCTACACGGAACTCGAGACACAGTTAAAAATTTAGGAGATGAATGCTACAAGAATCTCATGGTCGTCGATTTCATCTGGACTTTTCTGGCGATTTTCGTACCACCCGACAAAAAGGGACCGAAATCTGTATTTTCGGACCAGATGATGGCTAGGGTTTGAAATCCTACACGGAACTCGAGACACAGTTATAAATTTAGGAGATGAATGCTACAAGGATCTCATGGTCGTCGATTTCATCTAGACTTTTCGGGCGATTTTCGTACCACCCGACAAAAATGGACCGAAATCGGTATTTTAGGACCAGATGATGGCTAGGGTTTGAAATCCGACATGGAACCCGAGACACAGTTATAAATTTTGGAGAAGAATGCTACAAGGATCTCTCGGTCGTCGATTTCATCTGGACTTTTCTTGCGATTTTCGTACCACACGACAAAAATGGACCGAAATCCGTATTTTCGGAACAGACGATGGCTAGGGTTTGAAATCCGACACGGAACCCGAGACACAGTTATAAATTTAGGAGATGAATGCTACAAGGATCTCCCGGTCGTCGATTTCATCTGGACTTTTCGGGCGATTTTCTAACCACCAGACAAAAATGGACCGAAATCGGTATTTTTGGACCAGACGATAGCTAGGGTTTGAAATCCGACACGGAACCCGAGACACAATTATAAATTTAGGAGACGAATGCTACAAGTTTCTTCGGTAGTCGATTTCATCTGGACTTTTCGGGCAATTTT
This sequence comes from Cicer yamashitae, assembly GCA_037974755.1. Lineage (NCBI taxonomy): Eukaryota > Viridiplantae > Streptophyta > Magnoliopsida > Fabales > Fabaceae > Cicer > Cicer yamashitae. The sequence goes on from JBBPBQ010000003.1 coordinate 31,053,612, forward strand.
CGTACCATCCCACAAAAATGGACCGAAATCGTTATTTTTGGACCAGACGATGGTTAGGGTTTGAAATCCGACACGGAACTCGAGACACAATTATAAATTTAGGAGACGAATGCTACAAGGATCTCCTGGTCGTCGATTTCATCTGGACTTTTCGGGCGATTTTCGTACCACCCGACAAAAATGGACCGAAATCGGTATTTTCGGACCAGATGGTGGCTAGGGTTCTAAATCCGACACGGAACCCGAGTCACAGTTATAAATTTAGGAGAAGAATGCTACAAGGATCTCCTGGTCGTCGATTTCATCTGGACTTTTCTTGCGATTTTCGTACCACACGACAAAAATGGACCGAAATCGTTATTTTTGGACCAGACGATGGCCAGGGTTTGAAATCCAACACGGAACCCGAGACAGAGTTATAAATTTAGGAGAAGAATGCTACAAGGAGCTCCCGGTCGTCGATTTGATCTGGACTTTTCGGGCGATTTTCGTACCACCCGACAAAAATGGACCGAAATCGGTATTTTCGGACCAGACAATGGCTAGGGTTTGAAATCCGACACGGAACCCGAGACACAGTTATAAATTTAGGAGACGAATGCTACAAGTTTCTTCGGTAATCGATTTCATCTGGACTTTTCGGGCAATTTTCGTACCACCCGACAAAAATGGACCGAAATCGTTATTTTTGGACCAGACGATGGTTAGGGTTTGAAATCCGACACGGAACTCGAGACACAGTTATAAATTTCGGAGACGAATGCTACAAGGATCTCCTGGTCGTCGATTTCATCTATACTTTTCGGGAGATTTATGTACCACCCGACAAAAATGGACCGAAATCGGTATTCTCGGACCAGATGATGGCTAGGGTTTGAAATCCGACACGGAACCCGAGACACAGTTATAAATTTAGGAGATGAATGTTACAAGGATCTCCTGGTCGTCGATTTAATCTGGACCCTTCAGGCGATTTTTGTACCACACGACCAAAATGGACCGAAATCGTTATTTTCAGAACAGACGATGGCTAGGGTTTGAAATCCGACACGAAACCCGAGACACAGTTATAAATTTAGGAGATGAATGCTACAAGGATCTCCCGGTCGTCGATTTCATCTGGACTTTTCGGGTGATTTTCTGACCACCAGACAAAAATGGACCGAAATCGCTGTTTTCGGACCAGACGATGGCTAGGGTTTGAAATCCGACACGGAACTCGAGACACAGTTACAAATTTAGGAGACGAATGCTACAAGGATCTCCTGGTCGTCGATTTCATCTGTACTTTTCGGGAGATTTATGTACCACCCGACAAAAATGGACCGAAATCGGTATTCTCGGACCAGATGATGGCTAGGGTTTGAAATCCGACACGGAACCCGAGACACAGTTATAAATTTAGGAGATGAATGTTACAAGGATCTCCTGGTCGTCGATTTAATCTGGACCCTTCGGGCGATTTTCGTACCACACGACCAAAATGGACCGAAATCGTTATTTTTGGACCAGACGATGGCTAGGGTTTGAAATCCGACACGGAACCCGAGACACAATTATAAATTTCGGAGAAGAATGCTACAAGGATCTCATGGTCGTCGATTTGATCTGGACTTTTCGGGCGATTTTCGTACCACCTGACAAAAATGAACCGAAATCGGTATTTTTGGACCAGTCGATGGCTAGGGTTTGAAATCTGACACGGAACCCAAGACACAGTTATAAATTTAGGAGATGAATGCTACAAGGATCTCCTGGTCATCGATTTCATCTGGACTTTTCGGGCGATTTTCGTACCACACGACAAAAATGGACCGAAATCCGTATTTTCGGAACAAACGATGGCTAGGGTTTGAAATCCGACACGGAACCCGAGACACAGTTATAAATTTAAGAGAAGAATGCTACAAGGATCTCCCGGTCGTCGATTTCATCTGGACTTTTCGAGCGATTTTCTGACCACCCGACAAAAATGGTCCGAAATCGGTATTTTTGGACCAGACGATAGCTAGGTTTTGAAATCCGACACGGATCCAGAGACACAATTATAAATTTAGGAGACGAATGCTACAAGTATCTTGTGTAGTCGATTTCATCTGGACTTTTCGGGCGATTCTCGTACCATCCGACACGAATGGACCGAAAACGGTATTTTTGGACCAGACGATGGCTAGGGTTTGAAATCCGACACGGAACCCGAGACACAATTATAAGTTTAGGAGAAGAATGCTACAAGGATCTCCCGGTCGTCGATTTCATTGGACTTTTCGGGCGATTTTCGTACCACACGACAAAAATGGACCGAAATCCGTATATTCAGAACAGATAATGGCTAGGGTTTGAAATCCGACAAGAAACTCGAGACACAGTTATAAATTTATGAGAAGAATGCTACAAGGATCTCCCGGTCGTCGATTTCATCTGGACTTTTCGGGCGATTTTCGTACCACCCGACAAAAATGGACCGAAATCTGTATTTTCAGACCAGATGATGGCTAGGGTTTGAAATCCGACACGGAATCTGAGACACAGTTATAAATTTAGGAGATGAATGCTACAAGGATCTCCTGGTCGTCGATTTCATCTGGACTTTTCGGGCGATTTTCGTACCACCTGACACAAATGGACCGAAATAGTTATTTTTGCACCAGACGATGTTTAGGGTTAGAAATCCGACACGGAACCCGAGACACAGTTATAAATTTAGGTGACGAATGCTACAAGTATCTTAGGTAGTCGATTTCATCTGGACTTTTCGGCCGATTTTCGTACCACCCGACAAAAATGGACCGAAATCGGTATTTTCGGACCAGACGATGGCTAGGGTTTGAAATCTGACACGGAACCCGAGACACAGTTATAAATTTAGGAGATGAATGCTATAAGGATCTCCCGGTCGTCGATTTCATCTGGACTTTTTGGGCGATTTTCTAACAGCCAGACAAAAATGGACCGAAATCGGTATTTTTGGACCAGACGATGGCTAGGGTTTGAAATCCTACACGGAACACGAGACACAGTTATAAATTTAGGAGATGAATGCTACAAGGATCTCATGGTCGTCGATTTCATCTGGACTTTTCTGGCGATTTTCGTACCACCCGACAAAAAGGGACCGAAATCGGTATTTTCGGACCAGATGATGGCTAGGGTTGGAAATCCTACACGGAACTCGAGACACAGTTATAAATTTAGGAGATGAATGCTATAAGGATCTCATGGTCGTCGATTTCATCTAGACTTTTCAAGCGATTTTCGTACCACCCGACAAAAATGGACCGAAATCGGTATTTTCGGACCAGATGATGGCTAGGGTTTGAAATCCGACATGGAACCCGATACACAGTTATAAATTTTGGAGAAGAATGCTACAAGGATCTCTCGGTCGTCGATTTCATCTGGAATTTTCTTGCGATTTTCGTACCACACGACAAAAATGGACCGAAATCCGTATTTTCGGAACAGACGATGGCTAGGGTTTGAAATCCGACACGGAACCCGAGACACAGTTATAAATTTAGGAGATGAATGCTACAAGGATCTCCCGGTCGTCGATTTCATCTGGACTTTTCGGGCGATTTTCTAACCACCAGACAAAAATGGACCGAAATCGGTATTTTTGGACCATACGATAGCTAGGGTTTGAAATCCGACACGGAACCCGAGACACAATTATAAATTTAGGAGACGAATGCTACAAGTTTCTTCGGTAGTCGATTTCATCTGGACTTTTCGGGCAATTTTCGTACCACCCGACAAAAATGGACCGAAATCGTTATTTTTGGACCAGACGATGGTTAGGGTTTGAAATCCGACACGGAACTCGAGACACAGTTATAAATTTAGGAGACGAATGCTACAAGGATCTCCTGGTCGTCGATT
>JBBPBQ010000003.1:31057503-31071888 GCA_037974755.1 Cicer yamashitae
TTCTAACAGCCAGACAAAAATGGACCGAAATCGGTATTTTTGGACCAGACGATGGCTAGGGTTTGAAATCCTACACGGAACACGAGACACAGTTATAAATTTAGGAGATGAATGCTACAAGGATCTCATGGTCGTCGATTTCATCTGGACTTTTCTGGCGATTTTCGTACCACCCGACAAAAAGGGACCGAAATCGGTATTTTCGGACCAGATGATGGCTAGGGTTGGAAATCCTACACGGAACTCGAGACACAGTTATAAATTTAGGAGATGAATGCTATAAGGATCTCATGGTCGTCGATTTCATCTAGACTTTTCAAGCGATTTTCGTACCACCCGACAAAAATGGACCGAAATCGGTATTTTCGGACCAGATGATGGCTAGGGTTTGAAATCCGACATGGAACCCGATACACAGTTATAAATTTTGGAGAAGAATGCTACAAGGATCTCTCGGTCGTCGATTTCATCTGGAATTTTCTTGCGATTTTCGTACCACACGACAAAAATGGACCGAAATCCGTATTTTCGGAACAGACGATGGCTAGGGTTTGAAATCCGACACGGAACCCGAGACACAGTTATAAATTTAGGAGATGAATGCTACAAGGATCTCCCGGTCGTCGATTTCATCTGGACTTTTCGGGCGATTTTCTAACCACCAGACAAAAATGGACCGAAATCGGTATTTTTGGACCATACGATAGCTAGGGTTTGAAATCCGACACGGAACCCGAGACACAATTATAAATTTAGGAGACGAATGCTACAAGTTTCTTCGGTAGTCGATTTCATCTGGACTTTTCGGGCAATTTTCGTACCACCCGACAAAAATGGACCGAAATCGTTATTTTTGGAACAGACGATGGTTAGGGTTTGAAATCCGACACGGAACTCGAGACACAATTATAAATTTAGGAGACGAATGCTACAAGGATCTCCTGGTCGTCGATTTCATCTGGACTTTTCGGGCGATTTTCGTACCACCCGACAAAAATGGACCGAAATCGGTATTTTCGGACCAGATGGTGGCTAGGGTTCTAAATCCGACACGGAACCCGAGTCACAGTTATAAATTTAGGAGAAGAATGCTACAAGGATCTCCTGGTCGTCGATTTCATCTGGACTTTTCTTGCAATTTTCGTACCACACGACAAAAATGGATCGAAATCGTTATTTTTGGACCAGACGATGGCCAGGGTTTGAAATCCAACACGGAACCCGAGACAGAGTTATAAATTTAGGAGAAGAATGCTACAAGGATCTCCCGGTCGTCGATTTGATCTGGACTTTTCGGGCGATTTTCGTACCACCCGACAAAAATGGACCGAAATCGGTATTTTCGGACCAGACAATGGCTAGGGTTTGAAATCCGACACGGAACCCGAGACACAGTTATAAATTTAGGAGACGAATGCTACAAGTTTCTTCGGTAGTCGATTTCATCTGGACTTTTCGGGCAATATTCGTACCACCAGACAAAAATGGACCGAAATCGTTATTTTTGGACCAGACGATGGTTAGGGTTTGAAATCCGACACGGAACTCGAGACACAGTTATAAATTTAGGAGACGAATGCTACAAGGATCTCCTGGTCGTCGATTTCATCTGTACTTTTCGGGAGATTTATGTACCACCCGACAAAAATGGATCGAAATCGGTATTCTCGGACCAGATGATGGCTAGGGTTTGAAATCCGACACGGAACCCGAGACACAGTTATAAATTTAGGAGATGAATGTTACAAGGATCTCCTGGTCGTCGATTTAATCTGGACCCTTCGGGCGATTTTCGTACCACACGACCAAAATGGACCGAAATCGTTATTTTCGGAACAGACGATGGCTGGGGTTTGAAATCCGACACGAAACCCGAGACACAGTTATAAATTTAGGAGATGAATGCTACAAGGATCTCCCGGTCGTCGATTTCATCTGGACTTTTCGGGTGATTTTCTGACCACCAGACAAAAATGGACCGAAATCGCTGTTTTCGGACCAGACGATGGCTAGGGTTTGAAATCCGACACGGAACTCGAGACACAGTTACAAATTTAGGAGACGAATGCTACAAGGATCTCCTGGTCGTCGATTTCATCTGTACTTTTCGGGAGATTTATGTACCACCCGACAAAAATGGACCGAAATCGGTATTCTCGGACCAGATGATGGCTAGGGTTTGAAATCCGACACGGAACCCGAGACACAGTTATAAATTTAGGAGATGAATGTTACAAGGATCTCCTGGTCGTCGATTTAATCTGGACCCTTCGGGCGATTTTCGTACCACACGACCAAAATGGACCGAAATCGTTATTTTTGGACCAGACGATGGCTAGGGTTTGAAATCCGACACGGAACCCGAGACACAATTATAAATTTCGGAGAAGAATGCTACAAGGATCTCATGGTCGTCGATTTGATCTGGACTTTTCGGGCGATTTTCGTACCACCTGACAAAAATGAACCGAAATCGGTATTTTTGGACCAGACGATGGCTAGGGTTTGAAATCCGACACGGAACACGAGACACAATTATAAGTTTAGGAGAAGAATGCTACAAGGATCTCCCGGTCGTCGATTTCATTGGACTTTTCGGGCGATTTTCGTACCACACGACAAAAATGGACCGAAATCCGTATATTCAGAACAGATAATGGCTAGGGTTTGAAATCCGACAAGAAACTCGAGACACAGTTATAAATTTATGAGAAGAATGCTACAAGGATCTCCCGGTCGTCGATTTCATCTGGACTTTTCGGGCGATTTTCGTACCACCCGACAAAAATGGACCGAAATCGGTATTTTTGGACCAGACGATGGCTAGGGTTTGAAATCCTACACGGAACTCGAGACACAGTTAAAAATTTAGGAGATGAATGCTACAAGAATCTCATGGTCGTCGATTTCATCTGGACTTTTCTGGCGATTTTCGTACCACCCGACAAAAAGGGACCGAAATCTGTATTTTCGGACCAGATGATGGCTAGGGTTTGAAATCCTACACGGAACTCGAGACACAGTTATAAATTTAGGAGATGAATGCTACAAGGATCTCATGGTCGTCGATTTCATCTAGACTTTTCGGGCGATTTTCGTACCACCCGACAAAAATGGACCGAAATCGGTATTTTAGGACCAGATGATGGCTAGGGTTTGAAATCCGACATGGAACCCGAGACACAGTTATAAATTTTGGAGAAGAATGCTACAAGGATCTCTCGGTCGTCGATTTCATCTGGACTTTTCTTGCGATTTTCGTACCACACGACAAAAATGGACCGAAATCCGTATTTTCGGAACAGACGATGGCTAGGGTTTGAAATCCGACACCGAACCCGAGACACAGTTATAAATTTAGGAGATGAATGCTACAAGGATCTCCCGGTCGTCGATTTCATCTGGACTTTTCGGGCGATTTTCTAACCACCAGACAAAAATGGACCGAAATCGGTAGTTTTGGACCAGACGATAGCTAGGGTTTGAAATCCGACACGGAACCCGAGACACAATTATAAATTTAGGAGACGAATGTTACAAGTTTCTTCGGTAGTCGATTTCATCTGGACTTTTCGGGCAATTTTCGTACCACCCGACAAAAATGGACCAAAATCGTTATTTTTGGACCAGACGATGGTTAGGGTTTGAAATCCGACACGGAACTCGAGACACAGTTATAAATTTAGGAGACGAATGCTACAAGGATCTCCTGGTCGTCGATTTCATCTGGACTTTTCGGGAGATTTATGTACCACCCGACAAAAATGGACCGAAATCGGTATTCTCGGACCAGATGATGGCTAGGGTTCTAAATCCGACACGGAACCCGAGTCACAGTTATAAATTTAGGAGAAGAATGCTACAAGGATCTCCTGGTCGTCGATTTCATCTAGACTTTTCTTGCGATTTTCGTACCACACGACAAAAATGGACCGAAATCGTTATTTTTGGACCAAACGATGGCCAGGGTTTGAAATCCAACACGGTACCCGAGACAGAGTTATAAATTTAGGAGAAGAATGCTACAAGGATCTCCCGGTCGTCGATTTGATCTGGACTTTTCGGGCGATTTTCGTACCACCCGACAAAAATGGACCGAAATCGGTATTTTCGGACCAGACAATGGCTAGGGTTTGAAATCCGACACGGAACTCGAGACACAGTTATAAATTTAGGAGACGAATGCTACAAGGATCTCCTGGTCGTCGATTTCATCTGTACTTTTCGGGAGATTTATGTACCACCCGACAAAAATGGACCGAAATCGGTATTCTCGGACCAGATGATGGCTAGGGTTTGAAATCCGACACGGAACCCGAGACACAGTTATAAATTTAGGAGATGAATGTTACAAGGATCTCCTGGTCGTCGATTTAATCTGGACCCTTCGGGCGATTTTCGTACCACACGACCAAAATGGACCGAAATCGTTATTTTCGGAACAGACGATGGCTGGGGTTTGAAATCCGACACGAAACCCGAGACACAGTTATAAATTTAGGAGATGAATGCTACAAGGATCTCCCGGTCGTCGATTTCATCTGGACTTTTCGGGTGATTTTCTGACCACCAGACAAAAATGGACCGAAATCGCTGTTTTCGGACCAGACGATGGCTAGGGTTTGAAATCCGACACGGAACTCGAGACACAGTTACAAATTTAGGAGACGAATGCTACAAGGATCTCCTGGTCGTCGATTTCATCTGTACTTTTCGGGAGATTTATGTACCACCCGACAAAAATGGACCGAAATCGGTATTCTCGGACCAGATGATGGCTAGGGTTTGAAATCCGACACGGAACCCGAGACACAGTTATAAAATTAGGAGATGAATGTTACAAGGATCTCCTGGTCGTCGATTTAATCTGGACCCTTCGGGCGATTTTCGTACCACACGACCAAAATGGACCGAAATCGTTATTTTTGGACCAGACGATGGCTAGGGTTTGAAATCCGACACGGAACCCGAGACACAATTATAAATTTCGGAGAAGAATGCTACAAGGATCTCATGGTCGTCGATTTGATCTGGACTTTTCGGGCAATTTTCGTACCACCTGACAAAAATGAACCGAAATCGGTATTTTTGGACCAGACGATGGCTAGGGTTTGAAATCCGACACGGAACACGAGACACAATTATAAGTTTAGGAGAAGAATGCTACAAGGATCTCCCGGTCGTCGATTTCATTGGACTTTTCGGGCGATTTTCGTACCACACGACAAAAATGGACCGAAATCCGTATATTCAGAACAGATAATGGATAGGGTTTGAAATCCGACAAGAAACTCGAGACACAGTTATAAATTTATGAGAAGAATGCTACAAGGATCTCCCAGTCGTCGATTTCATCTGGACTTTTCGGGCGATTTTCGTACCACCCGACAAAAATGGACCGAAATCTGTATTTTCAGACCAGATGATGGCTAGGGTTTGAAATCCGACACGGAATCTGAGACACAGTTATAAATTTAGGAGATGAATGCTACAAGGATCTCCTGGTCGTCGATTTCATCTGGACTTTTCGGCGCTTTTCGTACCACCTAACACAAATGGACCGAAATAGTTATTTTTGCACCAGACGATGTCTAGGGGTAGAAATCCGACACGGAACCCGAGACACAGTTATAAATTTAGGAGACGAATGCTACAAGTATCTTAGGTAGTCGATTTCATCTGGACTTTTCGGCCGATTTTCGTACCACCCGACAAAAATGGACCGAAATCGGTATTTTCGGACCAGACGATGGCTAGGGTTTGAAATCCGACACGGAACCCGAGACTTAGTTATAAATTTAGGAGATGAATGCTATAAGGATCTCCCGGACGTCGATTTCATCTGGACTTTTCGGGCGATTTTCTAACAACCAGACAAAAATGGACCGAAATCGGTATTTTTGGACCAGACGATGGCTAGGGTTTGAAATCCTACACGGAACTCGAGACACAGTTATAAATTTAGGAGATGAATGCTACAAGGATCTCATGGTCGTCGATTTCATCTGGACTTTTCTGGCGATTTTCGTACCACCCGACAAAAAGGGACCGAAATCGGTATTTTCGGACCAGATGATGGCTAGGGTTTGAAATCCTACACGGAACTCGAGACACAATTATAAATTTAGGAGATGAATGCTACAAGGATCTCATGGTCGTCGATTTCATCTAGACTTTTCGGGCGATTTTCGTACCACCCGACAAAAATGGACCGAAATCGGTATTTTCGGACCAGATGATGGCTAGGGTTTGAAATCCGAGATGGAACCCGAGACACAGTTATAAATTTTGGAGAAGAATGCTACAAGGATCTCTCGGTCGTCGATTTCATCTGGACTTTTCTTGCGATTTTCGTACCACACGACAAAAATGGACCGAAATCCGTATTTTCGGAACAGACGATGGCTAGGGTTTGAAATCCGACACGGAACCCGAGACACAGTTATAAATTTAGGAGATGAATGCTACAAGGATCTCCCGGTCGTCGATTTCATCTGGACTTTTCGGGCGATTTTCTAACCACCAGACAAAAATGGACCGAAATCGGTATTTTTGGACCAGACGATAGCTAGGGTTTGAAATCCGACACGGAACCCGAGACACAATTATTAATTTAGGAGACGAATGCTACAAGTTTCTTCGGTAGTCGATTTCATCTGGACTTTTCGGGCAATTTTCGTACCACCCGACAAAAATGGACCGAAATCGTTATTTTTGGACCAGACGATGGTTAGGGTTTGAAATCCGACACGGAACTCGAGACACAGTTATAAATTTAGGAGACGAATGCTACAAGGATCTCCTGGTCGTCGATTTCATCTGGACTTTTCGGGCGATTTTCGTACCACCCGACAAAAATGGACCGAAATCGGTATTTTCGGACCAGATGGTGGCTAGGGTTCTAAATCCGACACGGAACCCGAGTCACAGTTATAAATTTAGGAGAAGAATGCTACAAGGATCTCCTAGTCGTCGATTTCATCTGGACTTTTCTTGCGATTTTCGTACCACACGACAAAAATGGACCGAAATCGTTATTTTTGGACCAAACGATGGCTAGGGTTTGAAATCCGACACGGAACCCGAGACAGAGTTATAAATTTAGGAGAAGAATGCTACAAGAATCTCCCGGTCGTCGATTTGATCTGGACTTTTCGGGCGATTTTCGTACAACCCGACAAAAATGGATCGAAATCGGTATTTTCAGACCAGACGATGGCTAGGGTTTGAAATCCGACACGGAACCCGAGACACAGTTATAAATTTTGGAGAAGAATGCTACAAGGATCTCTCGGTCGTCGATTTCATCTGGACTTTTCTTGCGATTTTCGTACCACACGACAAAAATGGACCGAAATCCGTATTTTCGGAACAGACGATGGCTAGGGTTTGAAATCCGACACGGAACCCGAGACACAGTTATAAATTTAGGAGATGAATGCTACAAGGATCTCCCGGTCGTCGATTTCATCTGGACTTTTCGGGCGATTTTCTAACCACCAGACAAAAATGGACCGAAATCGGTATTTTTGGACCAGACGATAGCTAGGGTTTGAAATCCGACACGGAACCCGAGACACAATTATAAATTTAGGAGACGAATGCTACAAGTTTCTTCGGTAGTCGATTTCATCTGGACTTTTCGGGCAATTTTCGTACCATCCCACAAAAATGGACCGAAATCGTTATTTTTGGACCAGACGATGGTTAGGGTTTGAAATCCGACACGGAACTCGAGACACAATTATAAATTTAGGAGACGAATGCTACAAGGATCTCCTGGTCGTCGATTTCATCTGGACTTTTCGGGCGATTTTCGTACCACCCGACAAAAATGGACCGAAATCGGTATTTTCGGACCAGATGGTGGCTAGGGTTCTAAATCCGACACGGAACCCGAGTCACAGTTATAAATTTAGGAGAAGAATGCTACAAGGATCTCCTGGTCGTCGATTTCATCTGGACTTTTCTTGCGATTTTCGTACCACACGACAAAAATGGACCGAAATCGTTATTTTTGGACCAGACGATGGCCAGGGTTTGAAATCCAACACGGAACCCGAGACAGAGTTATAAATTTAGGAGAAGAATGCTACAAGGATCTCCCGGTCGTCGATTTGATCTGGACTTTTCGGGCGATTTTCGTACCACCCGACAAAAATGGAACGAAATCGGTATTTTCGGACAAGACAATGGCTAGGGTTTGAAATCCGACACGGAACCCGAGACACAGTTATAAATTTAGGAGACGAATGCTACAATTTCTTCGGTAGTCGATTTCATCTGGACTTTTCGGGCAATTTTCGTACGACCAGACAAAAATGGACCGAAATCGTTATTTTTGGACCAGACGATGGTTAGGGTTTGAAATCCGACACGGAACTCGAGACACAGTTATAAATTTAGGAGACGAATGTTACAAGGATCTCCTGGTCGTCGATTTCATCTGGACTTTTCGGGCGATTTTCGTAACACCCGACAAAAATGGACCGAAATCGGTATTTTCGGACCAGATGGTGGCTAGGGTTCTAAATCCGACACGGAACCCGAGTCACAGTTATAGATTTAGGAGAAGAATGCTACAAGGATCTCCTGGTCGTCGATTTCATCTGGACTTTTCTTGCGATTTTCGTACCACACGACAAAAATGGACCGAAATCGTTATTTTTGGACCAGACGATGACCAGGGTTTGAAATCCAACACGGAACCCGAGACAGAGTTATAAATTTAGGAGAAGAATGCTACAAGGATCTCCCGGTCGTCGATTTGATCTGGACTTTTCGGGCGATTTTCGTACCACCCGACAAAAATGGACCGAAATCGGTATTTTCGGACCAGACAATGGCTAGGGTTTGAAATCCGACACGGAACCCGAGACACAGTTATAAATTTAGGAGACGAATGCTACAAGGATCTCCTGGTCGTCGATTTTATCTGTACTTTTCGGGCGATTTTCGTACCACCCGACAAAAATGGACCGAAATCGGTATTTTCGGACCAGATGATGGCTAGGGTTTGAAATCCTACACGGAACTCGAGACACAGTTATATATTTAGGAGATGAATGCTACAAGGATCTCATGGTCGTCGATTTCATCTAGACTTTTCGGGCGATTTTCGTACCACCCGACAAAAATGGACCGAAATCGGTATTTTCGGACCAGATGATGGCTAGGGTTTGAAATCCGACAAGAAACTCGAGACACAGTTATAAATTTATGAGAAGAATGCTACAAGGATCTCCCGGTCGTCGATTTCATCTGGACTTTTCGGGCGATTTTTGTACCACCCGAAAAAAATGGACCGAAATCTGTATTTTCAGACCAGATGATGGCTAGGGTTTGAAATCCGACACGGAACCCGAGACACAATTATGAATTTAGGAGAAGAATGCTACAAGGATCTCCCGGTCGTCGATTTCATCTGGACTTTTCAGGCGATTTTCGTACCACCTGATAAAAATGGACCGAAATCGGTATTTTTGGACCAGATGATGGCTAGGGTTTGTAAACCGACACGGAACCCGAGACACAGTTATAAATTTAGGAGATGAATGCTACAAAGATCTCCCGGTCGTCGATTACATCGGGACTTTTCGAGCGATTTTCGTACCACACGACAAAAATGGACCGAAATCCGTATTTTCAGAACAGACGATGGCTAGGGTTTGAAATCCGAAACGGAACCCGAGACACAATTATAAATTTAAGAGAAGAATGCTACAAGGATCTCCCGGTCGTCGATTTCATCTGGACTTTTCGGGCGATTTTCGTACCACCCGACAAAAATGGACCGAAATCGGTATTTTCGGACCAGACAATGGCTAGGGTTTGAAATCCGACACGGAACCCGAGACACAGTTATAAATTTAGGAGACGAATGCTACAAGGATCTCCTGGTCGTCGATTTCATCTGTACTTTTCGGGCGATTTTCGTACCACCCGACAAAAATGGACCGAAATCGGTATTTTCGGACCAGATGATGGCTAGGGTTTGAAATCCTACACGGAACTCGAGACACAGTTATAAATTTAGGAGATGAATGCTACAAGGATCTCATGGTCGTCGATTTCATCTAGACTTTTCGGGCGATTTTCGTACCACCCGACAAAAATGGACCGAAATCGGTATTTTCGGACCAGATGATGGCTAGGGTTTGAAATCCGACATGGAACCCGAGACACAGTTATAAATTTTGGAGAAGAATGTTACAAGGATCTCTCGGTCGTCGATTTCATCTGGACTTTTCTTGCGATTTTCGTAACACACGACAAAAATGGACCGAAATCCGTATTTTCGGAACAGACGATGGCTAGGGTTTGAAATCCGACACGGAACCCTAGACACAGTTATAAATTTAGGAGATGAATGCTACAAGGATCTCCCGGTCGTCGATTTCATCTGGACTTTTCGGGCGATTTTCTAACCACCAAACAAAAATGGAACGAAATCGGTATTTTTGGACCAGACGATGGCTAGGGTTTGAAATCCTACACGGAACTCGAGACACAGTTATAAATTTAGGAGACGAATGCTACAAGGATCTCCTGGTCGTCGATTTCATCTGGACTTTTCGGGCGATTTTCGTACCACCCGACAAAAATGGACCGAAATCGGTATTTTCGGACCAGATGGTGGCTAGGGTTCTAAATCCGACACGGAACCCGAGTCACAGTTATAAATTTAGGAGAAGAATGCTACAAGGATCTCCTAGTCGTCGATTTCATCTGGACTTTTCTTGCGATTTTCGTACCACACGACAAAAATGGACCGAAATCGTTATTTTTGGACCAAACGATGGCTAGGGTTTGAAATCCGACACGGAACCCGAGACAGAGTTATAAATTTAGGAGAAGAATGCTACAAGAATCTCCCGGTCGTCGATTTGATCTGGACTTTTCGGGCGATTTTCGTACAACCCGACAAAAATGGATCGAAATCGGTATTTTCAGACCAGACGATGGCTAGGGTTTGAAATCCGACACGGAACCCGAGACACAGTTATAAATTTTGGAGAAGAATGCTACAAGGATCTCTCGGTCGTCGATTTCATCTGGACTTTTCTTGCGATTTTCGTACCACACGACAAAAATGGACCGAAATCCGTATTTTCGGAACAGACGATGGCTAGGGTTTGAAATCCGACACGGAACCCGAGACACAGTTATAAATTTAGGAGATGAATGCTACAAGGATCTCCCGGTCGTCGATTTCATCTGGACTTTTCGGGCGATTTTCTAACCACCAGACAAAAATGGACCGAAATCGGTATTTTTGGACCAGACGATAGCTAGGGTTTGAAATCCGACACGGAACCCGAGACACAATTATAAATTTAGGAGACGAATGCTACAAGTTTCTTCGGTAGTCGATTTCATCTGGACTTTTCGGGCAATTTTCGTACCACCCGACAAAAATGGACCGAAATCGTTATTTTTGGACCAGACGATGGTTAGGGTTTGAAATCCGACACGGAACTCGAGACACAGTTATAAATTTAGGAGACGAATGCTACAAGGATCTCCTGGTCGTCGATTTCATCTGGACTTTTCGGGCGATTTTCGTAACACCCGACAAAAATGGACCGAAATCGGTATTTTCGGACCAGATGGTGGCTAGGGTTCTAAATTCGACACGGAACCCGAGTCACAGTTATAAATTTAGGAGAAGAATGCTACAAGGATCTCCTGGTCGTCGATTTCATCTGGACTTTTCTTGCGATTTTCGTACCACACAACAAAAATGGACCGAAATCGTTATTTTTGGACCAGACGATGGCCAGGGTTTGAAATCCAACACGGAACCCGAGACAGAGTTATAAATTTAGGAGAAGAATGCTACAAGGATCTCCAGGTCGTCGATTTGATCTGGACTTTTCGGGCGATTTTCGTACCACCCGACAAAAATGGACCGAAATCGGTATTTTCGGACCAGACAATGGCTAGGGTTTGAAATCCGACACGGAACCCGAGACATAGTTATAAATTTAGGAGACGAATGCTACAAGGATCTCCTGGTCGTCGATTTCATCTGTTCTTTTCGGGCGATTTTCGTACCACCCGACAAAAATGGACCGAAATCGGTATTTTCGGACCAGATGATGGCTAGGTTTTGAAATCCTACACGGAACTCGAGACACAGTTATAAATATAGGAGATGAATGCTACAAGGATATCATGGTCGTCGACTTCATCTAGACTTTTCGGGCGATTTTCGTACCACCCGACAAAAATGGACCGAAATCGGTATTTTCGGACCAGATGATGACTAGGGTTTGAAATCCGACAAGAAACTCGAGACACAATTATAAATTTATGAGAAGAATGCTTCAAGGATCTCTCGGTCGTCGATTTCATCTGGACTTTTCGGGCGATTTTTGTACCACCCGACAAAAATGGACCGAAATCTGTATTTTCAGACCAGATGATGGCTAGGGTTTGAAATCCGAGATGGAACCCGAGACACAGTTATAAATTTTGGAGAAGAATGCTACAAGGATCTCTCGGTCGTCGATTTCATCTGGACTTTTCTTGCGATTTTCGTACCACACGACAAAAATGGACCGAAATCCGTATTTTCGGAACAGACGATGGCTAGGGTTTGAAATCCGACACGGAACCCGAGACACAGTTATAAATTTAGGAGATGAATGCTACAAGGATCTCCCGGTCGTCGATTTCATCTGGACTTTTCGGGCGATTTTCTAACCACCAGACAAAAATGGACCGAAATCGGTATTTTTGGACCAGACGATAGCTAGGGTTTGAAATCCGACACGGAACCCGAGACACAATTATAAATTTAGGAGACGAATGCTACAAGTTTCTTCGGTAGTCGATTTCATCTGGACTTTTCGGGCAATTTTCGTACCACCCGACAAAAATGGACCGAAATCGTTATTTTTGGACCAGACGATGGTTAGGGTTTGAAATCCGACACGGAACTCGAGACACAGTTATAAATTTAGGAGACGAATGCTACAAGGATCTCCTGGTCGTCGATTTCATCTGGACTTTTCGGGCGATTTTCGTAACACCCGACAAAAATGGACCGAAATCGGTATTTTCGGACCAGATGGTGGCTAGGGTTCTAAATTCGACACGGAACCCGAGTCACAGTTATAAATTTAGGAGAAGAATGCTACAAGGATCTCCTGGTCGTCGATTTCATCTGGACTTTTCTTGCGATTTTCGTACCACACAACAAAAATGGACCGAAATCGTTATTTTTGGACCAGACGATGGCCAGGGTTTGAAATCCAACACGGAACCCGAGACAGAGTTATAAATTTAGGAGAAGAATGCTACAAGGATCTCCAGGTCGTCGATTTGATCTGGACTTTTCGGGCGATTTTCGTACCACCCGACAAAAATGGACCGAAATCGGTATTTTCGGACCAGACAATGGCTAGGGTTTGAAATCCGACACGGAACCCGAGACATAGTTATAAATTTAGGAGACGAATGCTACAAGGATCTCCTGGTCGTCGATTTCATCTGTTCTTTTCGGGCGAATTTCGTACCACCCGACAAAAATGGACCGAAATCGGTATTTTCGGATCAGATGATGGCTAGGGTTTGAAATCCTACACGGAACTCGAGACACAGTTATAAATATAGGAGATGAATGCTACAAGGATATCATGGTCGTCGATTTCATCTAGACTTTTCGGGCGATTTTCGTACCACCCGACAAAAATGGACCGAAATCGGTATTTTCGGACCAGATGATGACTAGGGTTTGAAATCCGACAAGAAACTCGAGACACAATTATAAATTTATGAGAAGAATGCTACAAGGATCTCTCGGTCGTCGATTTCATCTGGACTTTTCGGGCGATTTTTGTACCACCCGACAAAAATGGACCGAAATCTGTATTTTCAGACCAGATGATGGCTAGGGTTTGAAATCCGACACGGAATCTGAGACACAGTTATAAATTTAGGAGATGAATGCTACAAGGATCTCATGGTCGTCGATTTCATCTAGACTTTTCGGGCGATTTTCGTACCACCCGACAAAAATGGACCGAAATCGATATTTTCGGACCAGATGATGGCTAGGGTTTGAAATCCGACATGGAACCCGAGACACAGTTATAAATTTTGGAGAAGAATGCTACAAGGATCTCTCGGTCGTCGATTTCATCTGGACTTTTCTTGCGATTTTCGTACCACACGACAAAAATGGACCGAAATCCGTATTTTCGGAACAGACGATGGCTAGGGTTTGAAATCCGACACGGAACCCGAGACATAGTTATAAATTTAGGAGATGAATGCTACAAGGATCTCCCGGTCGTCGATTTCATCTGGACTTTTCAGGCGATTTTCTAACCACCAGACAAAAATGGAACGAAATCGGTATTTTTGGACCAGACGATG
>JBBPBQ010000003.1:31073936-31087900 GCA_037974755.1 Cicer yamashitae
ACAGTTATAAATTTAGGAGAAGAATGCTACAAGGATCTCCTGGTCGTCGATTTCATCTGGACTTTTCTTGCGATTTTCGTACCACACGACAAAAATGGACCGAAATCGTTATTTTGGACCAGACGATTGCCAGGGTTTGAAATCCAACACGGAACCCGAGACAGAGTTATAAATTTAGGAGAAGAATGCTACAAGGATCTCCCGGTCGTCGATTTGATCTGGACTTTTCGGGCGATTTTCGTACCACCCGACAAAAATGGACCGAAATCGGTATTTTCGGACCAGACAATGGCTAGGGTTTGAAATCCGACACGGAACCCGAGACATAGTTATAAATTTAGGAGACGAATGCTACAAGGATCTCCTGGTCGTCGATTTCATCTGTTCTTTTCGGGCGAATTTCGTACCACCCGACAAAAATGGACCGAAATCGGTATTTTCGGATCAGATGATGGCTAGGGTTTGAAATCCTACACGGAACTCGAGACACAGTTATAAATATAGGAGATGAATGCTACAAGGATATCATGGTCGTCGATTTCATCTAGACTTTTCGGGCGATTTTCGTACCACCCGACAAAAATGGACCGAAATCGGTATTTTCGGACCAGATGATGACTAGGGTTTGAAATCCGACAAGAAACTCGAGACACAATTATAAATTTATGAGAAGAATGCTACAAGGATCTCTCGGTCGTCGATTTCATCTGGACTTTTCGGGCGATTTTTGTACCACCCGACAAAAATGGACCGAAATCTGTATTTTC
The DNA here is from genome assembly GCA_037974755.1 of Cicer yamashitae. NCBI lineage: Eukaryota > Viridiplantae > Streptophyta > Magnoliopsida > Fabales > Fabaceae > Cicer > Cicer yamashitae. The sequence continues at coordinate 31,074,704 of JBBPBQ010000003.1, forward strand.
AGACCAGATGATGGCTAGGGTTTGAAATCCGACACGGAATCTGAGACACAGTTATAAATTTAGGAGATGAATGCTACAAGGATCTCATGGTCGTCGATTTCATCTAGACTTTTCGGGCGATTTTCGTACCACCCGACAAAAATGGACCGAAATCGGTATTTTCGGACCAGATGATGGCTAGGGTTTGAAATCCGACATGGAACCCGAGACACAGTTATAAATTTTGGAGAAGAATGTTACAAGGATCTCTCGGTCGTCGATTTCATCTGGACTTTTCTTGCGATTTTCGTAACACACGACAAAAATGGACCGAAATCCGTATTTTCGGAACAGACGATGGCTAGGGTTTGAAATCCGACACGGAACCCTAGACACAGTTATAAATTTAGGAGATGAATGCTACAAGGATCTCCCGGTCGTCGATTTCATCTGGACTTTTCGGGCGATTTTCTAACCACCAAACAAAAATGGAACGAAATCGGTATTTTTGGACCAGACGATGGCTAGGGTTTGAAATCCTACACGGAACTCGAGACACAGTTATAAATTTAGGAGACGAATGCTACAAGGATCTCCTGGTCGTCGATTTCATCTGGACTTTTCGGGCGATTTTCGTACCACCCGACAAAAATGGACCGAAATCGGTATTTTCGGACCAGATGGTGGCTAGGGTTCTAAATCCGACACGGAACCCGAGTCACAGTTATAAATTTAGGAGAAGAATGCTACAAGGATCTCCTAGTCGTCGATTTCATCTGGACTTTTCTTGCGATTTTCGTACCACACGACAAAAATGGACCGAAATCGTTATTTTTGGACCAAACGATGGCTAGGGTTTGAAATCCGACACGGAACCCGAGACAGAGTTATAAATTTAGGAGAAGAATGCTACAAGAATCTCCCGGTCGTCGATTTGATCTGGACTTTTCGGGCGATTTTCGTACAACCCGACAAAAATGGATCGAAATCGGTATTTTCAGACCAGACGATGGCTAGGGTTTGAAATCCGACACGGAACCCGAGACACAGTTATAAATTTTGGAGAAGAATGCTACAAGGATCTCTCGGTCGTCGATTTCATCTGGACTTTTCTTGCGATTTTCGTACCACACGACAAAAATGGACCGAAATCCGTATTTTCGGAACAGACGATGGCTAGGGTTTGAAATCCGACACGGAACCCGAGACATAGTTATAAATTTAGGAGATGAATGCTACAAGGATCTCCCGGTCGTCGATTTCATCTGGACTTTTCAGGCGATTTTCTAACCACCAGACAAAAATGGAACGAAATCGGTATTTTTGGACCAGACGATGGCTAGGGTTTGAAATCCTACACGGAACTCGAGACACAGTTATAAATTTAGGAGATGAATGCTACAAGGATCTCATGGTCGTCGAGTTCATCTGGACTTTTCTGGCGATTATCGTACCACCCGACAATAAGGGACCGAAATCGGTATTTTCGGACCAGATGATGGCTAGGGTTTGAAATCCTACACGGAACTCGAGACACAGTTATAAATTTAGGAGATGAATGCTACAAGGATCTCTCGGTCGTCGATTTCATCTGGACTTTTCTTGCGATTTTCGTACCACACGACAAAAATGGACCGAAATCCGTATTTTCGGAACAGACGATGGCTAGGGTTTGAAATCCGACACGGAACCCGAGACACAGTTATAAATTTAGGAGATGAATGCTACAAGGATCTCCCGGTCGTCGATTTCATCTGGACTTTTCGGGCGATTTTCTAACCACCAGACAAAAATGGACCGAAATCGGTATTTTTGGACCAGACGATAGCTAGGGTTTGAAATCCGACACGGAACCCGAGACACAATTATAAATTTAGGAGACGAATGCTACAAGTTTCTTCGGTAGTCGATTTCATCTGGACTTTTCGGGCAATTTTCGTACCATCCCACAAAAATGGACCGAAATCGTTATTTTTGGACCAGACGATGGTTAGGGTTTGAAATCCGACACGGAACTCGAGACACAATTATAAATTTAGGAGACGAATGCTACAAGGATCTCCTGGTCGTCGATTTCATCTGGACTTTTCGGGCGATTTTCGTACCACCCGACAAAAATGGACCGAAATCGGTATTTTCGGACCAGATGGTGGCTAGGGTTCTAAATCCGACACGGAACCCGAGTCACAGTTATAAATTTAGGAGAAGAATGCTACAAGGATCTCCTGGTCGTCGATTTCATCTGGACTTTTCTTGTGATTTTCGTACCACACGACAAAAATTGACCGAAATCGTTATTTTTGGACCAGACGATGGCCAGGGTTTGAAATCCAACACGGAACCCGAGACAGAGTTATAAATTTAGGAGAAGAATGCTACAAGGATCTCCCGGTCGTCGATTTGATCTGGACTTTTCGGGCGATTTTCGTACCACCCGACAAAAATGGACCGAAATCGGTATTTTTGGGCCAGACAATGGCTAGGGTTTGAAATCCGACACGGAACCCGAGACACAGTTATAAATTTAGGAGACGAATGCTACAAGTTTCTTCGGTAGTCGATTTCATCTGGACTTTTCGGGCGATTTTCGTACCACCCGACAAAAATGGACCGAAATCGGTATTTTCGGACCAGATGATGGCTAGGGTTTGAAATCCGACATGGAACCCGAGACACAGTTATAAATTTTGGAGAAGAATGCTACAAGGATCTCTCGGTCGTCGATTTCATCTGGACTTTTCTTGCGATTTTCGTACCACACGACAAAAATGGACCGAAATCCGTATTTTCGGAACAGACGATGGCTAGGGTTTGAAATCCGACACGGAACCCGAGACATAGTTATAAATTTAGGAGATGAATGCTACAAGGATCTCCCGGTCGTCGATTTCATCTGGACTTTTCAGGCGATTTTCTAACCACCAGACAAAAATGGAACGAAATCGGTATTTTTGGACCAGACGATGGCTAGGGTTTGAAATCCTACACGGAACTCGAGACACAGTTATAAATTTAGGAGATGAATGCTACAAGGATCTCATGGTCGTCGAGTTCATCTGGACTTTTCTGGCGATTATCGTACCACCCGACAATAAGGGACCGAAATCGGTATTTTCGGACCAGATGATGGCTAGGGTTTGAAATCCTACACGGAACTCGAGACACAGTTATAAATTTAGGAGATGAATGCTACAAGGATCTCTCGGTCGTCGATTTCATCTGGACTTTTCTTGCGATTTTCGTACCACACGACAAAAATGGACCGAAATCCGTATTTTCGGAACAGACGATGGCTAGGGTTTGAAATCCGACACGGAACCCGAGACACAGTTATAAATTTAGGAGATGAATGCTACAAGGATCTCCCGGTCGTCGATTTCATCTGGACTTTTCGGGCGATTTTTTAACCACCAGACAAAAATGGACCGAAATCGGTATTTTTGGACCAGACGATAGCTAGGGTTTGAAATCCGACACGGAACCCGAGACACAATTATAAATTTAGGAGACGAATGCTACAAGTTTCTTCGGTAGTCGATTTCATCTGGACTTTTCGGGCAATTTTCGTACCACCCAACAAAAATGGACCGAAATCGTTATTTTTGGACCAGACGATGGTTAGGGTTTGAAATCCGACACGGAACTCGAGACACAGTTATAAATTTAGGAGACGAATGCTACAAGGATCTCCTGGTCGTCGATTTCATCTGGACTTTTCGGGCGATTTTCGTACCACCCGACAAAAATGGACCGAAATCGGTATTTTCGGACCAGATGGTGGCTAGGGTTCTAAATCCGACACGGAACCCGAGTCACAGTTATAAATTTAGGAGAAGAATGCTACAAGGATCTCCTGGTCGTCGATTTCATCTGGACTTTTCTTGCGATTTTCGTACCACACGACAAAAATGGACCGAAATCGTTATTTTGGACCAGACGATGGCCAGGGTTTGAAATCCAACACGGAACCCGAGACAGAGTTATAAATTTAGGAGAAGAATGCTACAAGGATCTCCCGGTCGTCGATTTGATCTGGACTTTTCGGGCGATTTTCGTACCACCCGACAAAAATGGACCGAAATCGGTATTTTTGGGCCAGACAATGGCTAGGGTTTGAAATCCGACACGGAACCCGAGACACAGTTATAAATTTAGGAGATGAATGCTACAAGTTTCTTCGGTAGTCGATTTCATCTGGACTTTTCGGGCGATTTTCGTACCACCCGACAAAAATGGACCGAAATCGGTATTTTCGGACCAGATGGTGGCTAGGGTTCTAAATCCGACACGGAACCCGAGTCACAGTTATAAATTTAGGAGAAGAATGCTACAAGGATCTCCTAGTCGTCGATTTCATCTGGACTTTTCTTGCGATTTTCGTACCACACGACAAAAATGGACCGAAATCGTTATATTTGGACCAGACGATGGCCAGGGTTTGAAATCCAACACGGAACCCGAGACAGAGTTATAAATTTAGGAGAAGAATGCTACAAGGATCTCCCGATCGTCGATTTGATCTGGACTTTTCGGGCGATTTTCGTACCACCCGACAAAAATGGACCGAAATCAGTATTTTCGGACCAGACAATGGCTAGGGTTTGAAATCCGACACAGAACCCGAGACACAGTTAAAAATTTAGGAGACGAATGCTACAAGGATCTCCTGGTCGTCGATTTCATCTGTACTTTTCGGGCGATTTTGGTACCACCCGACAAAAATGGACCGAAATCGGTATTTTCGGACCAGATGATGGCTAGGGTTTGAAATCCTACACGGAACTCGAGACACAGTTATAAATCTAGGAGACGAATGCTACAAGGATCTCCTGGTCGTCGATTTCATCTGTACTTTTCGGGCGATTTTCGTACCACACGACAAAAATGGACCGAAATCCGTATTTTCAGAACAGACGATGGCTAGGGTTTGAAATCCGACAAGGAACCCGAGACACAATTATAAATTTAAGAGAAGAATGCTACAAGGATCTCCCGGTCGTCGATTTCATCTGGACTTTTCGGGCGATTTTCGTACCACCCGACAAAAATGGACCGAAATCGGTATTTTCGGACCAGACAATGGCTAGGGTTTGAAATCCGACACGGAACCCGAGACACAGTTATAAATTTAGGAGACGAATGCTACAAGGATCTCCTGGTCATCGATTTTATCTGTACTTTTCGGGCGATTTTCGTACCACCCGACAAAAATGGACCGAAATCGGTATTTTCGGACCAGATGATGGCTAGGGTTTGAAATCCTACACGGAACTCGAGACACAGTTATATATTTAGGAGATGAATGCTACAAGGATCTCATGGTCGTCGATTTCATCTAGACTTTTCGGGCGATTTTCGTACCACCCGACAAAAATGGACCGAAATCGGTATTTTCGGACCAGATGATGGCTAGGGTTTGAAATCCGACAAGAAACTCGAGACACAGTTATAAATTTATGAGAAGAATGCTACAAGGATCTCCTGGTCGTCGATTTCATCTGGACTTTTCGGGCGATTTTTGTACCACCCGACAAAAATGGACCGAAATCTGTATTTTCAGACCAGATGATGGCTAGGGTTTGAAATCCGACACGGAATCTGACACACAGTTATAAATTTAGGAGATGAATGCTACAAGGATCTCTTGGTCGTCAATTTCATCTGGACTTTTCGGGCAATTTTCGTACCACCCGACAAAAATGGACCGAAATAGTTATTTTTGCACCAGACGATGTCTAGGGTTTGAAATCCGACACGGAACCCGAGACACAGTTATAAATTTAGGAGACGAATGCTACAAGTATCTTAGGTAGTCGATTTCATCTGGACTTTTCGGCCGATTTTCGTACCACCCGACAAATATGGACTGAAATCGGTATTTTTGGACCAGACGATGGCTAGAGTTTGAAATCCGACAAGGAACCCGAGACACAATTATGAATTTAGGAGAAGAATGCTACAAGGATCTTCCGGTCGTCGATTTCATCTGGACTTTTCAGGCGATTTTCGTACCACCTGATAAAAATGGACCGAAATCGGTATTTTTGGCCCAGATGATGGCTAGGGTTTGAAAACCGACACGGAACCCGAGACACAGTTATAAATTTAGGAGATGAATGCTACAAGGATCTCCCGGTCGTCGATTTCATCTGGACTTTTCGAGCAATTTTCGTACCACACGACAAAAATGGACCGAAATCCGTATTTTCAGAACAGACGATGGCTAGGGTTTGAAATCCGACACGGAACCCGAGACACAATTATAAATTTAAGAGAAGAATGCTACAAGGATCTCCCGGTCGTCGATTTCATCTGGACTTTTCGGGCGATTTTCGTCCCACCCGACAAAAATGGACCGAAATCGTTATTTTTGGACCAGACGATGGCTAGGGTTTGAAATCCGACACGGAACTCGAGACACGGTTATAAATTTAGGAGACGAATGCTACAAGGATCTCCTGGTCGTCGATTTCATCTGTACTTTTCAGGCGATTTTCGTACCACCCGACAAAAATGGACCGAAATCGGTATTTTCGGACCAGACAATGGCTAGGGTTTGAAATCCGACACGGAACCCGAGACACAGTTAAAAATTTAGGAGACGAATGCTACAAGGATCTCCTGGTCGTCGATTTCATCTGTACTTTTCGGGCGATTTTCGTACCACCCGACAAAAATGGACCGAAATCGGTATTTTCGGACCAGAAGATGGCTAGGGTTTGAAATCCTACACGGAACTCGAGACACAGTTATAAATTTAGGAGACGAATGCTACAAGGATCTCCTGGTCGTCGATTTCATCTGTACTTTTCGGGCGATTTTCGTACCACCCGACAAAAATGGACCGAAATCGGTATTTTCGGACCAGATGATGGCTAGGGTTTGAAATCCTACACGGAACTCGAGACACAGTTATAAATTTAGGAGACGAATGCTACAAGGATCTCCTGGTCGTCGATTTCATCTGGACTTTTCGGGCGATTTTCGTACCACCCGACAAAAATGGACCGAAATCGGTATTTTCGGACCAGATGGAGGCTAGGGTTCTAAATCCGACACGGAACCCGAGTCACTGTTATAAATTTAGGAGAAGAATGCTACAAGGATCTCCTGGTCGTCGATTTCATCTGGACTTTTCTTGCGATTTTCGTACCACACGACAAAAATGGACCGAAATCGTTATTTTTGGACCAGACGATGGCCAGGGTTTGAAATCCAACACGGAACCCGAGACAGAGTTATAAATTAAGGAGAAGAATGCTACAAGGATCTCCCGGTCGTCATTTTGATATGGACTTTTCTGGCGATTTTCGTACCACCCGACAAAAATGGACCGAAATCGGTATTTTCGGACCAGACAATGGCTAGGGTTTGAAATCCGACACGGAACCCGAGACACAGTTATAAATTTAGGAGATGAATGCTACAAGGATCTCATGGTCGTCGATTTCATCTAGACTTTTCGGGCGATTTTCGTACCACCCGACAAAAATGGACCGAAATCGGTATTTTCGGACCAAATGATGGCTAGGGTTTGAAATCCGACAAGAAACTCGAGACACAGTTATAAATTTATGAGAAGAATGCTACAAGGATCTCCCGGTCGTCGATTTCATCTGGACTTTTCGGGCGATTTTTGTACCACCCGACAAAAATGGACCGAAATCTGTATTTTCAGACCAGATGATGGCTAGGGTTTGAAATCCGACACGGAACCCGAGACACAATTATGAATTTAGGAGAAGAATGCTACAAGGATCTCCCGGTCGTCGATTTCATCTGGACTTTTCAGGCGATTTTCGTACCACCTGATAAAAATGGACCGAAATCGGTATTTTTGGACGAGATGATGGCAAGGGTTTGCAAACCGACACGGAACCCGAGACACAGTTATAAATTTAGGAGATGAATGCTACAAAGATCTCCCGGTCGTCGATTACATCGGGACTTTTCGAGCGATTTTCGTACCACACGACAAAAATGGACCGAAATCCGTATTTTCAGAACAGACGATGTCTAGGGTTTGAAATCCGACACGGAACCCGAGACACAGTTATAAATTTAGGAGACGAATGCTACAAGTATCTTAGAGTTGATTTCATCTGGACTTTTCGGCCGATTTTCGTACCACCCGACAAATATGGACTGAAATCGGTATTTTTGGACCAGACGATGGCTAGAGTTTGAAATCCGACACGGAACCCGAGACACAATTATGAATTTAGGAGAAGAATGCTACAAGGATCTCCCGGTCGTCGATTTCATCTGGTCTTTTCAGGCGATTTTCGTACCACCTGATAAAAATGGACCGAAATCGGTATTTTTGGCCCAGATGATGGCTAGGGTTTGAAAACCGACATGGAACCCGAGACACAGTTATAAATTTAGGAGATGAATGCTACAAGGATCTCCCGGTCGTCGATTTCATCTGGACTTTTCGAGCGATTTTCGTACCACACGACAAAAATGGACCGAAATCCGTATTTTCAGAACAGACGATGGCTAGGGTTTGAAATCCGACACGGAACCCGAGACACAATTATAAATTTAAGAGAAGAATGCTACAAGGATCTCCCGGTCGTCGATTTCATCTGGACTTTTCGGGCGATTTTCGTACCACCCGACAAAAATGGACCGAAATCGGTATTTTCGGACCAGACAATGGCTAGGGTTTGAAATCCGACACGGAACCCGAGACACAGTTATAAATTTAGGAGACGAATGCTACAAGGATCTCCTGGTCGTCGATTTCATCTGTACTTTTCGGGCGATTTTCGTACCACCCGACAAAAATGGACCGAAATCGGTATTTTCGGACCAGATGATGGCTAGGGTTTGAAATCCTACACGGAACTCGAGACACAGTTATAAATTTAGGAGATGAATGCTACAAGGATCTCATGGTCGTCGATTTCATCTAGACTTTTCGGGCGATTTTCGTACCACCCGACAAAAATGGACCGAAATCGGTATTTTCGGACCAGATGATGGCTAGGGTTTGAAATCCGACACGGAACCCGAGACACAGTTATAAATTTTGGAGAAGAATGCTACAAGGATCTCTCGGTCGTCGATTTCATCTGGACTTTTCTTGCGATTTTCGTACCACACGACAAAAATGGACCGAAATCCGTATTTTCGGAACAGACGATGGCTAGGGTTTGAAATCCGACACGGAACCCGAGACACAGTTATAAATTTAGGAGATGAATGCTACAAGGATCTCCCGGTCGTCGATTTCATCTGGACTTTTCGGGCGATTTTCTAACCACCAGACAAAAATGGACCGAAATCGGTATTTTTGGACCAGACGATAGCTAGGGTTTGAAATCCGACACGGAACCCGAGACACAATTATAAATTTAGGAGACGAATGCTACAAGTTTCTTCGGTAGTCGATTTCATCTGGACTTTTCGGGCAATTTTCGTACCACCCGACAAAAATGGACCGAAATCGTTATTTTTGGACCAGACGATGGTTAGGGTTTGAAATCCGACACGGAACTCGAGACACAGTTATAAATTTAGGAGACGAATGCTACAAGGATCTCCTGGTCGTCGATTTCATCTGGACTTTTCGGGCGATTTTCGTACCACCCGACAAAAATGGACCGAAATCGGTATTTTCGGACCAGATGGTGGCTAGGGTTCTAAATCCGACACGGAACCCGAGTCACAGTTATAAATTTAGGAGAAGAATGCTACAAGGATCTCCTAGTCGTCGATTTCATCTGGACTTTTCTTGCGATTTTCGTACCACACGACAAAAATGGACCGAAATCGTTATATTTGGACCAGACGATGGCCAGGGTTTGAAATCCAACACGGAACCCGAGACAGAGTTATAAATTTAGGAGAAGAATGCTACAAGGATCTCCCGATCGTCGATTTGATCTGGACTTTTCGGGCGATTTTCGTACCACCCGACAAAAATGGACCGAAATCAGTATTTTCGGACCAGACAATGGCTAGGGTTTGAAATCCGACACAGAACCCGAGACACAGTTAAAAATTTAGGAGACGAATGCTACAAGGATCTCCTGGTCGTCGATTTCATCTGTACTTTTCGGGCGATTTTGGTACCACCCGACAAAAATGGACCGAAATCGGTATTTTCGGACCAGATGATGGCTAGGGTTTGAAATCCTACACGGAACTCGAGACACAGTTATAAATCTAGGAGACGAATGCTACAAGGATCTCCTGGTCGTCGATTTCATCTGTACTTTTCGGGCGATTTTCGTACCACACGACAAAAATGGACCGAAATCCGTATTTTCAGAACAGACGATGGCTAGGGTTTGAAATCCGACAAGGAACCCGAGACACAATTATAAATTTAAGAGAAGAATGCTACAAGGATCTCCCGGTCGTCGATTTCATCTGGACTTTTCGGGCGATTTTCGTACCACCCGACAAAAATGGACCGAAATCGGTATTTTCGGACCAGACAATGGCTAGGGTTTGAAATCCGACACGGAACCCGAGACACAGTTATAAATTTAGGAGACGAATGCTACAAGGATCTCCTGGTCATCGATTTTATCTGTACTTTTCGGGCGATTTTCGTACCACCCGACAAAAATGGACCGAAATCGGTATTTTCGGACCAGATGATGGCTAGGGTTTGAAATCCTACACGGAACTCGAGACACAGTTATATATTTAGGAGATGAATGCTACAAGGATCTCATGGTCGTCGATTTCATCTAGACTTTTCGGGCGATTTTCGTACCACCCGACAAAAATGGACCGAAATCGGTATTTTCGGACCAGATGATGGCTAGGGTTTGAAATCCGACAAGAAACTCGAGACACAGTTATAAATTTATGAGAAGAATGCTACAAGGATCTCCTGGTCGTCGATTTCATCTGGACTTTTCGGGCGATTTTTGTACCACCCGACAAAAATGGACCGAAATCTGTATTTTCAGACCAGATGATGGCTAGGGTTTGAAATCCGACACGGAATCTGACACACAGTTATAAATTTAGGAGATGAATGCTACAAGGATCTCTTGGTCGTCAATTTCATCTGGACTTTTCGGGCAATTTTCGTACCACCTGACACAAATGGACCGAAATAGTTATTTTTGCACCAGACGATGTCTAGGGTTTGAAATCCGACACGGAACCCGAGACACAGTTATAAATTTAGGAGACGAATGCTACAAGTATCTTAGGTAGTCGATTTCATCTGGACTTTTCGGCCGATTTTCGTACCACCCGACAAATATGGACTGAAATCGGTATTTTTGGACCAGACGATGGCTAGAGTTTGAAATCCGACAAGGAACCCGAGACACAATTATGAATTTAGGAGAAGAATGCTACAAGGATCTCCCGGTCGTCGATTTCATCTGGACTTTTCAGGCGATTTTCGTACCACCTGATAAAAATGGACCGAAATCGGTATTTTTGGCCCAGATGATGGCTAGGGTTTGAAAACCGACACGGAACCCGAGACACAGTTATAAATTTAGGAGATGAATGCTACAAGGATCTCCCGGTCGTCGATTTCATCTGGACTTTTCGAGCGATTTTCGTACCACACGACAAAAATGGACCGAAATCCGTATTTTCAGAACAGACGATGGCTAGGGTTTGAAATCCGACACGGAACCCGAGACACAATTATAAATTTAAGAGAAGAATGCTACAAGGATCTCCCGGTCGTCGATTTCATCTGGACTTTTCGGGCGATTTTCGTACCACCCGACAAAAATGGACCGAAATCGGTATTTTCGGACCAGACAATGGCTAGGGTTTGAAATCCGACACGGAACCCGAGACACAGTTATAAATTTAGGAGACGAATGCTACAAGGATCTCCTGGTCGTCGATTTTATCTGTACTTTTCGGGCGATTTTCGTACCACCCGACAAAAATGGACCGAAATCGGTATTTTCGGACCAGATGATGGCTAGGGTTTGAAATCCTACACGGAACTCGAGACACAGTTATATATTTAGGAGATGAATGCTACAAGGATCTCATGGTCGTCGATTTCATCTAGACTTTTCGGGCGATTTTCGTACCACCCGACAAAAATGGACCGAAATCGGTATTTTCGGACCAGATGATGGCTAGGGTTTGAAATCCGACAAGAAACTCGAGACACAGTTATAAATTTATGAGAAGAATGCTACAAGGATCTCCTGGTCGTCGATTTCATCTGGACTTTTCGGGCGATTTTTGTACCACCCGACAAAAATGGACCGAAATCTGTATTTTCAGACCAGATGATGGCTAGGGTTTGAAATCCGACACGGAATCTGACACACAGTTATAAATTTAGGAGATGAATGCTACAAGGATCTCTTGGTCGTCAATTTCATCTGGACTTTTCGGGCAATTTTCGTACCACCTGACACAAATGGACCGAAATAGTTATTTTTGCACCAGACGATGTCTAGGGTTTGAAATCCGACACGGAACCCGAGACACAGTTATAAATTTAGGAGACGAATGCTACAAGTATCTTAGGTAGTCGATTTCATCTGGACTTTTCGGCCGATTTTCGTACCACCCGACAAATATGGACTGAAATCGGTATTTTTGGACCAGACGATGGCTAGAGTTTGAAATCCGACAAGGAACCCGAGACACAATTATGAATTTAGGAGAAGAATGCTACAAGGATCTTCCGGTCGTCGATTTCATCTGGACTTTTCAGGCGATTTTCGTACCACCTGATAAAAATGGACCGAAATCGGTATTTTTGGCCCAGATGATGGCTAGGGTTTGAAAACCGACACGGAACCCGAGACACAGTTATAAATTTAGGAGATGAATGCTACAAGGATCTCCCGGTCGTCGATTTCATCTGGACTTTTCGAGCAATTTTCGTACCACACGACAAAAATGGACCGAAATCCGTATTTTCAGAACAGACGATGGCTAGGGTTTGAAATCCGACACGGAACCCGAGACACAATTATAAATTTAAGAGAAGAATGCTACAAGGATCTCCCGGTCGTCGATTTCATCTGGACTTTTCGGGCGATTTTCGTCCCACCCGACAAAAATGGACCGAAATCGTTATTTTTGGACCAGACGATGGCTAGGGTTTGAAATCCGACACGGAACTCGAGACACGGTTATAAATTTAGGAGACGAATGCTACAAGGATCTCCTGGTCGTCGATTTCATCTGTACTTTTCAGGCGATTTTCGTACCACCCGACAAAAATGGACCGAAATCGGTATTTTCGGACCA
>JBBPBQ010000003.1:31087910-31128158 GCA_037974755.1 Cicer yamashitae
AATGCTACAAGTATCTTAGGTAGTCGATTTCATCTGGACTTTTCGGCCGATTTTCGTACCACCCGACAAATATGGACTGAAATCGGTATTTTTGGACCAGACGATGGCTAGAGTTTGAAATCCGACAAGGAACCCGAGACACAATTATGAATTTAGGAGAAGAATGCTACAAGGATCTTCCGGTCGTCGATTTCATCTGGACTTTTCAGGCGATTTTCGTACCACCTGATAAAAATGGACCGAAATCGGTATTTTTGGCCCAGATGATGGCTAGGGTTTGAAAACCGACACGGAACCCGAGACACAGTTATAAATTTAGGAGATGAATGCTACAAGGATCTCCCGGTCGTCGATTTCATCTGGACTTTTCGAGCAATTTTCGTACCACACGACAAAAATGGATCGAAATCCGTATTTTCAGAACAGACGATGGCTAGGGTTTGAAATCCGACACGGAACCCGAGACACAATTATAAATTTAAGAGAAGAATGCTACAAGGATCTCCCGGTCGTCGATTTCATCTGGACTTTTCGGGCGATTTTCGTCCCACCCGACAAAAATGGACCGAAATCGTTATTTTTGGACCAGACGATGGCTAGGGTTTGAAATCCGACACGGAACTCGAGACACGGTTATAAATTTAGGAGACGAATGCTACAAGGATCTCCTGGTCGTCGATTTCATCTGTACTTTTCAGGCGATTTTCGTACCACCCGACAAAAATGGACCGAAATCGGTATTTTCGGACCAGACAATGGCTAGGGTTTGAAATCCGACACGGAACCCGAGACACAGTTAAAAATTTAGGAGACGAATGCTACAAGGATCTCCTGGTCGTCGATTTCATCTGTACTTTTCGGGCGATTTTCGTACCACCCGACAAAAATGGACCGAAATCGGTATTTTCGGACCAGAAGATGGCTAGGGTTTGAAATCCTACACGGAACTCGAGACACAGTTATAAATTTAGGAGACGAATGCTACAAGGATCTCCTGGTCGTCGATTTCATCTGTACTTTTCGGGCGATTTTCGTACCACCCGACAAAAATGGACCGAAATCGGTATTTTCGGACCAGATGATGGCTAGGGTTTGAAATCCTACACGGAACTCAAGACACAGTTATAAATTTAGGAGACGAATGCTACAAGGAACTCCTGGTCGTCGATTTCATCTGGACTTTTCGGGCGATTTTCGTACCACCCGACAAAAATGGACCGAAATCGGTATTTTCGGACCAGATGGTGGCTAGGGTTCTAAATCCGACACGGAACCCGAGTCACAGTTATAAATTTAGGAGAAGAATGCTACAAGGATCTCCTAGTCGTCGATTTCATCTGGACTTTTCTTGCGATTTTCGTACCACACGACAAAAATGGACCGAAATCGTTATTTTTGGACCAGACGATGGCCAGGATTTGAAATCCAACACGGAACCCGAGACAGAGTTATAAATTTAGGAGAAGAATGCTACAAGGATCTCCCGGTCGTCGATTTGATCTGGACTTTTCTGGCGATTTTCGTACCACCCGACAAAAATGGACCGAAATCGGTATTTTCGAACCAGACAATGGCTAGGGTTTGAAATCCGACACGGAACCCGAGACACAGTTATAAATTTAGGAGATGAATGCTACAAAGATCTCATGGTCGTCGATTTCATCTAGACTTTTCGGGTGATTTTCGTACCACCCGACAAAAATGGACCGAAATCGGTATTTTCGGACCAAATGATGGCTAGGGTTTGAAATCCGACAAGAAACTCGAGACACAGTTATAAATTTAGGAGACGAATGCTACAAGTATCTTAGGTAGTCGATTTCATCTGGACTTTTCGGGCGATTTTCGTACCACCCGACAAATATGGACTGAAATCGGTATTTTCGGACCAGATGGTGGCTAGGGTTCTAAATCCGACACGGAACCCGAGTCACAGTTATAAATTTAGGAGAAGAATGCTACAAGGATCTCCTAGTCGTCGATTTCATCTGGACTTTTCTTGCGATTTTCGTACCACACGACAAAAATGGACCGAAATCGTTATATTTGGACCAGACGATGGCCAGGGTTTGAAATCCAACACGGAACCCGAGACAGAGTTATAAATTTAGGAGAAGAATGCTACAAGGATCTCCCGATCGTCGATTTGATCTGGACTTTTCGGGCGATTTTCGTACCACCCGACAAAAATGGACCGAAATCAGTATTTTCGGACCAGACAATGGCTAGGGTTTGAAATCCGACACAGAACCCGAGACACAGTTAAAAATTTAGGAGACGAATGCTACAAGGATCTCCTGGTCGTCGATTTCATCTGTACTTTTCGGGCGATTTTGGTACCACCCGACAAAAATGGACCGAAATCGGTATTTTCGGACCAGATGATGGCTAGGGTTTGAAATCCTACACGGAACTCGAGACACAGTTATAAATCTAGGAGACGAATGCTACAAGGATCTCCTGGTCGTCGATTTCATCTGTACTTTTCGGGCGATTTTCGTACCACACGACAAAAATGGACCGAAATCCGTATTTTCAGAACAGACGATGGCTAGGGTTTGAAATCCGACAAGGAACCCGAGACACAATTATAAATTTAAGAGAAGAATGCTACAAGGATCTCCCGGTCGTCGATTTCATCTGGACTTTTCGGGCGATTTTCGTACCACCCGACAAAAATGGACCGAAATCGGTATTTTCGGACCAGACAATGGCTAGGGTTTGAAATCCGACACGGAACCCGAGACACAGTTATAAATTTAGGAGACGAATGCTACAAGGATCTCCTGGTCATCGATTTTATCTGTACTTTTCGGGCGATTTTCGTACCACCCGACAAAAATGGACCGAAATCGGTATTTTCGGACCAGATGATGGCTAGGGTTTGAAATCCTACACGGAACTCGAGACACAGTTATATATTTAGGAGATGAATGCTACAAGGATCTCATGGTCGTCGATTTCATCTAGACTTTTCGGGCGATTTTCGTACCACCCGACAAAAATGGACCGAAATCGGTATTTTCGGACCAGATGATGGCTAGGGTTTGAAATCCGACAAGAAACTCGAGACACAGTTATAAATTTATGAGAAGAATGCTACAAGGATCTCCTGGTCGTCGATTTCATCTGGACTTTTCGGGCGATTTTTGTACCACCCGACAAAAATGGACCGAAATCTGTATTTTCAGACCAGATGATGGCTAGGGTTTGAAATCCGACACGGAATCTGACACACAGTTATAAATTTAGGAGATGAATGCTACAAGGATCTCTTGGTCGTCAATTTCATCTGGACTTTTCGGGCAATTTTCGTACCACCCGACAAAAATGGACCGAAATAGTTATTTTTGCACCAGACGATGTCTAGGGTTTGAAATCCGACACGGAACCCGAGACACAGTTATAAATTTAGGAGACGAATGCTACAAGTATCTTAGGTAGTCGATTTCATCTGGACTTTTCGGCCGATTTTCGTACCACCCGACAAATATGGACTGAAATCGGTATTTTTGGACCAGACGATGGCTAGAGTTTGAAATCCGACAAGGAACCCGAGACACAATTATGAATTTAGGAGAAGAATGCTACAAGGATCTTCCGGTCGTCGATTTCATCTGGACTTTTCAGGCGATTTTCGTACCACCTGATAAAAATGGACCGAAATCGGTATTTTTGGCCCAGATGATGGCTAGGGTTTGAAAACCGACACGGAACCCGAGACACAGTTATAAATTTAGGAGATGAATGCTACAAGGATCTCCCGGTCGTCGATTTCATCTGGACTTTTCGAGCAATTTTCGTACCACACGACAAAAATGGACCGAAATCCGTATTTTCAGAACAGACGATGGCTAGGGTTTGAAATCCGACACGGAACCCGAGACACAATTATAAATTTAAGAGAAGAATGCTACAAGGATCTCCCGGTCGTCGATTTCATCTGGACTTTTCGGGCGATTTTCGTACCACCCGACAAAAATGGACCGAAATCGGTATTTTTGGACCAGACGATGGCTAGGGTTTGAAATCCGACACGGAACTCGAGACACGGTTATAAATTTAGGAGACAAATGCTACAAGGATCTCCTGGTCGTCGATTTCATCTGTACTTTTCGGGCGATTTTCGTACCACCCGACAAAAATGGACCGAAATCGGTATTTTCGGACCAGAAGATGGCTAGGGTTTGAAATCCTACACGGAACTCGAGACACAGTTATAAATTTAGGAGACGAATGCTACAAGGATCTCCTGGTCGTCGATTTCATCTGTACTTTTCGGGCGATTTTCGTACCACCCGACAAAAATGGACCGAAATCGGTATTTTCGGACCAGATGATGGCTAGGGTTTGAAATCCTACACGGAACTCAAGACACAGTTATAAATTTAGGAGACGAATGCTACAAGGAACTCCTGGTCGTCGATTTCATCTGGACTTTTCGGGCGATTTTCGTACCACCCGACAAAAATGGACCGAAATCGGTATTTTCGGACCAGATGGTGGCTAGGGTTCTAAATCCGACACGGAACCCGAGTCACAGTTATAAATTTAGGAGAAGAATGCTACAAGGATCTCCTAGTCGTCGATTTCATCTGGACTTTTCTTGCGATTTTCGTACCACACGACAAAAATGGACCGAAATCGTTATTTTTGGACCAGACGATGGCCAGGGTTTGAAATCCAACACGGAACCCGAGACAGAGTTATAAATTTAGGAGAAGAATGCTACAAGGATCTCCCGGTCGTCGATTTGATCTGGACTTTTCTGGCGATTTTCGTACCACCCGACAAAAATGGACCGAAATCGGTATTTTCGAACCAGACAATGGCTAGGGTTTGAAATCCGACACGGAACCCGAGACACAGTTATAAATTTAGGAGATGAATGCTACAAAGATCTCCCGGTCGTCGATTACATCTGTACTTTTCGGGCGATTTTCGTACCACACGACAAAAATGGACCGAAATCCGTATTTTCAGAACAGACGATGTCTAGGGTTTGAAATCCGACACGGAACCCGAGACACAGTTATAAATTTAGGAGACGAATGCTACAAGTATCTTAGGTAGTCGATTTCATCTGGACTTTTCGGGCGATTTTCGTACCACCCGACAAATATGGACCGAAATCGGTATTTTCGGACCAGACGATGGCTAGGGTTTGAAATCCGACAAGAAACTCGAGACACAGTTATAAATTTATGAGAAGAATGCTAAAAGGATCTCCCGGTCGTCGATTTCATCTGGACTTTTCGGGCGATTTTCGTACCACCTGATAAAAATGGACCGAAATCGGTATTTTTGGCCCAGATGATGGCTAGGGTTTGAAATCCGACACGGAACCCGAGACACAATTATCAATTTAGGAGAAGAATGCTACAAGGATCTCCCGGTCGTCGATTTCATCTGGACTTTTCAGGCGATTTTCGTACCACACGACAAAAATGGACCGAAATCCGTATTTTCAGAACAGACGATGGCTAGGGTTTGAAATCCGACACGGAACCCGAGACACAATTATAAATTTAAGAGAAGAATGCTACAAGGATCTCCCGGTCGTCGATTTCATCTGGACTTTTCGGGCGATTTTCGTACCACCCGACAAAAATGGACCGAAATCAGTATTTTCGGACCAGACAATGGCTAGGGTTTGAAATCCGACACAGAACCCGAGACACAGTTAAAAATTTAGGAGACGAATGCTACAAGGATCTCCTGGTCGTCGATTTCATCTGTACTTTTCGGGCGATTTTGGTACCACCCGACAAAAATGGACCGAAATCGGTATTTTCGGACCAGATGATGGCTAGGGTTTGAAATCCTACACGGAACTCGAGACACAGTTATAAATCTAGGAGACGAATGCTACAAGGATCTCCTGGTCGTCGATTTCATCTGTACTTTTCGGGCGATTTTCGTACCACACGACAAAAATGGACCGAAATCCGTATTTTCAGAACAGACGATGGCTAGGGTTTGAAATCCGACAAGGAACCCGAGACACAATTATAAATTTAAGAGAAGAATGCTACAAGGATCTCCCGGTCGTCGATTTCATCTGGACTTTTCGGGCGATTTTCGTACCACCCGACAAAAATGGACCGAAATCGGTATTTTCGGACCAGACAATGGCTAGGGTTTGAAATCCGACACGGAACCCGAGACACAGTTATAAATTTAGGAGACGAATGCTACAAGGATCTCCTGGTCATCGATTTTATCTGTACTTTTCGGGCGATTTTCGTACCACCCGACAAAAATGGACCGAAATCGGTATTTTCGGACCAGATGATGGCTAGGGTTTGAAATCCTACACGGAACTCGAGACACAGTTATATATTTAGGAGATGAATGCTACAAGGATCTCATGGTCGTCGATTTCATCTAGACTTTTCGGGCGATTTTCGTACCACCCGACAAAAATGGACCGAAATCGGTATTTTCGGACCAGATGATGGCTAGGGTTTGAAATCCGACAAGAAACTCGAGACACAGTTATAAATTTATGAGAAGAATGCTACAAGGATCTCCCGGTCGTCGATTTCATCTGGACTTTTCGGGCGATTTTTGTACCACCCGAAAAAAATGGACCGAAATCTGTATTTTCAGACCAGATGATGGCTAGGGTTTGAAATCCGACACGGAACCCGAGACACAATTATGAATTTAGGAGAAGAATGCTACAAGGATCTCCCGGTCGTCGATTTCATCTGGACTTTTCAGGCGATTTTCGTACCACCTGATAAAAATGGACCGAAATCGGTATTTTTGGACCAGATGATGGCTAGGGTTTGTAAACCGACACGGAACCCGAGACACAGTTATAAATTTAGGAGATGAATGCTACAAAGATCTCCCGGTCGTCGATTACATCGGGACTTTTCGAGCGATTTTCGTACCACACGACAAAAATGGACCGAAATCCGTATTTTCAGAACAGACGATGGCTAGGGTTTGAAATCCGACACGGAACCCGAGACACAATTATAAATTTAAGAGAAGAATGCTACAACGATCTCCTGGTCGTCGATTTCATCTGGACTTTTCGGGCGATTTTCGTACCACCCGACAAAAATGGATCGAAATCGGTATTTTTGGACCAGACGATGGCTCGGGTTTGAAATCCGACACGGAACTCGAGACACGGTTATAAATTTAGGAGACGAATGCTACAAGGATCTCCTGGTCGTCGATTTAATCTGTACTTTTCGGGCGATTTTCGTACCACCCGACAAAAATGGACCGAAATCGGTATTTTCGGACCAGATGATGGCTAGGGTTTGAAATCCTACACGGAACTCGAGACACAGTTATAAATTTAGGAGATGAATGCTACAAGGATCTCATGGTCGTCGATTTCATCTAGACTTTTCGGGCGATTTTCGTACCACCCGACAAAAATGGACCGAAATCGGTATTTTCGGACCAGATGATGGCTAGGGTTTGAAATCCGACACGGAACCCGAGACATAGTTATAAATTTTGGAGAAGAATGCTACAAGGATCTCTCGGTCGTCGATTTCATCTGGAGTTTTCTTGCGATTTTCGTACCACACCACAAAAATGGACCGAAATCAGTATTTTCGGAACAGACGATGGCTAGGGTTTGAAATCCGACACGGAACCCGAGACACAGTTATAAATTTTGGAGATGAATGCTACAAGGATCTCCCGGTCGTCGATTTCATCTGGACTTTTCGGGCGATTTTCTAACCACCAGACAAAAATGGACCGAAATCGGTATTTTTGGATCAGACGATGGCTAGGGTTTGAAATCCTACACGGAACTCGAGACACAGTTATAAATTTAGGAGATGAATGCTACAAGGATCTCATGGTCGTCGATTTCATCTAGACTTTTCGGGCGATTTTCGTACCACCCGACAAAAATGGACCGAAATCGGTATTTTCGGACCAGATGATTGCTAGGGTTTGAAATCCTACACAGAACTCGAGACACAGTTATAAATTAAGGAGATGAATGCTACAAGGATCTCATGGTCGTCGATTTCATCTAGACTTTTCGGGCATTTTTCGTACCACCCGACAAAAATGGACCGAAATCGGTATTTTCGGACCAGAAGATGGCTAGGGTTTGAAATCCTACACGGAACTCGAGACACAGTTATAAATTTAGGAGACGAATGCTACAAGGATCTCCTGGTCGTCGATTTCATCTGTACTTTTCGGGCGATTTTCGTACCACCCGACAAATATGGACCGAAATCGGTATTTTCGGATCAGATGATGGCTAGGGTTTGAAATCCTACACGGAACTCGAGACACAGTTATAAATTTAGGAGACGAATGCTACAAGGATCTCCTGGTCGTCGATTTCATCTGGACGTTTCGGGCGATTTTCGTACCACCCGACAAAAATGGACCGAAATCGGTATTTTCGGACCAGATGGTGGCTAGGGTTCTAAATCCGACACGGAACCCGAGTCACAGTTATAAATTTTGGAGAAGAATGCTACAAGGAACTCCTGGTCGTCGATTTCATCTGGACTTTTCTTGCGATTTTCGTACCACACGACAAAAATGGACCGAAATCGTTATTTTTGGACCAGACGATGGCCAGGGTTTGAAATCCAACACGGAACCCGAGACAGAGTTATAAATTTAGGAGAAGAAAGCTACATGGATCTCCCGGTCGTCGATTTGATTTGGACTTTTCTGGCGATTTTCGTACCACCCGACAAAAATGGACCGAAATCGGTATTTTCGAACCAGACAATGGCTAGGGTTTGAAATCCGACACGGAACCCGAGACACAGTTATAAATTTAGGAGATGAATGCTACAAGGATCTCCTGGTCGTCGATTTCATCTGTACTTTTCGGGCGATTTTCGTACCACCCGACAAAAATGGACCGAAATCGGTATTTTCGGACCAGATGATGGCTAGGGTTTGAAATCCTACACGGAACTCGAGACACAGTTATAAATTTAGGAGACGAATGCTACAAGGATCTCCTGGTCGTCGATTTCATCTGGACTTTTCGGGCGATTTTCGTACCACCCGACAAAAATGGACCGAAATCGGTATTTTCGGACCAGATGGAGGCTAGGGTTCTAAATCCGACACGGAACCCGAGTCACTGTTATAAATTTAGGAGAAGAATGCTACAAGGATCTCCTGGTCGTCGATTTCATCTGGACTTTTCTTGCGATTTTCGTACCACACGACAAAAATGGACCGAAATCGTTATTTTTCGACCAGACGATGGCCAGGGTTTGAAATCCAACACGGAACCCGAGACAGAGTTATAAATTTAGGAGAAGAATGCTACAAGGATCTCCCGGTCGTCGATTTGATATGGACTTTTCTGGCGATTTTCGTACCACCCGACAAAAATGGACCGAAATCGGTATTTTCGGACCAGACAATAACTAGGGTTTGAAATCCGACACGGAACCCGAGACACAATTATAAATTTAGGAGATGAATGCTACAAGGATCTCATGGTCGTCGATTTCATCTAGACTTTTCGGGCGATTTTCGTACCACCCGACAAAAATGGACCGAAATCGGTATTTTCGGACCAGATGATGGCTAGGGTTTGAAATCCGACAAGAAACTCGAGACACAGTTATAAATTTATGAGAAGAATGCTACAAGGATCTCCCGGTCGTCGATTTCATCTGGACTTTTCGGGCGATTTTTGTACCACCCGACAAAAATGGACCGAAATCTGTATTTTCAGACCAGATGATGGCTAGGGTTTGAAATCCGACACGGAACCCGAGACACAATTATGAATTTAGGAGAAGAATGCTGCAAGGATCTCGCGGTCGTCGATTTCATCTGGACTTTTCAGGCGATTTTCGTACCACCTGATAAAAATGGACCGAAATCGGTATTTTTGGACCAGATGATGGCTAGGGTTTGAAAACCGACACGGAACCCGAGACACAGTTATAAATTTAGGAGATGAATGCTACAAAGATCTCCCGGTCGTCGATTACATCGGGACTTTTCGAGCGATTTTCGTACCACACGACAAAAATGGACCGAAATCCGTATTTTCAGAACAGACGATGGCTAGGGTTTGAAATCCGACACGGAACCCGAGACACAATTATAAATTTAAGAGAAGAATGCTACAACGATCTCCTGGTCGTCGATTTCATCTGGACTTTTCGGGCGATTTTCGTACCACCCGACAAAAATGGATCGAAATCGGTATTTTTGGACCAGACGATGGCTCGGGTTTGAAATCCGACACGGAACTCGAGACACGGTTATAAATTTAGGAGACGAATGCTACAAGGATCTCCTGGTCGTCGATTTAATCTGTACTTTTCGGGCGATTTTCGTACCACCCGACAAAAATGGACCGAAATCGGTATTTTCGGACCAGATGATGGCTAGGGTTTGAAATCCTACACGGAACTCGAGACACAGTTATAAATTTAGGAGATGAATGCTACAAGGATCTCATGGTCGTCGATTTCATCTAGACTTTTCGGGCGATTTTCGTACCACCCGACAAAAATGGACCGAAATCGGTATTTTCGGACCAGATGATGGCTAGGGTTTGAAATCCGACATGGAACCCGAGACACAGTTATAAATTTTGGAGAAGAATGTTACAAGGATCTCTCGGTCGTCGATTTCATCTGGACTTTTCTTGCGATTTTCGTAACACACGACAAAAATGGACCGAAATCCGTATTTTCGGAACAGACGATGGCTAGGGTTTGAAATCCGACACGGAACCCTAGACACAGTTATAAATTTAGGAGATGAATGCTACAAGGATCTCCCGGTCGTCGATTTCATCTGGACTTTTCGGGCGATTTTCTAACCACCAAACAAAAATGGAACGAAATCGGTATTTTTGGACCAGACGATGGCTAGGGTTTGAAATCCTACACGGAACTCGAGACACAGTTATAAATTTAGGAGACGAATGCTACAAGGATCTCCTGGTCGTCGATTTCATCTGGACTTTTCGGGCGATTTTCGTACCACCCGACAAAAATGGACCGAAATCGGTATTTTCGGACCAGATGGTGGCTAGGGTTCTAAATCCGACACGGAACCCGAGTCACAGTTATAAATTTAGGAGAAGAATGCTACAAGGAACTCCTGGTCGTCGATTTCATCTGGACTTTTCTTGCGATTTTCGTACCACACGACAAAAATGGACCGAAATCGTTATTTTTGGACCAGACGATGGCCAGGGTTTGAAATCCAACACGGAACCCGAGACAGAGTTATAAATTTAGGAGAAGAATGCTACAAGGATCTCCCGGTCGTCGATTTGATATGGACTTTTCTGGCGATTTTCGTACCACCCGACAAAAATGGACCGAAATCGGTATTTTCGGACCAGATGATTGCTAGGGTTTGAAATCCTACACAGAACTCGAGACACAGTTATAAATTAAGGAGATGAATGCTACAAGGATCTCATGGTCGTCGATTTCATCTAGACTTTTCGGGCATTTTTCGTACCACCCGACAAAAATGGACCGAAATCGGTATTTTCGGACCAGAAGATGGCTAGGGTTTGAAATCCTACACGGAACTCGAGACACAGTTATAAATTTAGGAGACGAATGCTACAAGGATCTCCTGGTCGTCGATTTCATCTGTACTTTTCGGGCGATTTTCGTACCACCCGACAAATATGGACCGAAATCGGTATTTTCGGATCAGATGATGGCTAGGGTTTGAAATCCTACACGGAACTCGAGACACAGTTATAAATTTAGGAGACGAATGCTACAAGGATCTCCTGGTCGTCGATTTCATCTGGACGTTTCGGGCGATTTTCGTACCACCCGACAAAAATGGACCGAAATCGGTATTTTCGGACCAGATGGTGGCTAGGGTTCTAAATCCGACACGGAACCCGAGTCACAGTTATAAATTTTGGAGAAGAATGCTACAAGGAACTCCTGGTCGTCGATTTCATCTGGACTTTTCTTGCGATTTTCGTACCACACGACAAAAATGGACCGAAATCGTTATTTTTGGACCAGACGATGGCCAGGGTTTGAAATCCAACACGGAACCCGAGACAGAGTTATAAATTTAGGAGAAGAAAGCTACATGGATCTCCCGGTCGTCGATTTGATTTGGACTTTTCTGGCGATTTTCGTACCACCCGACAAAAATGGACCGAAATCGGTATTTTCGAACCAGACAATGGCTAGGGTTTGAAATCCGACACGGAACCCGAGACACAGTTATAAATTTAGGAGATGAATGCTACAAGGATCTCCTGGTCGTCGATTTCATCTGTACTTTTCGGGCGATTTTCGTACCACCCGACAAAAATGGACCGAAATCGGTATTTTCGGACCAGATGATGGCTAGGGTTTGAAATCCTACACGGAACTCGAGACACAGTTATAAATTTAGGAGATGAATGCTACTAGGATCTCATGGTCGTCGATTTCATCTAGACTTTTCGGGCGATTTTCGTACCACCCGACAAAAATGGACCGAAATCGGTATTTTCGGACCAGATGATGGCTAGGGTTTGAAATCCGACACGGAACCCGAGACATAGTTATAAATTTTGGAGAAGAATGCTACAAGGATCTCTCGGTCGTCGATTTCATCTGGAGTTTTCTTGCGATTTTCGTACCACACGACAAAAATGGACCGAAATCAGTATTTTCGGAACAGACGATGGCTAGGGTTTGAAATCCGACACGGAACCCGAGACACAGTTATAAATTTTGGAGATGAATGCTACAAGGATCTCCCGGTCGTCGATTTCATCTGGACTTTTCGGGCGATTTTCTAACCACCAGACAAAAATGGACCAAAATCGGTATTTTTGGATCAGACGATGGCTAGGGTTTGAAATCCTACACGGAACTCGAGACACAGTTATAAATTTAGGAGATGAATGCTACAAGGATCTCATGGTCGTCGATTTCATCTAGACTTTTCGGGCGATTTTCGTACCACCCGACAAAAATGGACCGAAATCGGTATTTTCGGACCAGATGATTGCTAGGGTTTGAAATCCTACACAGAACTCGACACACAGTTATAAATTAAGGAGATGAATGCTACAAGGATCTCATGGTCGTCGATTTCATCTAGACTTTTCGGGCATTTTTCGTACCACCCGACAAAAAAGGACCGATATCGGTATATTCGGATCAGATGATGGCTAGTGTTTGAAATCCGACACGGAACCCGAGACACAGTTATAAATTTTGGAGAAGAATGCTACAAGGATCTCTCGGTCGTCGATTTCATCTGGACTTTTCTTGCGATTTTCGTACCACACGACAAAAATGGACCGAAATCCGTATTTTCGGAACAGACGATGGCTAGGGTTTGAAATCCGACACGGAACCCGAGACACAGTTATAAATTTAGGAGATGAATGCTACAAGGATCTCCCGGTCGTCGATTTCATCTGGACTTTTCGGGCGATTTTCTAACCACCAGACAAAAATGGACCGAAATCGGTATTTTTGGACCAGACGATAGCTAGGGTTTGAAATCCGACACGGAACCCGAGACACAATTATAAATTTAGGAGACGAATGCTACAAGTTTCTTCGGTAGTCGATTTCATCTGGACTTTTCGGGCAATTTTCGTACCACCCGACAAAAATGGACCGAAATCGTTATTTTTGGACCAGACGATGGTTAGGGTTTGAAATCCGACACGGAACTCGAGACACAGTTATAAATTTAGGAGACGAATGCTACAAGGATCTCCTGGTCGTCGATTTCATCTGGACTTTTCGGGCGATTTTCGTACCACCCGACAAAAATGGACCGAAATCGGTATTTTCGGACCAGATGGTGGCTAGGGTTCTAAATCCGACACGGAACCCGAGTCACAGTTATAAATTTAGGAGAAGAATGCTACAAGGAACTCCTGGTCGTCGATTTCATCTGGACTTTTCTTGCGATTTTCGTACCACACGACAAAAATGGACCGAAATCGTTATTTTTGGACCAGACGATGGCCAGGGTTTGAAATCCAACACGGAACCCGAGACAGAGTTATAAATTTAGGAGAAGAATGCTACAAGGATCTCCCGGTCGTCGATTTGATATGGACTTTTCTGGCGATTTTCGTACCACCCGACAAAAATGGACCGAAATCGGTATTTTCGGACCAGACAATAACTAGGGTTTGAAATCCGACACGGAACCCGAGACACAATTATAAATTTAGGAGATGAATGCTACAAGGATCTCATGGTCGTCGATTTCATCTAGACTTTTCGGGCGATTTTCGTACCACCCGACAAAAATGGACCGAAATCGGTATTTTCGGACCAGATGATGGCTAGGGTTTGAAATCCGACAAGAAACTCGAGACACAGTTATAAATTTATGAGAAGAATGCTACAAGGATCTCCCGGTCGTCGATTTCATCTGGACTTTTCGGGCGATTTTTGTACCACCCGAAAAAAATGGACCGAAATCTGTATTTTCAGACCAGATGATGGCTAGGGTTTGAAATCCGACACGGAACCCGAGACACAATTATGAATTTAGGAGAAGAATGCTACAAGGATCTCCCGGTCGTCGATTTCATCTGGACTTTTCAGGCGATTTTCGTACCACCTGATAAAAATGGACCGAAATCGGTATTTTTGGACCAGATGATGGCTAGGGTTTGTAAACCGACACGGAACCCGAGACACAGTTATAAATTTAGGAGATGAATGCTACAAAGATCTCCCGGTCGTCGATTACATCGGGACTTTTCGAGCGATTTTCGTACCACACGACAAAAATGGACCGAAATCCGTATTTTCAGAACAGACGATGGCTAGGGTTTGAAATCCGACACGGAACCCGAGACACAATTATAAATTTAAGAGAAGAATGCTACAACGATCTCCTGGTCGTCGATTTCATCTGGACTTTTCGGGCGATTTTCGTACCACCCGACAAAAATGGATCGAAATCGGTATTTTTGGACCAGACGATGGCTCGGGTTTGAAATCCGACACGGAACTCGAGACACGGTTATAAATTTAGGAGACGAATGCTACAAGGATCTCCTGGTCGTCGATTTAATCTGTACTTTTCGGGCGATTTTCGTACCACCCGACAAAAATGGACCGAAATCGGTATTTTCGGACCAGATGATGGCTAGGGTTTGAAATCCTACACGGAACTCGAGACACAGTTATAAATTTAGGAGATGAATGCTACAAGGATCTCATGGTCGTCGATTTCATCTAGACTTTTCGGGCGATTTTCGTACCACCCGACAAAAATGGACCGAAATCGGTATTTTCGGACCAGATGATGGCTAGGGTTTGAAATCCGACACGGAACCCGAGACATAGTTATAAATTTTGGAGAAGAATGCTACAAGGATCTCTCGGTCGTCGATTTCATCTGGAGTTTTCTTGCGATTTTCGTACCACACGACAAAAATGGACCGAAATCAGTATTTTCGGAACAGACGATGGCTAGGGTTTGAAATCCGACACGGAACCCGAGACACAGTTATAAATTTTGGAGATGAATGCTACAAGGATCTCCCGGTCGTCGATTTCATCTGGACTTTTCGGGCGATTTTCTAACCACCAGACAAAAATGGACCAAAATCGGTATTTTTGGATCAGACGATGGCTAGGGTTTGAAATCCTACACGGAACTCGAGACACAGTTATAAATTTAGGAGATGAATGCTACAAGGATCTCATGGTCGTCGATTTCATCTAGACTTTTCGGGCGATTTTCGTACCACCCGACAAAAATGGACCGAAATCGGTATTTTCGGACCAGATGATTGCTAGGGTTTGAAATCCTACACAGAACTCGAGACACAGTTATAAATTAAGGAGATGAATGCTACAAGGATCTCATGGTCGTCGATTTCATCTAGACTTTTCGGGCATTTTTCGTACCACCCGACAAAAATGGACCGAAATCGGTATTTTCGGACCAGAAGATGGCTAGGGTTTGAAATCCTACACGGAACTCGAGACACAGTTATAAATTTAGGAGACGAATGCTACAAGGATCTCCTGGTCGTCGATTTCATCTGTACTTTTCGGGCGATTTTCGTACCACCCGACAAATATGGACCGAAATCGGTATTTTCGGACCAGATGATGGCTAGGGTTTGAAATCCTACACGGAACTCGAGACACAGTTATAAATTTAGGAGACGAATGCTACAAGGATCTCCTGGTCGTCGATTTCATCTGGACTTTTCGGGCGATTTTCGTACCACCCGACAAAAATGGACCTAAATCGGTATTTTCGGACCAGAAGATGGCTAGGGTTTGAAATCCTACACGGAACTCGAGACACAGTTATAAATTTAGGAGACGAATGCTACAAGGATCTCCTGGTCGTCGATTTCATCTGTACTTTTCGGGCGATTTTCGTACCACCCGACAAAAATGGACCGAAATCGGTATTTTCGGACCAGATGATGGCTAGGGTTTGAAATCCTACACGGAACTCGAGACACAGTTATAAATTTAGGAGATGAATGCTACAAGGATCTCATGGTCGTCGATTTCATCTAGACTTTTCGGGCGATTTTCGTACCACCCGACAAAAATGGACCGAAATCGGTATTTTCGGACCAGATGATGGCTAGGGTTTGAAATCCGACACGGAACCCGAGACACAGTTATAAATTTTGGAGAAGAATGCTACAAGGATCTCTCGGTCGTCGATTTCATCTGGACTTATCTTGCGATTTTCGTACCACACGACAAAAATGGACCGAAATCCGTATTTTCGGAACAGACGATGGCTAGGGTTTGAAATCCGACACGGAACCCGAGACACGGTTATAAATTTAGGAGACGAATGCTACAAGGATCTCCTGGTCGTCGATTTCATCTTTACTTTTCAAGCGATTTTCGTACCACCCGACAAAAATGGACCGAAATCGGTATTTTCGGACCAGATGATGGCTAGGGTTTGAAATCCAACACGGAACCCGAAACACAGTTATAAATTTAGGAGATGAATGCTACAAGGATCTCCTGGTCGTCGATTTCATCTAGACTTTTCGGGCGATTTTCGTACCACCCGACAAAAATGGACCGAAATCGTTATTTTTGGACCAGACGATGGCTAGGGTTTGAAATCCGACACGGAACCCGAGACACAATTATAAATTTAGGAGAAGAATGCTACAAGGATCTCTTGGTCGTCGATTTGATCTGGACTTTTCGAGCGATTTTCGTACCACCCGACAAAAATGGACCGAAATCGGTATTTTCGGACCAGATGAAGGCTAGGGTTTGAAATCCGACACGGAACCCGAGACACTGTTATAAATTTTGGAGAAGAATGCTACAAGGATCTCTCGGTCGTCGATTTCATCTGGACTTTTCTTGCGATTTCGTACCACACGACAAAAATGGACCGAAATCCGTATTTTCGGAACAGACGATGGCTAGGGTTTGAAATCCGACACGGAACCCGAGACACAGTTATAAATTTAGGAGATGAATGCTACAAGGATCTCCCGGTCGTCGATTTCATCTGGACTTTTCAGGGGATTTTCTAACCACCAAACAAAAATGGACCGAAATCGGTATTTTTGGACCAGACGATAGCTAGGGTTTGAAATCCGACACGGAACCCGAGACACAATTATAAATTTAGGAGACGAATGCTATAAGTTTCTTCGGTATTCGATTTCATCTGGACTTTTCGGGCGATTTTCGTACCACCCGACAAAAATGGACCGAAATCGTTATTTTTGGACCAGACGATGGCTAGGGTTTGAAATCCGACACGCAACCCGAGACACAGTTATAAATTTAGGAGATGAATGTTACAAGGATCTCACGGTCGTCGATTTCATCTGGACTTTTCAGGCGATTTTCTAACCACCAGACAAAAATGGACCGAAATCGGTATTTTTGGACCAGACGATAGCTAGGGTTTGAAATCCGACACGGAACCCGAGACAGAGTTATAAATTTAGGAGAAGAATGCTACAAGAATCTCCCGGTCGTCGATTTGATCTGGACTTTTCGGGCGATTTTCGTACAACCCGACAAAAATGGATCGAAATCGGTATTTTCAGACCAGACGATGGCTAGGGTTTGAAATCCGACACGGAACCCGAGACACAGTTATAAATTTTGGAGAAGAATGCTACAAGGATCTCTCGGTCGTCGATTTCATCTGGACTTTTCTTGCGATTTTCGTACCACACGACAAAAATGGACCGAAATCCGTATTTTCGGAACAGACAATGGCTAGGGTTTGAAATCCGACACGGAACCCGAGACACAGTTATTAATTTAGGAGATGAATGCTACAAGGATCTCCTGGTCGTCGATTTCATCTGGACTTTTCTTGCGATTTTCGTACCACACGACAAAAATGGACCGAAATCGTTATTTTTGGACCAGACGATGGCCAGGGTTTGAAATCCAACATGGAACCCGAGACGGAGTTACAAATTTAGGAGAAGAATGCTACAAGGATCTCCCGGTCGTCGATTTGATCTGGACTTTTCGGGCGATTTTCGTACCACCCGACAAAAATGCACCGAAATCGGTATTTTCGGACCAGACAATGGCTAGGGTTTGAAATCCGACACCGAACCCGAGACACAGTTATAAATTTAGGAGACGAATGCTACAAGTATCTTCAATAGTCGATTTCATCTGGACTTTTCGGACGATTTTCGTACAACCCGACAAAAATGGACCGAAATCGGTATTTTCAGACCAGATGATGGCTAGGATTTGAAATCCGACACGGAACCCGAGACACAGTTATAAATTTAGGAGATGAATGCTACAAGGATCTCCTGGTCGTCGATTTCATCTGGACTTTTCAGGCGATTTTCGTACCACTTGATAAAAATGGACCGAAATCAGTATTTTTGGACCAGACGATGGCAAGAGTTTGAAATCTAACTCGGGATGCGAAACATATTTATAAATTTAGGAGAATAATGCTTCAAGGGTCTCCCGGTCCTCGATTTGATCTTGTGTTTTCGGGTGATTTTCGTACAACCCGACAAAAATTGGACGAAATCCATATTATCGAATCAGACGATGGCTAGTGTTTGAATTCTAACCCGGAGCCCGAAACACAGTTATAAATTTAGGAGAAGAATGCTACAAGGATATCCTGGTCGTCGATTTCAGCTGGACTTTTCGAGCGGTTTTCGTACCACCCGACAAAAATGGATCGAAATCGGTATTTTCGAACCAGACGATGGCTAGGGTTTGAAATCCGACACGGAACCCGAGACAGAGTTATAAATTTCGGAGACGAATGCTACAAGGATCTCCCAGTCGATTTCATCTGGACTTTTCGGGCGGTTTTCGTACCACCCGACAAAAATGGACCGAAATCGGTATTTTCGGACCATATCATGGCTAGGGTTTGAAAACCGACACGGAACCCGAGACACAGTTATAAATTTAGGAGATGAATGCTACAAGGATCTCCTGGTCGTCGATTTCATCTGGACTTTTCGGGCAATTTTCTAACCACCAGACAAAAATGGACCGAAATCGGTATTTTTGAACCAGACGATAGCTAGGGGTTGAAATCCAACACGGAACCCGAGACACAATTATAAATTTAGGAGAAGAATGCTACAAGTTTCTTCGGTAGTCGATTTCATCTGGACTTTTCGGGCGATTTTCGTACCACCCGACAAAAATGGACCGAAATCGGTATTTTCGGACCAGATGATTGCTAGGGTTTGAAATCCGACACGGAACCCGAGACACAGTTATAAATTTAGGAGACGAATGCTACAAGGATCTCTCGGTCGTCCATTTCATCTGGACTTTTCTTGCGATTTTCGTACCACACGACAAAAATGGACCGAAATCCGTATTTTCGGAACAGACGATGGCTAGGGTTTGAAATCCGACACGGAACCCGAGACACAGTTATAAATTTAGGAGATGAATGCTACAAGGATCTCCCGGTCGTCGATTTCATCTGGACTTTTCAGGCGATTTTCTAACCACCAGACAAAAATGGACCGAAATCGGTATTTTTGGATCAGACGATAGCTAGGGTTTGAAATCCGACACGGAACCCGAGACACAATTATAAACTTAGAAGACGAATGCTACAAGTTTCTTCGGTAGTCGATTTCATCTGGACTTTTCGGGCGATTTCCTTACCACCCGACAAAAATGGACCGAAATCGTTATTTTTGGACCAGACGATGGCTAGGGTTTGAAATTCGACACGGAACTCGAGACACAGTTATAAATTTAGGAGACGAATGCTACAAGGATCTCCTGGTCGTCGATTTCATCTGGACTTTTCGGGCGATTTTCGGACCAAATGATGGCTAGGGTTTGAAATCCGACACGAAACCCGAGTCACAGTTATAAATTTAGGAGAAGAATGCTACAAGGATCTCCTGGTCGTCGATTTCATCTGGACTTTTCATGCGATTTTCATACCACACGACAAAAATGGACCGAAATTGTTATTTTTGGACCAAACGATGGCTAGGGTTTGAAATCCGACACGGAACCCAAGATAGAGTTATAAATTTAGGAGAAAAATGCTACAAGAATCTCCCGATCGTCAATTTAATCTGGACTTTTCGGGCGATTTTCGTACAACCCGACAAAAATGGATCGAAATCGGTATTTTCATACCAGACGATGGCTAGGGTTTGAAATCCGACACGGAACCCGAGACACAGTTATAAATTTAGGAGATGAATGCTACAAGGATCTCCCGGTCGTCGATTTCATTTGGACTTTTCAGGCGATTTTCTAACCACCAAACAAAAATGGACCGAAATCGGTATTTTTGGACCAGACGATAGCTAAGGTTTGAAATCCGACACGGAACCCGAGACACAATTATAAATTTAGGAGACGAATGCTACAAGTTTGTTCGGTAGTCGATTTCATCTGGACTTTTCGGGCGATTTTCGTACAACCCGACAAAAATGGATCGAAATCGGTATTTTCATACCAGACGATGGCTAGGGTTTGAAATCCGACACGGAACCCGAGACACAGTTATAAATTTTGGAGATGAATGCTACAAGGATCTCATGGTCGTCGATTTCATCTAGACTTTTCGGGCGATTTTCGTACCACCCGACAAAAATGGACCGAAATCGGTATTTTCGGACCAAATGGTGGCTAGGGTTCTAAATTCGACACGGAACCCGAGTCACAGTTATAAATTTAGAAGAAGAATGCTACAAGGATCTCCTGGTCGTCGATTTCATCAGGACTTTTCTTGCGATTTTCGTACCACCCGACAAAAATGGACCGAAATCGGTATTTTCGGACCATATCATGGCTAGGGTTTGAAAACCGACACGGAACCCGAGACACAGTTATAAATTTAGGAGATGAATGCTACAAGGATCTCCTGGTCGTCGATTTCATCTGGACTTTTCGGGCAATTTTCTAACCACCAGACAAAAATGGACCGAAATCGGTATTTTTGAACCAGACGATAGCTAGGGGTTGAAATCCAACACGGAACCCGAGACACAATTATAAATTTTGGAGAAGAATGCTACAAGGATCTCTCGGTCGTCGATTTCATCTGGACTTTTCTTGCGATTTTCGTACCACACGACAAAAATTGACCGAAATCCGTATTTTCGGACCAGATGATTGCTAGGGTTTGAAATCCGACACGAAACCCGAGACACAGTTATAAATTTAGGAGACGAATGCTACAAGGATCTCTCGGTCGTCCATTTCATCTGGACTTTTCTTGCGATTTTCGTACCACACGACAAAAATGGACCGAAATCCGTATTTTCGGAACAGACGATGGCTAGGGTTTGAAATCCGACACGGAACCCGAGACACAGTTATAAATTTAGGAGATGAATGCTACAAGGATCTCCCGGTCGTCGATTTCATCTGGACTTTTCAGGCGATTTTCTAACCACCAGACAAAAATGGACCGAAATCGGTATTTTTGGATCAGACGATAGCTAGGGTTTGAAATCCGACACGGAACCCGAGACACAATTATAAACTTAGAAGACGAATGCTACAAGTTTCTTCGGTAGTCGATTTCATCTGGACTTTTCGGGCGATTTCCTTACCACCCGACAAAAATGGACCGAAATCGTTATTTTTGGACCAGACGATGGCTAGGGTTTGAAATTCGACACGGAACTCGAGACACAGTTATAAATTTAGGAGACGAATGCTACAAGGATCTCCTGGTCGTCGATTTCATCTGGACTTTTCGGGCGATTTTCGGACCAAATGATGGCTAGGGTTTGAAATCCGACACGGAACCCGAGTCACATTTATAAATTTAGGAGAAGAATGCTACAAGGATCTCCTGGTCGTCGATTTCATCTGGACTTTTCATGCGATTTTCATACCACCCGACAAAAATGGACCGAAATCGGTATTTTCGGACCAGATGGTGGCTAGGGTTCTAAATTCGACACGGAACCCGAGTCACAGTTATAAATTTAGAAGAAGAATGCTACAAGGATCTCCTGGTCGTCGATTTCATCAGGACTTTTCTTGAGATTTTCGTACCACACGACAAAAATGGACCGAAATCCGTATTTTCGGAACAGACGATGGCTAGGGTTTGAAATCCGACACGGAACCCGAGACACA
This sequence comes from Cicer yamashitae, assembly GCA_037974755.1. Taxonomy (NCBI): domain Eukaryota; kingdom Viridiplantae; phylum Streptophyta; class Magnoliopsida; order Fabales; family Fabaceae; genus Cicer; species Cicer yamashitae. The sequence continues at coordinate 31,110,458 of JBBPBQ010000003.1, forward strand.
GTTATAAATTTAGGAGATGAATGCTACAAGGATCTCCCGGTCGTCGATTTCATTTGGACTTTTCAGGCGATTTTCTAACCACCAAACAAAAATGGACCGAAATCGGTATTTTTGGACCAGACGATAGCTAAGGTTTGAAATCCGACACGGAACCCGAGACACAATTATAAATTTAGGAGACGAATGCTACAAGTTTGTTCGGTAGTCGATTTCATCTGGACTTTTCGGGCGATTTTCGTACCACCCGACAAAAATGGACCGAAATCGTTATTTTTGGACCAGACGATGGCTAGGGTTTGAAATCCGACACGGAACTCGAGACAAAGTTATAAATTTAGGACACGAATGCTACAAGAATCTCCGGGTCGTCGATTTCATCTGGACTTTTTGGGCGATTTTCGGACCAGATGATGGCTAGGGTTTGAAATCCGACACGGAACCCGAGTCACAGTTTTAAATTTAGGAGAAGAATGCTACAAGGATCTCCTGGTCGTCGATTTCATCTGGGTTTTTCTTGCGATTTTCGTACCACACGACAAAAATGGACCGAAATCGTTATTTTTGGACCAAACGATGGCTAGGGTTTGAAATCCGACACGGAACCCGAGACAGAGTTATAAATTTAGGAGAAGAATGCTACAAGAATCTCCCGGTCGTCGATTTGATCTGGACTTTTCGGGCGATTTTCGTACAACCCGACAAAAATGGATCGAAATCGGTATTTTCAGACCAGACGATGGCTAGGGATTGAAATCCGACACGGAACCCGAGACACAGTTATAAATTTTGGAGAAGAATGCTACAAGGATCTCTCGGTCGTCGATTTCATTTGGACTTTTCTTGCGATTTTCGTACCACACGACAAAAATTGACCGAAATCCGTATTTTCGGAACAGACGATGGCTAGGGTTTGAAATCCGACACGGAACCCGAGACACGGTTATAAATTTAGGAGACGAATGCTACAAGGATCTCCTGGTCGTCGATTTCATCTTTACTTTTCAAGCGATTTTCGTACCACCCGACAAAAATGGACCGAAATCGGTATTTTCGGACCAGATGATGGCTAGGGTTTGAAATCCAACACGGAACCCGAGACACAGTTATAAATTTAGGAGATGAATGCTACAAGGATCTCCTGGTCGTCGATTTCATCTAGACTTTTCGGGCGATTTTCGTACCACCCGACAAAAATGGACCGAAATCGTTATTTTTGGACCAGACGATGGCTAGGGTTTGAAATCCGACACGGAACCCGAGACACAATTATAAATTTAGGAGAGGAATGCTACAAGGATCTCTTGGTCGTCGATTTGATCTGGACTTTTCGAGCGATTTTCGTACCACCCGACAAAAATGGACCGAAATCGGTATTTTCGGACCAGATGAAGGCTAGGTTTTGAAATCCGACACGGAACCCGAGACACTGTTATAAATTTTGGAGAAGAATGCTACAAGGATCTCTCGGTCGTCGATTTCATCTGGACTTTTCTTGCGATTTTCGTACCACACGACAAAAATGGACCGAAATCCGTATTTTCGGAACAGACGATGGCTAGGGTTTGAAATCCGACACGGAACCCGAGACACAGTTATAAATTTAGGAGATGAATGCTACAAGGATCTCCCGGTCGTCGATTTCATCTGGACTTTTCAGGCGATTTTCTATCCACCAGACAAAAATGGACCGAAATCGGTATTTTTGGACCAGACGATAGCTAGGGTTTGAAATCCGACACGGAACCCGAGACACAATTATAAATTTAGGAGACGAATGCTATAAGTTTCTTCGGTATTCGATTTCATCTGGACTTTTCGGGCGATTTTCGTACCACCCGACAAAAATGGACCGAAATCGGTATTTTCGGACCAGATGATGGCTAGGGTTTGAAATCCGACACGGAACCCGAGACACAGTTATAAATTTTGGAGAAGAATGCTACAAGGATCTCTCGGTCGTCGATTTGATCTGGACTTTTCTTGCGATTTTCGTACCACACGACAAAAATGGACCGAAATCCGTATTTTCGGAACAGATGATGGCTAGGGTTTGAAATCCAACACGGAACCCAAGACACAGTTATAAATTTAGGAGATGAATGCTACAAGGATCTCCCGGTCGTCGATTTCATCTGGACTTTTCAGGCGATTTTCTAACCACCAGACAAAAATGGACTGTAATCGGTATTTTTGGACCAGACGATAGCTAGGGTTTGAAATCCGACACGGAACCCGAGACACAATTATAAATTTAGGAGACGAATGCCACAAGTTTCTTCGGTAGTCGATTTCACTGGGACTTTTCGGGCGATTTTCGTACCACCCGACAAAAATGGACCGAAATCGTTATTTTTGGACCAGACGATGGCTAGGGTTTGAAATCCGACACGGAACTCGAGACACAGTTATAAATTTAGGAGACGAATGCTACAAGGATCTCCTGGTCGTCGATTTCATCTGGACTTTTCGGCCGATTTTCGTACCACACGATAAAAATGGACCGAAATCGTTATTTTTGGACCAAACGATGGCTAGGGTTTGAAATCCGACACGGAACCCGAGACAGAGTTATAAATTTAGGAGAAGAATGCTACAAGAATCTCCCGGTCGTCGATTTGATCTGGACTTTTCGGGCGATTTTCGTACAACCCGACAAAAATGGATCAAAATCGGTATTTTCAGACCAGACGATGGCTAGGGATTGAAATCCGACACGGAACCCGTGACACAGTTATAAATTTTGGAGAAGAATGCTACAAGGATCTCTCGGTCGTCGATTTCATCTGGACTTTTCTTGCGATTTTCGTACCACACGACAAAAATTGACCGAAATCTGTATTTTCGGAACAGACGATGGCTAGGGTTTGAAATCCGACACGGAACCCGAGACACGGTTATAAATTTAGGAGACGAATGCTACAAGGATCTCCTGGTCGTCGATTTCATCTTTACTTTTCAAGCGATTTTCGTACCACCCGACAAAAATGGACCGAAATCGGTATTTTCGGACCAGATGATGGCTAGGGTTTGAAATCCAACACGGAACCCGAAACACAGTTATAAATTTAGGAGATGAATGCTACAAGGATCTCCTGGTCGTCGATTTCATCTAGACTTTTCGGGCGATTTTCGTACCACCCGACAAAAATGGACCGAAATCGTTATTTTTGGACCAGACGATGGCTAGGGTTTGAAATCCGACACGGAACCCGAGACACAATTATAAATTTAGGAGAGGAATGCTACAAGGATCTCTTGGTCGTCGATTTGATCTGGACTTTTCGAGCGATTTTCGTACCACCCGACAAAAATGGACCGAAATCGGTATTTTCGGACCAGATGAAGGCTAGGTTTTGAAATCCGACACGGAACCCGAGACACTGTTATAAATTTTGGAGAAGAATGCTACAAGGATCTCTCGGTCGTCGATTTCATCTGGACTTTTCTTGCGATTTTCGTACCACACGACAAAAATGGACCGAAATCCGTATTTTCGGAACAGACGATGGCTAGGGTTTGAAATCCGACACGGAACCCGAGACACAGTTATAAATTTAGGAGATGAATGCTACAAGGATCTCCCGGTCGTCGATTTCATCTGGACTTTTCAGGCGATTTTCTAACCACCAGACAAAAATGGACCGAAATCGGTATTTTTGGACCAGACGATAGCTAGGGTTTGAAATCCGACACGGAACCCGAGACACAATTATAAATTTAGGAGACGAATGCTATGAGTTTCTTCGGTATTCGATTTCATCTGGACTTTTCGGGCGATTTTCGTACCACCCGACAAAAATGGACCGAAATCGTTATTTTTGGACCAGACGATGGCTAGGGTTTGAAATCCGACACGGAACTCGAGACAAAGTTATAAATTTAGGACACGAATGCTACAAGAATCTCCGGGTCGTCGATTTCATCTGGACTTTTCGGGCGATTTTCGGACCAGATGATGGCTAGGGTTTGAAATCCGACACGGAACCCGAGTCACAGTTTTAAATTTAGGAGAAGAATCCTACAAGGATCTCCTGGTCGTCGATTTCATCTAGACTTTTCGGGCGATTTTCGTACCACCCGACAAAAATGGACCGAAATCGTTATTTTTGGACCAGACGATGGCTAGGGTTTGAAATCCGACACGGAACCCGAGACACAATTATAAATTTAGGAGAGGAATGCTACAAGGATCTCTTGGTCGTCGATTTGATCTGGACTTTTCGAGCGATTTTCGTACCACCCGACAAAAATGGACCGAAATCGGTATTTTCGGACCAGATGAAGGCTAGGTTTTGAAATCCGACACGGAACCCGAGACACAGTTATAAATTTAGGAGATGAATGCTACAAGGATCTCCCGGTCGTCGATTTCATCTGGACTTTTCAGGCGATTTTCTAACCACCAGACAAAAATGGACCGAAATCGGTATTTTTGGACCAGACGATAGCTAGGGTTTGAAATCCGACAAGGAACCCGAGACACAATTATAAATTTAGGAGACGAATGCTATAAGTTTCTTCGGTATTCGATTTCATCTGGACTTTTCGGGCGATTTTCGTACCACCCGACAAAAATGGACCGAAATCGTTATTTTTGGACCAAACGATGGCTAGGGTTTGAAATCCGACACGGAACTCGAGACAAAGTTATAAATTTAGGACACGAATGCTACAAGAATCTCCGGGTCGTCGATTTCATCTGGACTTTTCGGGCGATTTTCGGACCTGATGATGGCTAGGGTTTGAAATCCGACACGGAACCCGAGTCACAGTTTTAAATTTAGGAGAAGAATGCTACAAGGATCTCCTGGTCGTCGATTTCATCTGGGTTTTTCTTGCGATTTTCGTACCACACGACAAAAATGGACCGAAATCGTTATTTTTGGACCAAACGATGGCTAGGGTTTGAAATCCGACACGGAACCCGAGACAGAGTTATAAATTTAGGAGAAGAATGCTACAAGAATCTCCCGGTCGTCGATTTGATCTGGACTTTTCGGGCGATTTTCGTACAACCCGACAAAAATGGATCGAAATCGGTATTTTCAGACCAGACGATGGCTAGGGATTGAAATCCGACACGGAACCCGAGACACAGTTATAAATTTTGGAGTAGAATGCTACAAGGATCTCTCGGTCGTCGATTTCATCTGGGCTTTTCTTGCGATTTTCGTACCACACGACAAAAATTGACCGAAATCCGTATTTTCGGAACAGACGATGGCTAGGGTTTGAAATCCGACACGGAACCCGAGACACGGTTATAAATTTAGGAGACGAATGCTACAAGGATCTCCTGGTCGTCGATTTCATCTTTACTTTTCAAGCGATTTTCGTACCACCCGACAAAAATGGACCGAAATCGGTATTTTCGGACCAGATGATGGCTAGGGTTTGAAATCCAACACGGAACCCGAAACACAGTTATAAATTTAGGAGATGAATGCTACAAGGATCTCCTGGTCGTCGATTTCATCTAGACTTTTCGGGCGATTTTCGTACCACCCGACAAAAATGGACCGAAATCGTTATTTTTGGACCAGACGATGGCTAGGGTTTGAAATCCGACACGGAACCCGAGACACAATTATAAATTTAGGAGAAGAATGCTACAAGGATCTCTTGGTCGTCGATTTGATCTGGACTTTTCGAGCGATTTTCGTACCACCCGACAAAAATGGACCGAAATCGGTATTTTCGGACCAGATGAAGGCTAGGGTTTGAAATCCGACACGGAACCCGAGACACTGTTATAAATTTTGGAGAAGAATGCTACAAGGATCTCTCGGTCGTCGATTTCATCTGGACTTTTCTTGCGATTTCGTACCACACGACAAAAATGGACCGAAATCCGTATTTTCGGAACAGACGATGGCTAGGGTTTGAAATCCGACACGGAACCCGAGACACAGTTATAAATTTAGGAGATGAATGCTACAAGGATCTCCCGGTCGTCGATTTCATCTGGACTTTTCAGGCGATTTTCTAACCACCAGACAAAAATGGACCGAAATCGGTATTTTTGGACCAGACGATAGCTAGGGTTTGAAATCCAACACGGAACCCGAGACACAATTATAAATTTAGGAGACGAATGCTATAAGTTTCTTCGGTATTCGATTTCATCTGGACTTTTCGGGCGATTTTCGTACCACCCGACAAAAATGGACCGAAATCGTTATTTTTGGACCAGACGATGGCTAGAGTTTGAAATCCGACACGGAACTCGAGACAAAGTTATAAATTTAGGACACGAATGCTACAAGAATCTCCGGGTCGTCGATTTCATCTGGACTTTTCGGGCGATTTTCGGACCAGATGATGGCTAGGGTTTGAAATCCGACACGGAACACGAGTCACAGTTTTAAATTTAGGAGAAGAATGCTACAAGGATCTCCTGGTCGTCGATTTCATCTGGGTTTTTCTTGCGATTTTCGTACCACACGACAAAAATGGACCGAAATCGTTATTTTTGGACCAAACGATGGCTAGGGTTTGAAATCCGACACGGAACCCGAGACAGAGTTATAAATTTAGGAGAAGAATGCTACAAGAATCTCCCGGTCGTCGATTTGATCTGGACTTTTCGGGCGATTTTCGTACAACCCGACAAAAATGGATCGAAATCGGTATTTTCAGACCAGACGATGGCTAGGGATTGAAATCCGACACGGAACCCGAGACACAGTTATAAATTTTGGAGAAGAATGCTACAAGGATCTCTCGGTCGTCGATTTCATTTGGACTTTTCTTGCGATTTTCGTACCACACGACAAAAATTGACCGAAATCCGTATTTTCGGAACAGACGATGGCTAGGGTTTGAAATCCGACACGGAACCCGAGACACGGTTATAAATTTAGGAGACGAATGCTACAAGGATCTCCTGGTCGTCGATTTCATCTTTACTTTTCAAGCGATTTTCGTACCACCCGACAAAAATGGACCGAAATCGGTATTTTCGGACCAGATGATGGCTAGGGTTTGAAATCCAACACGGAACCCGAAACACAGTTATAAATTTAGGAGATGAATGCTACAAGGATCTCCTGGTCGTCGATTTCATCTAGACTTTTCGGGCGATTTTCGTACCACCCGACAAAAATGGACCGAAATCGTTATTTTTGGACCAGACGATGGCTAGGGTTTGAAATCCGACACGGAACCCGAGACACAATTATAAATTTAGGAGAAGAATGCTACAAGGATCTCTTGGTCGTCGATTTGATCTGGACTTTTCGAGCGATTTTCGTACCACCCGACAAAAATGGACCGAAATCGGTATTTTCGGACCAGATGAAGGCTAGGGTTTGAAATCCGACACGGAACCCGAGACACTGTTATAAATTTTGGAGAAGAATGCTACAAGGATCTCTCGGTCGTCGATTTCATCTGGACTTTTCTTGCGATTTCGTACCACACGACAAAAATGGACCGAAATCCGTATTTTCGGAACAGACGATGGCTAGGGTTTGAAATCCGACACGGAACCCGAGACACAGTTATAAATTTAGGAGATGAATGCTACAAGGATCTCCCGGTCGTCGATTTCATCTGGACTTTTCAGGGGATTTTCTAACCACCAAACAAAAATGGACCGAAATCGGTATTTTTGGACCAGACGATAGCTAGGGTTTGAAATCCGACACGGAACCCGAGACACAATTATAAATTTAGGAGACGAATGCTATAAGTTTCTTCGGTATTCGATTTCATCTGGACTTTTCGGGCGATTTTCGTACCACCCGACAAAAATGGACCGAAATCGGTATTTTCGGACCAGATGATGGCTAGGGTTTGAAATCCGACACGGAACCCGAGACACAGTTATAAATTTTGGAGAAGAATGCTACAAGGATCTCTCGGTCGTCGATTTCATCTGGACTTTTCTTGCGATTTTCGTACCACACGACAAAAATGGACCGAAATCCGTATTTTCGGAACAGACCATGGCTAGGGTTTGAAATCCGACACGGAACCCGAGACACGGTTATAAAATTAGGAGACGAATGCTACAAGGATCTCCTGGTCGTCGATTTCATCTTTACTTTTCAGGCGATTTTCGTACCACCCGACAAAAATGGACCGAAATCGGTATTTTCGGACCAGATGATGGCTAGGGTTTAAAATCCAACACGGAACCCGAGACACAGTTATAAATTTAGGAGATGAATGCTACAAGGATCTCCTGGTCGTCGATTTCATCTAGACTTTTCGGGCGATTTTCGTACCACCCGACAAAAATGGACCGAAATCGTTATTTTTGGACCAGACGATGGCTAGGGTTTGAAATCCGACACGGAACCCGAGACACAATTATAAATTTAGGAGAGGAATGCTACAAGGATCTCTTGGTCGTCGATTTGATCTGGACTTTTCGAGCGATTTTCGTACCACCCGACAAAAATGGACCGAAATCGGTATTTTCGGACCAGATGAAGGCTAGGTTTTGAAATCCGACACGGAACCCGAGACACTGTTATAAATTTTGGAGAAGAATGCTACAAGGATCTCTCGGTCGTCGATTTCATCTGGACTTTTCTTGCGATTTTCGTACCACACGACAAAAATGGACCGAAATCCGTATTTTCGGAACAGACGATGGCTAGGGTTTGAAATCCGACACGGAACCCGAGACACAGTTATAAATTTAGGAGATGAATGCTACAAGGATCTCCCGGTCGTCGATTTCATCTGGACTTTTCAGGCGATTTTCTAACCACCAGACAAAAATGGACCGAAATCGGTATTTTTGGACCAGACGATAGCTAGGGTTTGAAATCCGACAAGGAACCCGAGACACAATTATAAATTTAGGAGACGAATGCTATAAGTTTCTTCGGTATTCGATTTCATCTGGACTTTTCGGGCGATTTTCGTACCACCCGACAAAAATGGACCGAAATCGTTATTTTTGGACCAAACGATGGCTAGGGTTTGAAATCCGACACGGAACTCGAGACAAAGTTATAAATTTAGGACACGAATGCTACAAGAATCTCCGGGTCGTCGATTTCATCTGGACTTTTCGGGCGATTTTCGGACCTGATGATGGCTAGGGTTTGAAATCCGACACGGAACCCGAGTCACAGTTTTAAATTTAGGAGAAGAATGCTACAAGGATCTCCTGGTCGTCGATTTCATCTGGGTTTTTCTTGCGATTTTCGTACCACACGACAAAAATGGACCGAAATCGTTATTTTTGGACCAAACGATGGCTAGGGTTTGAAATCCGACACGGAACCCGAGACAGAGTTATAAATTTAGGAGAAGAATGCTACAAGAATCTCCCGGTCGTCGATTTGATCTGGACTTTTCGGGCGATTTTCGTACAACCCGACAAAAATGGATCGAAATCGGTATTTTCAGACCAGACGATGGCTAGGGATTGAAATCCGACACGGAACCCGAGACACAGTTATAAATTTTGGAGTAGAATGCTACAAGGATCTCTCGGTCGTCGATTTCATCTGGGCTTTTCTTGCGATTTTCGTACCACACGACAAAAATTGACCGAAATCCGTATTTTCGGAACAGACGATGGCTAGGGTTTGAAATCCGACACGGAACCCGAGACACGGTTATAAATTTAGGAGACGAATGCTACAAGGATCTCCTGGTCGTCGATTTCATCTTTACTTTTCAAGCGATTTTCGTACCACCCGACAAAAATGGACCGAAATCGGTATTTTCGGACCAGATGATGGCTAGGGTTTGAAATCCAACACGGAACCCGAAACACAGTTATAAATTTAGGAGATGAATGCTACAAGGATCTCCTGGTCGTCGATTTCATCTAGACTTTTCGGGCGATTTTCGTACCACCCGACAAAAATGGACCGAAATCGTTATTTTTGGACCAGACGATGGCTAGGGTTTGAAATCCGACACGGAACCCGAGACACAATTATAAATTTAGGAGAAGAATGCTACAAGGATCTCTTGGTCGTCGATTTGATCTGGACTTTTCGAGCGATTTTCGTACCACCCGACAAAAATGGACCGAAATCGGTATTTTCGGACCAGATGAAGGCTAGGGTTTGAAATCCGACACGGAACCCGAGACACTGTTATAAATTTTGGAGAAGAATGCTACAAGGATCTCTCGGTCGTCGATTTCATCTGGACTTTTCTTGCGATTTCGTACCACACGACAAAAATGGACCGAAATCCGTATTTTCGGAACAGACGATGGCTAGGGTTTGAAATCCGACACGGAACCCGAGACACAGTTATAAATTTAGGAGATGAATGCTACAAGGATCTCCCGGTCGTCGATTTCATCTGGACTTTTCAGGGGATTTTCTAACCACCAAACAAAAATGGACCGAAATCGGTATTTTTGGACCAGACGATAGCTAGGGTTTGAAATCCGACACGGAACCCGAGACACAATTATAAATTTAGGAGACGAATGCTATAAGTTTCTTCGGTATTCGATTTCATCTGGACTTTTCGGGCGATTTTCGTACCACCCGACAAAAATGGACCGAAATCGGTATTTTCGGACCAGATGATGGCTAGGGTTTGAAATCCGACACGGAACCCGAGACACAGTTATAAATTTTGGAGAAGAATGCTACAACGATCTCTCGATCGTCGATTTCATCTGGACTTTTCTTGCGATTTTCGTACCACACGACAAAAATGGACCGAAATCCGTATTTTCGGAACAGACCATGGCTAGGGTTTGAAATCCGACACGGAACCCGAGACACGGTTATAAATTTAGGAGACGAATGCTACAAGGATCTCCTGGTCGTCGATTTCATCTTTACTTTTCAGGCGATTTTCGTACCACCCGACAAAAATGGACCAAAATCGGTAATTTCGGACCAGATGATGGCTAGGGTTTGAAATCCAACATGGAACCCGAGACACAATTATAAATTTAGGAGATGAATGCTACAAGGATCTCCTGGTCGTCGATTTCATCTAGACTTTTCGGGCGATTTTCGTACCACCCGACAAAAATGGACCGAAATCGTTATTTTTGGACCACACGATGGCTAGGGTTTGAAATCCGACACGGAACCCGAGACACAATTATAAATTTAGGAGAAGAATGCTACAAGGATCTCTTGGTCGTCGATTTGATCTGGACTTTTCGACCGATTTTCGTACCACCCGACAAAAATGGACCGAAATCGGTATTTTCGGACCAGATGAAGGCTAGGGTTTGAAATCCGACACGGAACCCGAGACACTGTTATAAATTTTGGAGAAGAATGCTACAAGGATCTCTCGGTCGTCGATTTCATCTGGACTTTTCTTGCGATTTTCGTACCACACGACAAAAATGGACCGAAATCCGTATTTTCGGAACAGACGATGGCTAGGGTTTGAAATCCGACACGGAACCCGAGACACAGTTATAAATTTAGGAGATGAATGCTACAAGGATCTCCCGGTCGTCGATTTCATCTGGACTTTTCAGGCGATTTTCTAACCACCAGACAAAAATGGACCGAAATCGGTATTTTTGGACCAGACGATAGCTAGGGTTTGAAATCCGACAAGGAACCCGAGACACAATTATAAATTTAGGAGACGAATGCTATAAGTTTCTTCGGTATTCGATTTCATCTGGACTTTTCGGGCGATTTTCGTACCACCCGACAAAAATGGACCGAAATCGTTATTTTTGGACCAGACGATGGCTAGGGTTTGAAATCCGACACGGAACTCGAGACAAAGTTATAAATTTAGGACACGAATGCTACAAGAATCTCCGGGTCGTCGATTTCATCTGGACTTTTTGGGCGATTTTCGGACCAGATGATGGCTAGGGTTTGAAATCCGACACGGAACCCGAGTCACAGTTTTAAATTTAGGAGAAGAATGCTACAAGGATCTCCTGGTCGTCGATTTCATCTGGGTTTTTCTTGCGATTTTCGTACCACACGACAAAAATGGACCGAAATCGTTATTTTTGGACCAAACGATGGCTAGGGTTTGAAATCCGACACGGAACCCGAGACAGAGTTATAAATTTAGGAGAAGAATGCTACAAGAATCTCCCGGTCGTCGATTTGATCTGGACTTTTCGGGCGATTTTCGTACAACCCGACAAAAATGGATCGAAATCGGTATTTTCAGACCAGACGATGGCTAGGGATTGAAATCCGACACGGAACCCGAGACACAGTTATAAATTTTGGAGAAGAATGCTACAAGGATCTCTCGGTCGTCGATTTCATTTGGACTTTTCTTGCGATTTTCGTACCACACGACAAAAATTGACCGAAATCCGTATTTTCGGAACAGACGATGGCTAGGGTTTGAAATCCGACACGGAACCCGAGACACGGTTATAAATTTAGGAGACGAATGCTACAAGGATCTCCTGGTCGTCGATTTCATCTTTACTTTTCAAGCGATTTTCGTACCACCCGACAAAAATGGACCGAAATCGGTATTTTCGGACCAGATGATGGCTAGGGTTTGAAATCCAACACGGAACCCGAGACACAGTTATAAATTTAGGAGATGAATGCTACAAGGATCTCCTGGTCGTCGATTTCATCTAGACTTTTCGGGCGATTTTCGTACCACCCGACAAAAATGGACCGAAATCGTTATTTTTGGACCAGACGATGGCTAGGGTTTGAAATCCGACACGGAACCCGAGACACAATTATAAATTTAGGAGAAGAATGCTACAAGGATCTCTTGGTCGTCGATTTGATCTGGACTTTTCGAGCGATTTTCGTACCACCCGACAAAAATGGACCGAAATCGGTATTTTCGGACCAGATGAAGGCTAGGGTTTGAAATCCGACACAGAACCCGAGACACTGTTATAAATTTTGGAGAACAATGCTACAAGGATCTCTCGGTCGTCGATTTCATCTGGACTTTTCTTGCGATTTTCGTACCACACGACAAAAATGGACTGAAATCCGTATTTTCGGAACAGACGATGGCTAGGGTTTGAAATCCGACACGGAACCCGAGACACAATTATAAATTTAGGAGACGAATGCTATAAGTTTCTTCGGTATTCGATTTCATCTGGACTTTTCGGGCGATTTTCGTACCACCCGACAAAAATGGACCGAAATCGGTATTTTCGGACCAGATGATGGCTAGGGTTTGAAATCCGACACGGAACCCGAGACACAGTTATAAATTTTGGAGAAGAATGCTACAAGGATCTCTCGGTCGTCGATTTGATCTGGACTTTTCTTGCGATTTTCGTACCACACGACAAAAATGGACCGAAATCCGTATTTTCGGAACAGATGATGGCTAGGGTTTGAAATCCAACACGGAACCCAAGACACAGTTATAAATTTAGGAGATGAATGCTACAAGGATCTCCCGGTCGTCGATTTCATCTGGACTTTTCAGGCGATTTTCTAACCACCAGACAAAAATGGACCGAAATCGGTATTTTTGGACCAGACGATAGCTAGGGTTTGAAATCCGACACGGAACCCGAGACACAATTATAAATTTAGGAGACGAATGCTATGAGTTTCTTCGGTATTCGATTTCATCTGGACTTTTCGGGCGATTTTCGTACCACCCGACAAAAATGGACCGAAATCGTTATTTTTGGACCAGACGATGGCTAGGGTTTGAAATCCGACACGGAACTCGAGACAAAGTTATAAATTTAGGACACGAATGCTACAAGAATCTCCGGGTCGTCGATTTCATCTGGACTTTTTGGGCGATTTTCGGACCAGATGATGGCTAGGGTTTGAAATCCGACACGGAACCCGAGTCACAGTTTTAAATTTAGGAGAAGAATGCTACAAGGATCTCCTGGTCGTCGATTTCATCTGGGTTTTTCTTGCGATTTTCGTACCACACGACAAAAATGGACCGAAATCGTTATTTTTGGACCAAACGATGGCTAGGGTTTGAAATCCGACACGGAACCCGAGACAGAGTTATAAATTTAGGAGAAGAATGCTACAAGAATCTCCCGGTCGTCGATTTGATCTGGACTTTTCGGGCGATTTTCGTACAACCCGACAAAAATGGATCGAAATCGGTATTTTCAGACCAGACGATGGCTAGGGATTGAAATCCGACACGGAACCCGAGACACAGTTATAAATTTTGGAGAAGAATGCTACAAGGATCTCTCGGTCGTCGATTTCATTTGGACTTTTCTTGCGATTTTCGTACCACACGACAAAAATTGACCGAAATCCGTATTTTCGGAACAGACGATGGCTAGGGTTTGAAATCCGACACGGAACCCGAGACACGGTTATAAATTTAGGAGACGAATGCTACAAGGATCTCCTGGTCGTCGATTTCATCTTTACTTTTCAAGCGATTTTCGTACCACCCGACAAAAATGGACCGAAATCGGTATTTTCGGACCAGATGATGGCTAGGGTTTGAAATCCAACACGGAACCCGAAACACAGTTATAAATTTAGGAGATGAATGCTACAAGGATCTCCTGGTCGTCGATTTCATCTAGACTTTTCGGGCGATTTTCGTACCACCCGACAAAAATGGACCGAAATCGTTATTTTTGGACCAGACGATGGCTAGGGTTTGAAATCCGACACGGAACCCGAGACACAATTATAAATTTAGGAGAAGAATGCTACAAGGATCTCTTGGTCGTCGATTTGATCTGGACTTTTCGAGCGATTTTCGTACCACCCGACAAAAATGGACCGAAATCGGTATTTTCGGACCAGATGAAGGCTAGGGTTTGAAATCCGACACGGAACCCGAGACACTGTTATAAATTTTGGAGAAGAATGCTACAAGGATCTCTCGGTCGTCGATTTCATCTGGACTTTTCTTGCGATTTCGTACCACACGACAAAAATGGACCGAAATCCGTATTTTCGGAACAGACGATGGCTAGGGTTTGAAATCCGACACGGAACCCGAGACACAGTTATAAATTTAGGAGATGAATGCTACAAGGATCTCCCGGTCGTCGATTTCATCTGGACTTTTCAGGGGATTTTCTAACCACCAAACAAAAATGGACCGAAATCGGTATTTTTGGACCAGACGATAGCTAGGGTTTGAAATCCGACACGGAACCCGAGACACAATTATAAATTTAGGAGACGAATGCTATAAGTTTCTTCGGTATTCGATTTCATCTGGACTTTTCGGGCGATTTTCGTACCACCCGACAAAAATGGACCGAAATCGGTATTTTCGGACCAGATGATGGCTAGGGTTTGAAATCCGACACGGAACCCGAGACACAGTTATAAATTTTGGAGAAGAATGCTACAACGATCTCTCGATCGTCGATTTCATCTGGACTTTTCTTGCGATTTTCGTACCACACGACAAAAATGGACCGAAATCCGTATTTTCGGAACAGACCATGGCTAGGGTTTGAAATCCGACACGGAACCCGAGACACGGTTATAAATTTAGGAGACGAATGCTACAAGGATCTCCTGGTCGTCGATTTCATCTTTACTTTTCAGGCGATTTTCGTACCACCCGACAAAAATGGACCAAAATCGGTAATTTCGGACCAGATGATGGCTAGGGTTTGAAATCCAACATGGAACCCGAGACACAATTATAAATTTAGGAGATGAATGCTACAAGGATCTCCTGGTCGTCGATTTCATCTAGACTTTTCGGGCGATTTTCGTACCACCCGACAAAAATGGACCGAAATCGTTATTTTTGGACCACACGATGGCTAGGGTTTGAAATCCGACACGGAACCCGAGACACAATTATAAATTTAGGAGAAGAATGCTACAAGGATCTCTTGGTCGTCGATTTGATCTGGACTTTTCGACCGATTTTCGTACCACCCGACAAAAATGGACCGAAATCGGTATTTTCGGACCAGATGAAGGCTAGGGTTTGAAATCCGACACGGAACCCGAGACACTGTTATAAATTTTGGAGAAGAATGCTACAAGGATCTCTCAGTCGTCGATTTCATCTGGACTTTTCTTGCGATTTTCGTACCACACGACAAAAATGGACCGAAATCCGTATTTTCGGAACAGACGATGGCTAGGGTTTGAAATCCGACACGGAACCCAAGACACAGTTATAAATTTAGGAGATGAATGTTACAAGGATCTCCCGGTCGTCGATTTCATCTGGACTTTTCAGGCGATTTTCTAACCACCAGACAAAAATGGACCGAAATCGGTATTTTTGGACTAGACGATAGCTAGGGTTTGAAATCCGACACGGAACCTGAGACACAATTATAAATTTAGGAGACGAATGCTACAAGTTTCTTCGGTAGTCGATTTCATCTGGACTTTTCGGGCGATTTTCGTACCACCCGACAAAAATGGACCGAAATCGTTATTTTTGGACCAGACGATGGCTAGGGTTTGAAATCCGACACGGAACTTGAGAGACAGTTATAAATTTAGGAGACGAATGCTACAAGGATCTCCTGGTCGTCGATTTCATCTGGACTTTTCGGGCGATTTTCGGACCATATGATCGCTACGGTTTGAAATCCGACACGGAACCCGACTCACAGTTATAAATTTAGGAGAAGAATGCTACAAGGATCTCCTGGTCGTCGATTTCATCTGGACTTTTCTTGCGATTTTCGTACCACACGACAAAAATGGACCGAAATCGTTATTTTTGGACCAAACGATGGGTAGGGTTTGAAATCCGACATGGAACCCGAGACAGAGTTATAAATTTAGGAGAAGAATGCTACAAGAATCTCCCGGTCGTCGATTTGATCTGGACTTTTCGGGCGATTTTCGTACAACCCGACAAAAATGGATCGAAATCGGTATTTTCAGACCAGACGATGGCTAGGGTTTGAAATCCGACACGGAACCCGAGACAGAGTTATAAATTTCGGAGACGAATGCTACAAGGATCTCCCAGTCGATTTCATCTGGACGTTTTGGGCGGTTTTCGTACCACCCGACAAAAATGGACCGAAATCGGTATTTTCGGACCAGATGATGGCTAGGGTTTGAAAACCGACACGGAACTCGAGACACAGTTATAAATTTAGGAGATGAATGCTACAAGGATCTCCCGGTCGTCGATTTCATCTGGACTTTTCGGGCGATTTTCGTACCACACGACAAAAATGAACCGAAATCATTATTTTCATAATAGACGATGGCTAGGGTTTGAAATCCGACATGGAACCCGAGACACAATTATAAATTTAAGAGAAGAATGCTACAAGGATTTCTCGGTCGTCGATTTCATCTGGACTTTTCGGGCGATTTTCTAACCACCAGACAAAAATGGACTGAAATCTGTATTTTTGGACCAGACGATAGCTAGGGGTTGAAATCCGACACGGAACCCGAGACACAATTATAAATTTAGGAGAAGAATGCTACAAGTTTCTTCAGTAGTCGATTTCATCTGGACTTTTCGGGCGATTTTCGTACCACCCGACAAAAATGGACCGAAATCGGTATTTTCGGACCAGATGATGGCTAGGGTTTGAAATCCGACACAGAACCCGAGACACAGTTATAAATTTTGGAGAAGAATGCTACAAGGATCTCTCGGTCGTCGATTTCATATGGACTTTTCTTGCGATTTTCGTACCACACGACAAAAATGGACCGAAATCCGTATTTTCGGTACTGACGATGGCTAGTGTTTGAAATCCGACACGGAACCCGAGACACGGTTATAAATTTAGGAGACGAATGCTACAAGGATCTCCTGGTCGTCGATTTCATCTTTACTTTTCAGGCGATTTTCGTACCACCCGACAAAAATGGAC
>JBBPBQ010000003.1:31138816-31172657 GCA_037974755.1 Cicer yamashitae
CAGACGATAGCTAGGGTTTGAAATCCGACACGGAACCCGAGACACAATTATAAATTTAGGAGACGAATGCTACAAGTTTCTTCGGTAGTCGATTTCATCTGGACTTTTCGGGCGATTTTCGTACCACCCGACAAAAATGGACCGAAATCGTTATTTTTGGACCAGACGATGGCTAGGGTTTGAAATCCGACACGGAACTCAAGACACAGTTATAAATTTAGGAGACGAATGCTACAAGGACCTCCTGGTCGTCGATTTCATCTGGACTTTTCGGGCGATTATCTGACCAGATGATGGCTAGGGTTTGAAATCCGACACGGAACCCGAGTCACAGTTATAAATTTAGGAGAAGAATGCTACAAGGATCTCCTGGTCGTCGATTTCATCTCGACTTTTCTTGCGATTTTCGTACCACACGACAAAAATGGACCGAAATCGGTATTTTCGGACCAGATGATGGCTAGGGTTTGAAATCCTACACGGAACCCGAGACACAGTTATAAATTTAGGAGATGAATGCTACAAGGATCTCCTGGTCGTCGATTTCATCTAGACTTTTCGGGCGATTTTCATACCACCCGACAAAAATGGACCGAAATCGTTATTTTTTTAACAAACGATGGCTAGGGTTTGAAATCCGACACGGAACCCGAGACACAATTATAAATTTAGGAGAAGAATGCTACAAGGATCTCCTGGTCGCCGATTTGATCTGGACTTTTCGAGCGATTTTCGTACCACGCGACAAAAATGATCCGAAATCGGTATTTTCGGACCAGATGATGGCTAGGGTTTGAAATCCGACACGGAACCCGAGACACAGTTATAAATTTTGGAGAAGAATGCTACAAGGATCTCTCGGTCGTCGATTTCATCTGGACTTTTCTTGCGATTTTCGTACCACACGACAAAAATGGACCGAAATCCGTATTTTCGGAACAGACGATGGCTAGGGTTTGAAATCCGACACGGAACCCGAGACACAGTTATAAATTTAGGAGATGAATGCTACAAGGATCTCCCGGTCGTCGATTTCATCTGGACTTTTCAGGCGATTTTCTAACCACCAGACAAAAATGGACCGAAATCGGTATTTTTGGACCAGACGATAGCTAGGGTTTGAAATCCGACACGGAACCCGAGACACAATTATAAATTTAGGAGACGAATGCCACAAGTTTCTTCGGTAGTCGATTTCATCTGGACTTTTCGGGCGATTTTCGTACCACCCGACAAAAATGGACCGAAATCGGTATTTTCGGACCAGATGATGGCTAGGGTTTGAAATCCGACACGGAACTCGAGACACGGTTATAAATTTAGGAGACGAATGCTACAAGGATCTCCTGGTCGTCGATTTCATCTTTACTTTTCAGGCGATTTTCGTACCACCTGACAAAAATGGACCGAAATCGGTATTTTCGGACCAGATGATGGCTAGGGTTTGAAATCCTACACGGAACCCGAGACACAGTTATAAATTTAGGAGATGAATGCTACAAGGATCTCCTGGTCGTCGATTTCATCTAGACTTTTCGGGCGATTTTCATACCACCCAACAAAAATGGACCGAAATCGTTATTTTTTTAACAGACGATGGCTAGGGTTTGAAATCCGACACGGAACCCGAGACACAATTATAAATTTAAGAGAGGAATGATACAAGGATCTCCCAGTCGTCGATTTCATCTGGACTTTTCGGGCGATTTTCTAACCACCAGACAAAAATGGACCGAAATCGGTATTTTTGGACCAGACGATAGCTAGGGGTTGAAATCCGACACGGAACCCGAGACACAATTATAAATTTAGGAGAAGAATGCTACAAGTTTCTTCGGTAGTCGATTTCATCTGGACTTTTCGGGCGATTTTCGTACCACCCGACAAAAATGGACCGAAATCGGTATTTTCGGACCAGATGATGGCTAGGGTTTGAAATCCTACACGGAACCCGAGACACAGTTATAAATTTAGGAGATGAATGCTACAAGGATCTCCTGGTCGTCGATTTCATCTAGACTTTTCGGGCGATTTTCATACCACCCGACAAAAATGGACCGAAATCGTTATTTTTTTAACAGACGATGGCTAGGGTTTGAAATCCGACACGGAACCCGAGACACAATTATAAATTTAGGAGAAGAATGCTACAAGTTTCTTCGGTAGTCGATTTCATCTGGACTTTTCGGGCGATTTTCGTACCACCCGACAAAAATGGACCGAAATCGGTATTTTCGGACCAGATGATGGCTAGGGTTTGAAATCCGACACGGAACCCGAGACACAGTTATAAATTTTGGAGAAGAATGCTACAAGGATCTCTCGGTCGTCGATTTGATCTGGACTTTTCTTGCGATTTTCGTACCACACGACAAAAATGGACCGAAATCCGTATTTTCGGAACAGACGATGGCTAGGGTTTGAAATCCAACACGGAACCCAAGACACAGTTATAAATTTAGGAGATGAATGCTACAAGGATCTCCCGGTCGTCGATTTCATCTGGACTTTTCAGGCGATTTTCTAACCACCAGACAAAAATGGACTGTAATCGGTATTTTTGGACCAGACGATAGCTAGGGTTTGAAATCCGACACGGAACCCGAGACACAATTATAAATTTAGGAGACGAATGCCACAAGTTTCTTCGGTAGTCGATTTCACTGGGACTTTTCGGGCGATTTTCGTACCACCCGACAAAAATGGACCGAAATCGTTATTTTTGGACCAGACGATGGCTAGGGTTTGAAATCCGACACGGAACTCGAGACACAGTTATAAATTTAGGAGACGAATGCTACAAGGATCTCCTGGTCGTCGATTTCATCTGGACTTTTCGGCCGATTTTCGTACCACACGATAAAAATGGACCGAAATCGTTATTTTTTGACCAAACGATGGCTAGGGTTTGAAATCCGACACGGAACCCGAGACAGAGTTATAAATTTAGGAGAAGAATGCTACAAGAATCTCCCGGTCGTCGATTTGATCTGGACTTTTCGGGCGATTTTCGTACAACCCGACAAAAATGGATCGAAATCGGTATTTTCAGACCAGACGATGGCTAGGGTTTGAAATCCGACACGGAACTCGAGACACAGTTATAAATTTAGGAGACGAATGCTACAAGGATCTCCTGGTCGTCGATTTCATCTGGACTTTTTCGGGCGATTTTCGGACCAGATGATGGCTAGGGTTTGAAATCCGACACGGAACCCGAGTCACAGTTATAAATTTAGGAGAAGAATGCTACAAGGATCTCCTAGTCGTCGATTTCATCTGGACTTTTCTTGCGATTTTCGTACCACACGACAAAAATGGACCGAAATCGTTATTTTTGGACCAAACGATGGCTAGGGTTTGAAATCCGACACGGAACCCGAGACAGAGTTATAAATTTAGGAGAAGAATGCTACAAGAATCTCCCGGTCGTCGATTTGATCTGGACTTTTCGGGCGATTTTCGTACAACCCGACAAAAATGGATCGAAATCGGTATTTTCAGACCAGACGATGGCTAGGGTTTGAAATCCGACACGGAACCCGAGACAAAGTTATAAATTTCGGAGACGAATGCTACAAGGATCTCCCAGTCGATTTCATCTGGACTTTTTGGGCGGTTTTCGTACCACCCGACAAAAATGGACCGAAATCGGTATTTTCGGACCAGATGATGGCTAGGGTTTGAAAACCGACACGGAACCCGAGATAAAGTTATAAATTTAGGAGATGAATGCTACAAGGATCTCCCGGTCGTCGATTTCATCTGGACTTTTCGGGCGATTTTCGTACCACACGACAAAAATGGACCGAAATCATTATTTTCAGAACAGACGATGGCTAGGGTTTGAAATCCAACATGGAACCCGAGACACAATTATAAATTTAAGAGAAGAATGCTACAAGGATTTCCCGGTCGTCGATTTCATCTGGACTTTTCGGGCGATTTTCTAACCACCAGACAAAAATGGACCGAAATCGGTATTTTTGGACCAGACGATAGCTAGGGGTTGAAATCCGACACGGAACCCGAGACACAATTATAAATTTAGGAGAAGAATGCTACAAGTTTCTTTGGTAGTCGATTTCATCTGGACTTTTCGGGCGATTTTCGTACCACCCGACAAAAATGGACCGAAATCGGTTTTTTCAGACCAGATGATGGCTACGATTTGAAATCCGACACGGAACCCGAGACACAGTTATAAATTTTGGAGAAGAATGCTACAAGGATCTCTCGGTCGTCGATTTCATTTGGACTTTTCTTGCGATTTTCGTACCACACGACAAAAATGGACCGAAATCCGTATTTTCGGAACAGACGATGGCTAGGGTTTGAAATCCGACACGGAACCCGAGACACGGTTATAAATTTAGGAGACGAATGCTACAAGGATCTCCTGGTCGTCGATTTCATCTTTACTTTTCAAGCGATTTTCGTACCACCCGACAAAAATGGACCGAAATCGGTATTTTCGGACCAGATGATGGCTAGGGTTTGAAATCCAACACGGAACCCGAAACACAGTTATAAATTTAGGAGATGAATGCTACAAGGATCTCCTGGTCGTCGATTTCATCTAGACTTTTCGGGCGATTTTCGTACCACCCGACAAAAATGGACCGAAATCGTTATTTTTGGACCAGACGATGGCTAGGGTTTGAAATCCGACACGGAACCCGAGACACAATTATAAATTTAGGAGAAGAATGCTACAAGGATCTCTTGGTCGTCGATTTGATCTGGACTTTTCGAGCGATTTTCGTACCACCCGATAAAAATGGACCGAAATCGGTATTTTCGGACCAGATGATGGCTAGGGTTTGAAATCCGACACGGAACCCGAGACACAGTTATAAATTTTGGAGAAGAATGCTACAAGGATCTCTCGGTCGTCGATTTCATCTGGACTTTTCTTGCAATTTTCGTACCACACAACAAAAATGGACCGAAATCCGTATTTTCAGAACAGACGATGGCTAGGGTTTTAAATCCGACACGGAACCCGAGACACAATTATAAATTTAAGAGAAGAATGCTACAAGGATCTCCCGGTCGTCGATTTCATCTGGACTTTTCGGGCAATTTTCTAACCACCAGACAAAAATGGACCGAAATCGGTATTTTTGGACCAGACGATAGCTAGAGTTTGAAATCCGACACAGAACCCGAGACACAATTATAAATTTAGGAGACGAATGCTACAAGTATCTTCGGTAGTCGATTTCATCATGATTTTTTGGGCGTTTTTCGTACCACCCGAGAAATATGGACCGAAATCATTATTTTTGGACCAGACGATGGCTAGGGTTTGAAATCCGACACGGAACTCGAGACACGGTTATAAATTTAGGACACGAATGCTACAAGGATCTCCTGGTCGTCGATTTCATCTTTACTTTTCAGGCGATTTTCGTACCACCCGACAAAAATGGACCGAAATCGGTATTTTCGGACCAGATGATGGCTAGGGTTTGAAATCCGACACGGAACCCGAGACACAGTTATAAATTTTGGAGAAGAATGCTACAAGGATCTCTCGGTCGTCGATTTCATCTGGACTTTTCTTGCGATTTTCGTACGACACGACAAAAATGGACCGAAATCCGTATTTTCGGAACAGACGATGGCTAGGGTTTGAAATCCGACACGGAACCCGAGACACGGTTATAAATTTAGGAGACGAATGCTACAAGGATCTCTTGGTCGTCGATTTCATCTTTACTTTTCAGGCGATTTTCGTACCACCCGACAAAAATGGACCGAAATCGGTATTTTCGGACCAGATGATGGCTAGGGTTTGAAATCTTACACGGAACCCGAGACACAGTTATAAATTTAGGAGATGAATGCTCCAAGGATTTCCTGGTCGTCGATTTCATCTAGACTTTTCGGGCGATTTTCGTACCACCCGACAAAAATGGACCGAAATCGTTATTTTTGGACCAGACGATGGCTAGGGTTTGAAATCCGACACGGAACCCGACACACAATTATAAATTTAGGAGAAGAATGCTACAAGGATCTCTTGGTCGTCGATTTGATCTGGACTTTTCGAGCGATTTTCGTACCACCCTACAAAAATGGACCGAAATCGGTATTTTCGGACCAGATGATGGCTAGGGTTTGAAATCCGACACGGAACCCGAGACACAGTTATAAATTTTGGAGAAGAATGCTACAACGATCTCTCGATTGTCGATTTCATCTGGACTTTTCTTGCGATTTTCGTACCACATGACAAAATCGACCGAAATCCGTATTTTCAGAGCAGACAATGGCTAGGGTTTGAAATCCGACACGGAACCCGAGACACAATTATAAATTTAAGAGAGGAATGATACAAGGATCTCCCGGTCGTCGATTTCATCAGGACTTTTCGGGCGATTTTCTAACCACCAGACAAAAATGGACCGAAATCGGTATTTTGAACCAGACGATAGCTAGGGTTTGAAATCCGACACGGAACCCGAGACACAATTATAAATTTAAGAGACGAATGCTACAAGTATCTTCGGTAGTCGATTTCATCTGGACTTTTTGGGCGTTTTTCGTACCACCCGAGAAATATGGACCGAAATCGTTATTTTTGGACCAGACGATGGCTAGGGTTTGAAATCCGACACGGAACTCGAGACACGGTTATAAATTTAGCAGACGAATGCTACAAGGATCTCCTGGTCGTCGATTTCATCTTTACTTTTCAGGCGATTTTCGTACCACCCGACAAAAATGGACCGAAATCGGTATTTTCGGACCAGATGATGGCTAGGGTTTGAAATCCGACACGGAACCCGAGACACAGTTATAAATTTTGGAGAAGAATGCTACAAGGATCTCTCGGTCGTCGATTTCATCTGGACTTTTCTTGCAATTTTCGTACCACACGACAAAAATGGACCGAAATCCGTATTTTCAGAACAGACGATGGCTAGGGTTTTAAATCCGACACGGAACCCGAGACACAATTATAAATTTAAGAGAAGAATGCTACAAGGATCTCCCGGTCGTCGATTTGATCTGGACTTTTCGGGCGATTTTCTAACCACCAGACAAAAATGGACCGAAATCGGTATTTTTGGACCAGACGATAGCTAGAGTTTGAAATCCGACACAGAACCCGAGACACAATTATAAATTTAGGAGACGAATGCTACAAGTATCTTCGGTAGTCGATTTCATCATGATTTTTTGGGCGTTTTTCGTACCACCCGAGAAATATGGACCGAAATCATTATTTTTGGACCAGACGATGGCTAGGGTTTGAAATCCGACACGG
Source organism: Cicer yamashitae (assembly GCA_037974755.1). Lineage (NCBI taxonomy): Eukaryota > Viridiplantae > Streptophyta > Magnoliopsida > Fabales > Fabaceae > Cicer > Cicer yamashitae. The sequence continues at coordinate 31,146,096 of JBBPBQ010000003.1, forward strand.
AACTCGAGACACGGTTATAAATTTAGGACACGAATGCTACAAGGATCTCCTGGTCGTCGATTTTATCTTTACTTTTCAGGCGATTTTCGTACCACCCGACAAAAATGGACCGAAATCGGTATTTTCGGACCAGATGATGGCTAGGGTTTGAAATCTTACACGGAACCCGAGACACAGTTATAAATTTAGGAGATGAATGCTACAAGGATTTCCTGGTCGTCGATTTCATCTAGACTTTTCGGGCGATTTTCGTACCACCCGACAAAAATGGACCGAAATCGTTATTTTTGGACCAGACGATGGCTAGGGTTTGAAATCCGACACGGAACCCGAGACACAATTATAAATTTAGGAGAAGAATGCTACAAGGATCTCTTGGTCGTCGATTTGATCTGGACTTTTCGAGCGATTTTCGTACCACCCGACAAAAATGGACCGAAATCGGTATTTTCGGACCAGATGAAGGCTAGGGTTTGAAATCCGACACGGAACCCGAGACACTGTTATAAATTTTGGAGAAGAATGCTACAAGGATCTCTCGGTCGTCGATTTCATCTGGACTTTTCTTGCGATTTTCGTACCACACGACAAAAATGGACCGAAATCCGTATTTTCGGAACAGACGATGGCTAGGGTTTGAAATCCGACACGGAACCCGAGACACAGTTATAAATTTAGGAGATGAATGCTACAAGGATCTCCCGGTCGTCGATTTCATCTGGACTTTTCAGGCGATTTTCTAACCACCAGACAAAAATGGACCGAAATCGGTATTTTTGGACCAGACGATAGCTAGGGTTTGAAATCCGACACGGAACCCGAGACACAATTATAAATTTAGGAGACGAATGCCACAAGTTTCTTCGGTAGTCGATTTCATCTGGACTTTTCGGGCGATTTTCGTACCACCCGACAAAAATGGACCGAAATCGGTATTTTCGGACCAGATGATGGCTAGGGTTTGAAATCCGACACGGAACTCGAGACACGGTTATAAATTTAGGAGACGAATGCTACAAGGATCTCCTGGTCGTCGATTTCATCTTTACTTTTCAGGCGATTTTCGTACCACCTGACAAAAATGGACCGAAATCGGTATTTTCGGACCAGATGATGGCTAGGGTTTGAAATCCTACACGGAACCCGAGACACAGTTATAAATTTAGGAGATGAATGCTACAAGGATCTCCTGGTCGTCGATTTCATCTAGACTTTTCGGGCGATTTTCATACCACCCAACAAAAATGGACCGAAATCGTTATTTTTTTAACAGACGATGGCTAGGGTTTGAAATCCGACACGGAACCCGAGACACAATTATAAATTTAAGAGAGGAATGATACAAGGATCTCCCAGTCGTCGATTTCATCTGGACTTTTCGGGCGATTTTCTAACCACCAGACAAAAATGGACCGAAATCGGTATTTTTGGACCAGACGATAGCTAGGGGTTGAAATCCGACACGGAACCCGAGACACAATTATAAATTTAGGAGAAGAATGCTACAAGTTTCTTCGGTAGTCGATTTCATCTGGACTTTTCGGGCGATTTTCGTACCACCCGACAAAAATGGACCGAAATCGGTATTTTCGGACCAGATGATGGCTAGGGTTTGAAATCCGACACGGAACCCGAGACACAGTTATAAATTTTGGAGAAGAATGCTACAAGGATCTCTCGGTCGTCGATTTCATCTGGACTTATCTTGCGATTTTCGTACCACACGACAAAAATGGACCGAAATCCGTATTTTCGGAACAGACGATGGCTAGGGTTTGAAATCCGACACGGAACCCGAGACACGGTTATAAATTTAGGAGACGAATGCTACAAGGATCTCCTGGTCGTCGATTTCATCTTTACTTTTCAAGCGATTTTCGTACCACCCGACAAAAATGGACCGAAATCGGTATTTTCGGACCAGATGATGGCTAGGGTTTGAAATCCGACACGGAACCCGAGACACAGTTATAAATTTTGGAGAAGAATGCTACAAGGATCTCTCGGTCGTCGATTTCATCTGGACTTTTCTTGCAATTTTCGTACCACACGACAAAAATGGACCGAAATCCGTATTTTCAGAACAGACGATGGCTAGGGTTTTAAATCCGACACGGAACCCGAGACACAATTATAAATTTAAGAGAAGAATGCTACAAGGATCTCCTGGTCGTCGATTTGATCTTGACTTTTCGGGCGATTTTCTAACCACCAGACAAAAATGGACCGAAATCGGTATTTTTGGACCAGACGATAGCTAGAGTTTGAAATCCGACACAGAACCCGAGACACAATTATAAATTTAGGAGACGAATGCTACAAGTATCTTCGGTAGTCGATTTCATCATGATTTTTTGGGCGTTTTTCGTACCACCCGAGAAATATGGACCGAAATCATTATTTTTGGACCAGACGATGGCTAGGGTTTGAAATCCGACACGGAACTCGAGACACGGTTATAAATTTAGGACACGAATGCTACAAGGATCTCCTGGTCGTCGATTTCATCTTTACTTTTCAGGCGATTTTCGTACCACCCGACAAAAATGGACCGAAATCGGTATTTTCGGACCAGATGATGGCTAGGGTTTGAAATCCTACACGGAACCCGAGACACAGTTATAAATTTAGGAGATGAATGCTACAAGGATCTCCTGGTCGTCGATTTCATCTAGACTTTTCAGGCGATTTTCGTATCACCCGACAAAAATGGACCGAAATCGTTATTTTTGGACCAAACGATGGCTAGGGTTTGAAATTCGACACGGAACCCGAGACACAATTATAAATTTAGGAGAAGAATGCTACCAGGATCTCCCGATCGTCGATTTGATCTGAACTTTTCGAGCGATTTTCGTACCACCCGACAAAAATGGACCGAAATCGGTATTTTCGGACCAGATGATGGCTAGGGTTTGACATCCGACACGGAACCCGAGACACAGTTATAAATTTTGGAGAAGAATGCTACAAGGATCTCTCGGTCGTCGATTTCATCTGGACTTTTCTTGCGATTTTCGTACCACACGACAAAAATGGACCGAAATCGGTATTTTCGGACCAGATGATGGCTAGGGTTTGAAATCCGACACGGAACCCGAGACACAGTTATAAATTTTGGAGAAGAATGCTACAAGGATCTCTCGGTCGTCGATTTCATCTGGACTTTTCTTGCAATTTTCGTACCACACGACAAAAATGGACCGAAATCCGTATTTTCAGAACAGACGATGGCTAGGGTTTTAAATCCGACACGGAACCCGAGACACAATTATAAATTTAAGAGAAGAATGCTACAAGGATCTCCTGGTCGTCGATTTGATCTTGACTTTTCGGGCGATTTTCTAACCACCAGACAAAAATGGACCGAAATCGGTATTTTTGGACCAGACGATAGCTAGAGTTTGAAATCCGACACAGAACCCGAGACACAATTATAAATTTAGGAGACGAATGCTACAAGTATCTTCGGTAGTCGATTTCATCATGATTTTTTGGGCGTTTTTCGTACCACCCGAGAAATATGGACCGAAATCATTATTTTTGGACCAGACGATGGCTAGAGTTTGAAATTCGACACGGAACTCGAGACACGGTTATAAATTTAGGACACGAATGCTACAAGGATCTCCTGGTCGTCGATTTCATCTTTACTTTTCAGGCGATTTTCGTACCACCCGACAAAAATGGACCGAAATCGGTATTTTCGGACCAGATGATGGCTAGGGTTTGAAATCCTACACAGAACCCGAGACACAGTTATAAATTTAGGAGATGAATGCTACAAGGATCTCCTGGTCGTCGATTTCATCTAGACTTTTCAAGCGATTTTCGTACCACCCGACAAAAATGGACCGAAATCGTTATTTTTGGACCAAACGATGGCTAGGGTTTGAAATCCGACACGGAACCCGAGACACAATTATAAATTTAGGAGAAGAATGCTACAAGGATCTCCCGATCGTCGATTTGATATGAACTTTTCGAGCGATTTTCGTACCACCCGACAAAAATGGACCGAAATCGGTATTTTCGGACCAGATGATGGCTAGGGTTTGACATCCGACACGGAACCCGAGACACAGTTATAAATTTTGGAGAAGAATGCTACAAGGATCTCTCGGTCGTCGATTTCATCTGGACTTTTCTTGCGATTTTCGTACCACACGACAAAAATGGACCGAAATCGGTATTTTCGGACCAGATGATGGCTAGGGTTTGAAATCCGACACGGAACCCGAGACACAGTTATAAATTTTGGAGAAGAATGCTACAAGGATCTCTCGGTCGTCGATTTCATCTGGACTTTTCTTGCAATTTTCGTACCACACGACAAAAATGGACCGAAATCCGTATTTTCAGAACAGACGATGGCTAGGGTTTTAAATCCGACACGGAACCCGAGACACAATTATAAATTTAAGAGAAGAATGCTACAAGGATCTCCTGGTCGTCGATTTGATCTTGACTTTTCGGGCGATTTTCTAACCACCAGACAAAAATGGACCGAAATCGGTATTTTTGGACCAGACGATAGCTAGAGTTTGAAATCCGACACAGAACCCGAGACACAATTATAAATTTAGGAGACGAATGCTACAAGTATCTTCGGTAGTCGATTTCATCATGATTTTTTGGGCGTTTTTCGTACCACCCGAGAAATATGGACCGAAATCATTATTTTTGGACCAGACGATGGCTAGGGTTTGAAATCCGACACGGAACTCGAGACACGGTTATAAATTTAGGACACGAATGCTACAAGGATCTCCTGGTCGTCGATTTCATCTTTACTTTTCAGGCGATTTTCGTACCACCCGACAAAAATGGACCGAAATCGGTATTTTCGGACCAGATGATGGCTAGGGTTTGAAATCCTACACGGAACCCGAGACACAGTTATAAATTTAGGAGATGAATGCTACAAGGATCTCCTGGTCGTCGATTTCATCTAGACTTTTCAGGCGATTTTCGTACCACCCGACAAAAATGGACCGAAATCGTTATTTTTGGACCAAACGATGGCTAGGGTTTGAAATCCGACACGGAACCCGAGACACAATTATAAATTTAGGAGAAGAATGCTACAAGGATCTCCCGATCGTCGATTTGATCTGAACTTTTCGAGTGATTTTCGTACCACCCGACAAAAATGGACCTAAATCGTTATTTTTTTAACAGACGATGGCTAGGGTTTGAAATCCGACACGGAACCCAAGACACAATTATAAATTTAGGAGAAGAATGCTACAAGGATCTCCTGGTCGTCGATTTGATCTGGACTTTTTGAGCGATTTTCGTACCACCCGACAAAAATGATCCGAAATCGGTATTTTCGGACCAGATGATGGCTAGGGTTTGAAATCCGACACGGAACCCGAGACACAGTTATAAATGTTGGAGAAGAATGCTACAAGGATCTCTCGGTCGTCGATTTCATCTGGACTTTTCTTGCGATTTTCGTACCACACGACAAAAATGGACCGAAATCCGTATTTTCAGAACAGACGATGGCTAGGGTTTTAAATCCGACACGGAACCCGAGACACAATTATAAATTTAAGAGAAGAATGCTACAAGGATCTCCCGGTTGTCGATTTCATCTGGACTTTTCGGGCGATTTTCTAACCACCAGACAAAAATGGACCGAAATCGGTATTTTGAACCAGACGATAGCTAGGGTTTGAAATCCGACACGGAACCCGAGACACAATTATAAATTTAGGAGACGAATGTTACAAGTATCTTCGGTAGTCGATTTCATCTGGACTTTTTGGGCGTTTTTCGTACCACCCGAGAAATATGGACCGAAATCGTTATTTTTGGACCAGACAATGGCTAGGGTTTGAAATCCGACACGGAACTCGAGACACGGTTATAAATTTAGGAGACGAATGCTACAAGGATCTCCTGGTCGTCGATTTCATCTTTACTTTTCAGGCGATTTTCGTACCACCCGACAAAAATGGACCGAAATCGGTATTTTCGGACCAGATGATGGCTAGGGTTTGAAATCCTACACGGAACCCGAGACACAGTTATAAATTTAGGAGATGAATGCTACAAGGATCTCCTGGTCGTCGATTTCATCTAGACTTTTCGGGCGATTTTCATACCACCCAACAAAAATGGACCGAAATCGTTATTTTTTTAACAGACGATGGCTAGGGTTTGAAATCCGACACGGAACCCGAGACACAATTATAAATTTAAGAGAGGAATGATACAAGGATCTCCCAGTCGTCGATTTCATCTGGACTTTTCGGGCGATTTTCTAACCACCAGACAAAAATGGACCGAAATCGGTATTTTTGGACCAGACGATAGCTAGGGGTTGAAATCCGACACGGAACCCGAGACACAATTATAAATTTAGGAGAAGAATGCTACAAGTTTCTTCGGTAGTCGATTTCATCTGGACTTTTCGGGCGATTTTCGTACCACCCGACAAAAATGGACCGAAATCGGTATTTTCGGACCAGATGATGGCTAGGGTTTGAAATCCTACACGGAACCCGAGACACAGTTATAAATTTAGGAGATGAATGCTACAAGGATCTCCTGGTCGTCGATTTCATCTAGACTTTTCGGGCGATTTTCATACCACCCGACAAAAATGGACCGAAATCGTTATTTTTTTAACAAACGATGGCTAGGGTTTGAAATCCGACACGGAACCCGAGACACAATTATAAATTTAGGAGAAGAATGCTACAAGGATCTCCTGGTCGCCGATTTGATCTGGACTTTTCGAGCGATTTTCGTACCACGCGACAAAAATGATCCGAAATCGGTATTTTCGGACCAGATGATGGCTAGGGTTTGAAATCCGACACGGAACCCGAGACACAGTTATAAATTTTGGAGAAGAATGCTACAAGGATCTCTCGGTCGTCGATTTCATCTGGACTTTTCTTGCGATTTTCGTACCACACGACAAAAATGGACCGAAATCCGTATTTTCAGAACAGACGATGGCTAGGGTTTTAAATCCGACACGGAACTCGAGACACAATTATAAATTTAAGAGAAGAATGCTACAGGATCTCCCGGTCGTCGATTTCATCTGGACTTTTCGGGCGATTTTCTAACCACCCGACAAAAATGGAGCGAAATCGGTATTTTTGGACCAGACGATAGCTAGAGTTTGAAATCCGACACGGAACCCGAGACACAATTATAAATTTAGGAGACGAATGCTACAAGTATCTTCGGAAGTCGATTTCAACTGCATTTTTTGGGCGTTTTTCGTACCACCCGAGAAATATGGACCGAAATCATTATTTTTGGACCAGACGATGGCTAGGGTTTGAAATCCGACACGGAACTCGAGACACGGTTATAAATTTAGGACACGAATGCTACAAGGATCTCCTGGTCGTCGATTTCATCTTTACTTTTCAGGCGATTTTCGTACCACCCGACAAAAATGGACCGAAATCGGTATTTTCGGACCAGATGATGGCTAGGGTTTGAAATCCTACACGGAACCCGAGACACAGTTATAAATTTAGGAGATGAATGCTACAAGGATCTCCTGGTCGTCGATTTTATCTAGACTTTTCAGGCGATTTTCGTACCACCCGACAAAAATGGACCGAAATCGTTATTTTTGGACTAAACGATGGCTAGGGTTTGAAATCCGACACAGAACCCGAGACACAATTATAAATTTAGGAGAAGAATACTACAAGGATCTCCCGATCTTCGATTTGATCTGGACTTTTCGATCGATTTTCGTACCACCCTACAAAAATGGACCGAAATCGGTATTTTCGGACCAGATGATGGCTAGGGTTTGAAATCCGACACGGAACCCGAGACACAGTTATAAATTTTGGAGAAGAATGCTACAAGGATCTCCCAGTCGTCTATTTCATCTGGACTTTTCGGGCGATTTTCGTACCACCCGACAAAAATGGACCGAAATCGTTATTTTTGGACCAGACGATGGCTAGGGTTTGAAATCCGACACGGAACACGAGACACAGTTATAAATTTAGGAGATGAATGCTACAAGGATCTCCTGGTCGTTGATTTCATCTGGACTTTTCGGGCGATTTTCGTACCACCCGACAAAAATGATCCGAAATCGGTATTTTCGGACCAGATGATGGTTAGGGTTTGAAATCCGACATGGAACCCAAGACACAGTTATAAATTTAGGAGATGAATGCTACAAGGATCTCCCAGTCTTCGATTTCATCTGGACTATTCGGGTGATTTGCTAACCACCAGACAAAAATGGACCGAAATCGGTATTTTTGGACCAGACGATAGCTAGGGGTTGAAATCCGACACGGAACCCGAGACACAATTATAAATTTAGGAGAAGAATGCTACAAGTTTCTTCGGTAGTCGATTTCATCTGGACTTTTCGGGCGATTTTCGTACCACCCGACAAAAATGGACCGAAATCGGTATTTTCGGACCAGATGATGGCTAGGGTTTGAAATCCGACACGGAACTCGAGACACGGTTATAAATTTAGGAGACGAATGCTACAAGGATCTCCTGGTCGTCGATTTCATCTTTACTTTTCAGGCGATTTTCGTACCACCTGACAAAAATGGACCGAAATCGGTATTTTCGGACCAGATGATGGCTAGGGTTTGAAATCCTACACGGAACCCGAGACACAGTTATAAATTTAGGAGATGAATGCTACAAGGATCTCCTGGTCGTCGATTTCATCTAGACTTTTCGGGCGATTTTCATACCACCCAACAAAAATGGACCGAAATCGTTATTTTTTTAACAGACGATGGCTAGGGTTTGAAATCCGACACGGAACCCGAGACACAATTATAAATTTAAGAGAGGAATGATACAAGGATCTCCCAGTCGTCGATTTCATCTGGACTTTTCGGGCGATTTTCTAACCACCAGACAAAAATGGACCGAAATCGGTATTTTTGGACCAGACGATAGCTAGGGGTTGAAATCCGACACGGAACCCGAGACACAATTATAAATTTAGGAGAAGAATGCTACAAGTTTCTTCGGTAGTCGATTTCATCTGGACTTTTCGGGCGATTTTCGTACCACCCGACAAAAATGGACCGAAATCGGTATTTTCGGACCAGATGATGGCTAGGGTTTGAAATCCTACACGGAACCCGTGACACAGTTATAAATTTAGGAGATGAATGCTACAAGGATCTCCTGGTCGTCGATTTCATCTAGACTTTTCGGGCGATTTTCATACCACCCGACAAAAATGGACCGAAATCGTTATTTTTTTAACAGACGATGGCTAGGGTTTGAAATCCGACACGGAACCCGAGACACAATTATAAATTTAGGAGAAGAATGCTACAAGTTTCTTCGGTAGTCGATTTCATCTGGACTTTTCGGGCGATTTTCGTACCACCCGACAAAAATGGACCGAAATCGGTATTTTCGGACCAGATGATGGCTAGGGTTTGAAATCCGACACGGAACCCGAGACACAGTTATAAATTTTGGAGAAGAATGCTACAAGGATCTCTCGGTCGTCGATTTCATCTGGACTTTTCGGGCGATTTTCTAACCACCAGACAAAAATGGACCGAAATCGGTATTTTTGGACCAGACGATAGCTAGGGGTTGAAATCCGACACGGAACCCGAGACACAATTATAAATTTAGGAGAAGAATGCTACAAGTTTCTTCGGTAGTCGATTTCATCTGGACTTTTCGGGCGATTTTCGTACCACCCGACAAAAATGGACCGAAATCGGTATTTTCGGACCAGATGATGGCTAGGGTTTGAAATCCTACACGGAACCCGAGACACAGTTATAAATTTAGGAGATGAATGCTACAAGGATCTCCTGGTCGTCGATTTCATCTAGACTTTTCGGGCGATTTTCATACCACCCAACAAAAATGGACCGAAATCGTTATTTTTTTAACAGACGATGGCTAGGGTTTGAAATCCGACACGGAACCCGAGACACAATTATAAATTTAAGAGAGGAATGATACAAGGATCTCCCAGTCGTCGATTTCATCTGGACTTTTCGGGCGATTTTCTAACCACCAGACAAAAATGGACCGAAATCGGTATTTTTGGACCAGACGATAGCTAGGGGTTGAAATCCGACACGGAACCCGAGACACAATTATAAATTTAGGAGAAGAATGCTACAAGTTTCTTCGGTAGTCGATTTCATCTGGACTTTTCGGGCGATTTTCGTACCACCCGACAAAAATGGACCGAAATCGGTATTTTCGGACCAGATGATGGCTAGGGTTTGAAATCCGACACAGAACCCGAGACACAGTTATAAATTTTGGAGAAGAATGCTACAAGGATCTCTCGGTCGTCGATTTCATCTGGACTTTTCTTGCGATTTTCGTACCACACGACAAAAATGGACCGAAATCTGTATTTTCAGAACAGACGATGGCTAGGGTTTGAAATCCGACACGGAACCCAAGACACAGTTATAAATTTAGGAGATGAATGTTACAAGGATCTCCCAGTCGTCGATTTCATCTGGACTTTTCAGGCGATTTTCTAACCACTAGACAAAAATGGACCGAAATCGGTATTTTTGGACCAGACGATAGCTAGGGTTTGAAATCCGACACGGAACCCGAGACACAATTATAAATTTAGGAGACGAATGCTACAAGTTTCTTCGGTAGTCGATTTCATCTGGACTTTTCGGGCGATTTTGTACCACCCGACAAAAATGGACCAAAATCGTTATTTTTGGACCAGACGATGGCTAGGGTTTGAAATCCGACACGGAACTTGAGAGACAGTTATAAATTTAGGAGACGAATGCTACAAGGATCTCCTGGTCGTCGATTTCATCTGGACTTTTCGGGCGATTTTCGGACCAGATGATCGCTAGGGTTTGAAATCCGGCACGGAACCCGAGTCACAGTTATAAATTTAGGAGATGAATGCTACAAGGATCTCCCGGTCGTCGATTTCATCTAGACTTTTTGGGCGGTTTTCGTACCACCCGACAAAAATGGACCGAAATCGGTATTTTCGGACCAGATGATGGCTAGGGTTTGAAAACCGACACGGAACCCGAGACACAGTTATAAATTTAGGAGATGAATGCTACAAGGATCTCCCGGTCGTCGATTTCATCTGGACTTTTCGGGCGATTTTCGTACCACACGACAAAAATGAACCGAAATCATTATTTTCAGAATAGACGATGGCTAGGGTTTGAAATCCGACATGGAACCCGAGACACAATTATAAATTTAAGAGAAGAATGCTACAAGGATTTCCCGGTCGTCGATTTCATCTGGACTTTTTGGGCGATTTTCTAACCACCAGACAAAAATGGACCGAAATCGGTATTTTTGGACCAGACGATAGCTAGGGGTTGAAATCCGACACGGAACCCGAGACACAATTATAAATTTAGGAGAAGAATGCTACAAGTTTCTTCGGTAGTCGATTTCATCTGGACTTTTCGGGCGATTTTCGTACCACCCTTCAAAAATGGACCGAAATCGGTATTTTCGGACCAGATGATGGCTAGGGTTTGAAATCCGACACGGAACCCGAGACACAGTTATAAATTTTGGAGAAGAATGCTACAAGGATCTCTCGGTCGTCGATTTGATCTGGACTTTTCTTGCGATTTTCGTACCACACGACAAAAATGGACCGAAATCCGTATTTTCGGAACAGATGATGGCTAGGGTTTGAAATCCAACACGGAACCCAAGACACAGTTATAAATTTAGGAGATGAATGCTACAAGGATATCCCAGTCGTCGATTTCATCTGGACTTTTCGGGCGATTTTCTAACCACCAGACAAAAATGGACCGAAATCGGTATTTTTGGACCAGACGATAGCTAGGGGTTGAAATCCGACACGGAACCCGAGACACAATTATAAATTTAGGAGAAGAATGCTACAAGTTTCTTCGGTAGTCGATTTCATCTGGACTTTTCGGGCGATTTTCGTACCACCCGACAAAAATGGACCGAAATCGGTATTTTCGGACCAGATGATGGCTAGGGTTTGAAATCCTACACGGAACCCGAGACACAGTTATAAATTTAGGAGATGAATGCTACAAGGATCTCCTGGTCGTCGATTTCATCTAGACTTTTCGGGCGATTTTCATACCACCCAACAAAAATGGACCGAAATCGTTATTTTTTTAACAGACGATGGCTAGGGTTTGAAATCCGACACGGAACCCGAGACACAATTATAAATTTAAGAGAGGAATGATACAAGGATCTCCCAGTCGTCGATTTCATCTGGACTTTTCGGGCGATTTTCTAACCACCAGACAAAAATGGACCGAAATCGGTATTTTTGGACCAGACGATAGCTAGGGGTTGAAATCCGACACGGAACCCGAGACACAATTATAAATTTAGGAGAAGAATGCTACAAGTTTCTTCGGTAGTCGATTTCATCTGGACTTTTCGGGCGATTTTCGTACCACCCGACAAAAATGGACCGAAATCGGTATTTTCGGACCAGATGATGGCTAGGGTTTGAAATCCGACACGGAACTCGAGACACGGTTATAAATTTAGGAGACGAATGCTACAAGGATCTCCTGGTCGTCGATTTCAACTTTACTTTTCAGGCGATTTTCGTACCACCTGACAAAAATGGACCGAAATCGGTATTTTCGGACCAGATGATGGCTAGGGTTTGAAATCCTACACGGAACCCGAGACACAGTTATAAATTTAGGAGATGAATGCTACAAGGATCTCCTGGTCGTCGATTTCATCTAGACTTTTCGGGCGATTTTCATACCACCCAACAAAAATGGACCGAAATCGTTATTTTTTTAACAGACGATGGCTAGGGTTTGAAATCCGACACGGAACCCGAGACACAATTATAAATTTAAGAGAGGAATGATACAAGGATCTCCCAGTCGTCGATTTCATCTGGACTTTTCGGGCGATTTTCTAACCACCAGACAAAAATGGACCGAAATCGGTATTTTTGGACCAGACGATAGCTAGGGGTTGAAATCCGACACGGAACCCGAGACACAATTATAAATTTAGGAGAAGAATGCTACAAGTTTCTTCGGTAGTCGATTTCATCTGGACTTTTCGGGCGATTTTCGTACCACCCGACAAAAATGGACCGAAATCGGTATTTTCGGACCAGATGATGGCTAGGGTTTGAAATCCGACACGGAACCCGAGACACAGTTATAAATTTTGGAGAAGAATGCTACAAGGATCTCTCGGTCGTCGATTTGATCTGGACTTTTCTTGCGATTTTCGTACCACACGATAAAAATGGACCGAAATCCGTATTTTCGGAACAGATGATGGCTAGGGTTTGAAATCCAACACGGAACCCAAGACACAGTTATAAATTTAGGAGATGAATGCTACAAGGATCTCCCGGTCGTCGATTTCATCTGGACTTTTCGGGCGATTTTCGTACCACACGACAAAAATGAACCGAAATCATTATTTTCAGAATAGACGATGGCTAGGGTTTGAAATCCGACATGGAACCCGAGACACAATTATAAATTTAAGAGAAGAATGCTACAAGGATTTCCCGGTCGTCGATTTCATCTGGACTTTTTGGGCGATTTTCTAACCACCAGACAAAAATGGACCGAAATCGGTATTTTTGGACCAGACGATAGCTAGGGGTTGAAATCCGACACGGAACCCGAGACACAATTATAAATTTAGGAGAAGAATGCTACAAGTTTCTTCGGTAGTCGATTTCATCTGGACTTTTCGGGCGATTTTCGTACCACCCGACAAAAATGGACCGAAATCGGTATTTTCGGACCAGATGATGGCTAGGGTTTGAAATCCGACACAGAACCCGAGACACAGTTATAAATTTTGGAGAAGAATGCTACAAGGATCTCTCGGTCGTCGATTTCATCTGGACTTTTCTTGCGATTTTCGTACCACACGACAAAAATGGACCGAAATCTGTATTTTCAGAACAGACGATGGCTAGGGTTTGAAATCCGACACGGAACCCAAGACACAGTTATAAATTTAGGAGATGAATGTTACAAGGATCTCTCAGTCGTCGATTTCATCTGGACTTTTCAGGCGATTTTCTAACCACCAGACAAAAATGGACCGAAATCGGTATTTTTGGACCAGACGATAGCTAGGGTTTGAAATCCGACACGGAACCCGAGACACAATTATAAATTTAGGAGACGAATGCTACAAGTTTCTTCGGTAGTCGATTTCATCTGGACTTTTCGGGCGATTTTGTACCACCCGACAAAAATGGACCAAAATCGTTATTTTTGGACCAGACGATGGCTAGGGTTTGAAATCCGACACGGAACTTGAGAGACAGTTATAAATTTAGGAGACGAATGCTACAAGGATCTCCTGGTCGTCGATTTCATCTGGACTTTTCGGGCGATTTTCGGACCAGATGATCGCTAGGGTTTGAAATCCGGCACGGAACCCGAGTCACAGTTATAAATTTAGGAGATGAATGCTACAAGGATCTCCCGGTCGTCGATTTCATCTAGACTTTTTGGGCGGTTTTCGTACCACCCGACAAAAATGGACCGAAATCGGTATTTTCGGACCAGATGATGGCTAGGGTTTGAAAACCGACACGGAACCCGAGACACAGTTATAAATTTAGGAGATGAATTCTACAAGGATCTCAAGGTCGTCGATTTCATCTGGACTTTTCGGGCAATTTTCGTACCACACGACAAAAATGAACCGAAATCATTATTTTCAGAATAGACGATGGCTAGGGTTTGAAATCCGACATGGAACCCGAGACACAATTATAAATTTAAGAGAAGAATGCTACAAGGATTTCCCGGTCGTCGATTTCATCTGGACTTTTTGGGCGATTTTCTAACCACCAGACAAAAATGGACCGAAATCGGTAGTTTTGGACCAGACGATAGCTAGGGGTTGAAATCCGACACGGAACCCGAGACACAATTATAAATTTAGGAGAAGAATGCTACAAGTTTCTTCGGTAGTCGATTTCATCTGGACTTTTCGGGCGATTTTCGTACCACCCGACAAAAATGGACCGAAATCGGTATTTTCGGACCAGATGATGGCTAGGGTTTGAAATCCGACACGGAACCCGAGACACAGTTATAAATTTTGGAGAAGAATGCTACAAGGATCTCTCGGTCGTTGATTTGATCTGGACTTTTCTTGCGATTTTCGTACCACACGACAAAAATGGACCGAAATCCGTATTTTCGGAACAGATGATGGCTAGGGTTTGAAATCCAACACGGAACCCAAGACACAGTTATAAATTTAGGAGATGAATGCTACAAGGATCTCCCGGTCGTCGATTTCATCTGGACTTTTCGGGCGATTTTCGTACCACACGACAAAAATGAACCGAAATCATTATTTTCAGAATAGACGATGGCTAGGGTTTGAAATCCGACATGGAACCCGAGACACAATTATAAATTTAAGAGAAGAATGCTACAAGGATTTCCCGGTCGTCGATTTCATCTGGACTTTTTGGGCGATTTTCTAACCACCAGACAAAAATGGACCGAAATCGGTATTTTTGGACCAGACGATAGCTAGGGGTTGAAATCCGACACGGAACCCGAGACACAATTATAAATTTAGGAGAAGAATGCTACAAGTTTCTTCGGTAGTCGATTTCATCTGGACTTTTCGGGCGATTTTCGTACCACCCGACAAAAATGGACCGAAATCGGTATTTTCGGACCAGATGATGGCTAGGGTTTGAAATCCGACACGGAACCCGAGACACAGTTATAAATTTTGGAGAAGAATGCTACAAGGATCTCTCGGTCGTTGATTTGATCTGGACTTTTCTTGCGATTTTCGTACCACACGACAAAAATGGACCGAAATCCGTATTTTCGGAACAGATGATGGCTAGGGTTTGAAATCCAACACGGAACCCAAGACACAGTTATAAATTTAGGAGATGAATGCTACAAGGATCTCCCGGTCGTCGATTTCATCTGGACTTTTCGGGCGATTTTCGTACCACACGACAAAAATGAACCGAAATCTGTATTTTCGGACCAGATGATGGTTAGGGTTTGAAATCCGACATGGAACCCAAGACACAGTTATAAATTTAGGAGATGAATGCTACAAGGATCTCCCAGTCTTCGATTTCATCTGGACTATTCGGGTGATTTGCTAACCACCAGACAAAAATGGACCGAAATCGGTATTTTTGGACCAGACGATAGCTAGGGGTTGAAATCCGACACGGAACCCGAGACACAATTATAAATTTAGGAGAAGAATGCTACAAGTTTCTTCGGTAGTCGATTTCATCTGGACTTTTCGGGCGATTTTCGTACCACCCGACAAAAATGGACCGAAATCGGTATTTTCGGACCAGATGATGGCTAGGGTTTGAAATCCGACACGGAACCCGAGACACAGTTATAAATTTTGGAGAAGAATGCTACAAGGATCTCTCGGTCGTTGATTTGATCTGGACTTTTCTTGCGATTTTCGTACCACACGACAAAAATGGACCGAAATCCGTATTTTCGGAACAGATGATGGCTAGGGTTTGAAATCCAACACGGAACCCAAGACACAGTTATAAATTTAGGAGATGAATGCTACAAGGATCTCCCGGTCGTCGATTTCATCTGGACTTTTCGGGTGATTTTCGTACCACACGACAAAAATGAACCGAAATCATTATTTTCAGAATAGACGATGGCTAGGGTTTGAAATCCGACATGGAACCCGAGACACAATTATAAATTTAAGAGAAGAATGCTACAAGGATTTCCCGGTCGTCGATTTCATCTGGACTTTTTGGGCGATTTTCTAACCACCAGACAAAAATGGACCGAAATCGGTATTTTTGGACCAGACGATAGCTAGGGGTTGAAATCCGACACGGAACCCGAGACACAATTATAAATTTAGGAGAAGAATGCTACAAGTTTCTTCGGTAGTCGATTTCATCTGGACTTTTCGGGCGATTTTCGTACCACCCGACAAAAATGGACCGAAATCGGTATTTTCGGACCAGATGATGGCTAGGGTTTGAAATCCGACACGGAACCCGAGACACAGTTATAAATTTTGGAGAAGAATGCTACAAGGATCTCTCGGTCGTCGATTTGATCTGGACTTTTCTTGCGATTTTCGTACCACACGACAAAAATGGACCGAAATCCGTATTTTCGGAACAGATGATGGCTAGGGTTTGAAATCCAACACGGAACCCAAGACACAGTTATAAATTTAGGAGATGAATGCTACAAGGATCTCCCGGTCGTCGATTTCATCTGGACTTTTCAGGCGATTTTCTAACCACCAGACAAAAATGGACCGAAATCGGTATTTTTGGACCAGACGATAGCTAGGGTTTGAAATCCGACACGGAACCCGAGACACAATTATAAATTTAGGAGACGAATGCCACAAGTTTCTTCGGTAGTCGATTTCATCTGGACTTTTCGGGCGATTTTCGTACCACCCGACAAAAATGGACCGAAATCGGTATTTTCGGACCAGATGATGGCTAGGGTTTGAAATCCGACACGGAACTCGAGACACGGTTATAAATTTAGGAGACGAATGCTACAAGGATCTCCTGGTCGTCGATTTCATCTTTACTTTTCAGGCGATTTTCGTACCACCTGACAAAAATGGACCGAAATCGGTATTTTCGGACCAGATGATGGCTAGGGTTTGAAATCCTACACGGAACCCGAGACACAGTTATAAATTTAGGAGATGAATGCTACAAGGATCTCCTGGTCGTCGATTTCATCTAGACTTTTCGGGCGATTTTCATACCACCCAACAAAAATGGACCGAAATCGTTATTTTTTTAACAGACGATGGCTAGGGTTTGAAATCCGACACGGAACCCGAGACACAATTATAAATTTAAGAGAGGAATGATACAAGGATCTCCCAGTCGTCGATTTCATCTGGACTTTTCGGGCGATTTTCTAACCACCAGACAAAAATGGACCGAAATCGGTATTTTTGGACCAGACGATAGCTAGGGGTTGAAATCCGACACGGAACCCGAGACACAATTATAAATTTAGGAGAAGAATGCTACAAGTTTCTTCGGTAGTCGATTTCATCTGGACTTTTCGGGCGATTTTCGTACCACCCGACAAAAATGGACCGAAATCGGTATTTTCGGACCAGATGATGGCTAGGGTTTGAAATCCTACACGGAACCCGTGACACAGTTATAAATTTAGGAGATGAATGCTACAAGGATCTCCTGGTCGTCGATTTCATCTAGACTTTTCGGGCGATTTTCATACCACCCGACAAAAATGGACCGAAATCGTTATTTTTTTAACAGACGATGGCTAGGGTTTGAAATCCGACACGGAACCCGAGACACAATTATAAATTTAGGAGAAGAATGCTACAAGGATCTCTTGGTCGTCGATTTGATCTGGACTTTTCGAGCGATTTTCGTACCACCCGACAAAAATGATCCGAAATCGGTATTTTTGGACCAGATGATGGCTAGGGTTTGAAATCCGACATGGAACCCAAGACACAGTTATAAATTTAGGAGATGAATGCTACAAGGATATCCCAGTCGTCGATTTCATCTGGACTTTTCGGGCGATTTTCTAACCACCAGACAAAAATGGACCGAAATCGGTATTTTTGGACCAGACAATAGCTAGGGGTTGAAATCCGACACGGAACCCGAGACACAATTATAAATTTAGGAGAAGAATGCTACAAGTTTCTTCGGTAGTCGATTTCATCTGGACTTTTCTGGCGATTTTCGTACCACCCGACAAAAATGGACCGAAATCGGTATTTTCGGACCAGATGATGGCTAGGGTTTGAAATCCGACACGGAACCCGAAACACAGTTATAAATTTTGGAGAAGAATGCTACAAGGATCTCTCGGTCGTCGATTTGATCTGGACTTTTCTTGCGATTTTCGTACCACACGACAAAAATGGACCGAAATCCGTATTTTCGGAACAGATGATGGCTAGGGTTTGAAATCCAACACGGAACCCAAGACACAGTTATAAATTTAGGAGATGAATGCTACAAGGATATCCCAGTCGTCGATTTCATCTGGACTTTTCGGGCGATTTTCTAACCACCAGACAAAAATGGACCGAAATCGGTATTTTTGGACCAGACGATAGCTAGGGGTTGAAATCCGACACGGAACCCGAGACACAATTATAAATTTAGGAGAAGAATGCTACAAGTTTCTTCGGTAGTCGATTTCATCTGGACTTTTCGGGCGATTTTCGTACCACCCGACAAAAATGGACCGAAATCGGTATTTTCGGACCAGATGATGGCTAGGGTTTGAAATCCGACACGGAACCCGAGACACAGTTATAAATTTTGGAGAAGAATGCTACAAGGATCTCTCGGTCGTCGATTTGATCTGGACTTTTCTTGCGATTTTCGTACCACACGATAAAAATGGACCGAAATCCGTATTTTCGGAACAGATGATGGCTAGGGTTTGAAATCCAACACGGAACCCAAGACACAGTTATAAATTTAGGAGATGAATGCTACAAGGATCTCCCGGTCGTCGATTTCATCTGGACTTTTCGGGCGATTTTCGTACCACACGACAAAAATGAACCGAAATCTGTATTTTCGGACCAGATGATGGTTAGGGTTTGAAATCCGACATGGAACCCAAGACACAGTTATAAATTTAGGAGATGAATGCTACAAGGATCTCCCAGTCTTCGATTTCATCTGGACTATTCGGGTGATTTGCTAACCACCAGACAAAAATGGACCGAAATCGGTATTTTTGGACCAGACGATAGCTAGGGGTTGAAATCCGACACGGAACCCGAGACACAATTATAAATTTAGGAGAAGAATGCTACAAGTTTCTTCGGTAGTCGATTTCATCTGGACTTTTCGGGCGATTTTCGTACCACCCGACAAAAATGGACCGAAATCGGTATTTTCGGACCAGATGATGGCTAGGGTTTGAAATCCGACACGGAACCCGAGACACAGTTATAAATTTTGGAGAAGAATGCTACAAGGATCTCTCGGTCGTTGATTTGATCTGGACTTTTCTTGCGATTTTCGTACCACACGACAAAAATGGACCGAAATCCGTATTTTCGGAACAGATGATGGCTAGGGTTTGAAATCCAACACGGAACCCAAGACACAGTTATAAATTTAGGAGATGAATGCTACAAGGATCTCCCGGTCGTCGATTTCATCTGGACTTTTCAGGCGATTTTCTAACCACCAGACAAAAATGGACCGAAATCGGTATTTTTGGACCAGACGATAGCTAGGGTTTGAAATCCGACACGGAACCCGAGACACAATTATAAATTTAGGAGACGAATGCCACAAGTTTCTTCGGTAGTCGATTTCATCTGGACTTTTCGGGCGATTTTCGTACCACCCGACAAAAATGGACCGAAATCGGTATTTTCGGACCAGATGATGGCTAGGGTTTGAAATCCGACACGGAACTCGAGACACGGTTATAAATTTAGGAGACGAATGCTACAAGGATCTCCTGGTCGTCGATTTCATCTTTACTTTTCAGGCGATTTTCGTACCACCTGACAAAAATGGACCGAAATCGGTATTTTCGGACCAGATGATGGCTAGGGTTTGAAATCCTACACGGAACCCGAGACACAGTTATAAATTTAGGAGATGAATGCTACAAGGATCTCCTGGTCGTCGATTTCATCTAGACTTTTCGGGCGATTTTCATACCACCCAACAAAAATGGACCGAAATCGTTATTTTTTTAACAGACGATGGCTAGGGTTTGAAATCCGACACGGAACCCGAGACACAATTATAAATTTAAGAGAGGAATGATACAAGGATCTCCCAGTCGTCGATTTCATCTGGACTTTTCGGGCGATTTTCTAACCACCAGACAAAAATGGACCGAAATCGGTATTTTTGGACCAGACGATAGCTAGGGGTTGAAATCCGACACGGAACCCGAGACACAATTATAAATTTAGGAGAAGAATGCTACAAGTTTCTTCGGTAGTCGATTTCATCTGGACTTTTCGGGCGATTTTCGTACCACCCGACAAAAATGGACCGAAATCGGTTTTTTCGGACCAGATGATGGCTAGGGTTTGAAATCCGACACGGAACCCGAGACACAGTTATAAATTTTGGAGAAGAATGCTACAGGTCGTCGATTTCATTTGGACTTTTCTTGCAATTTTCGTACCACACGACAAAAATGGACCGAAATCCGTATTTTCGGAACAGACGATGGCTAGGGTTTGAAATCCGACACGGAACCCGAGACACGGTTATAAATTTAGGAGACGAATGCTACAAGGATCTCCTGGTCATCGATTTCATCTTTACTTTTCAAGCGATTTTCGTACCACCCGACAAAAATGGACCGAAATCGGTATTTTCGGACCAGATGATGGCTAGGGTTTGAAATCCGACACGGAACCCGAGACACAGTTATAAATTTTGGAGAAGAATGCTACAAGGATCTCTCGGTCGTCGATTTCATCTGGACTTTTCGGGCGATTTTCTAACCACCAGACAAAAATGGACCGAAATCGGTATTTTTGGACCAGACGATAGCTAGGGGTTGAAATCCGACACGGAACCCGAGACACAATTATAAATTTAGGAGAAGAATGCTACAAGTTTCTTTGGTAGTCGATTTCATCTGGACTTTTCGGGCGATTTTCGTACCACCCGACAAAAATGGACCGAAATCGGTTTTTTCAGACCAGATGATGGCTACGATTTGAAATCCGACACGGAACCCGAGACACAGTTATAAATTTTGGAGAAGAATGCTACAAGGATCTCTCGGTCGTCGATTTCATTTGGACTTTTCTTGCGATTTTCGTACCACACGACAAAAATGGACCGAAATCCGTATTTTCGGAACAGACGATGGCTAGGGTTTGAAATCCGACACGGAACCCGAGACACGGTTATAAATTTAGGAGACGAATGCTACAAGGATCTCCTGGTCGTCGATTTCATCTTTACTTTTCAAGCGATTTTCGTACCACCCGACAAAAATGGACCGAAATCGGTATTTTCGGACCAGATGATGGCTAGGGTTTGAAATCCGACACGGAACCCGAGACACAGTTATAAATTTTGGAGAAGAATGCTACAAGGATCTCTCGGTCGTCGATTTGATCTGGACTTTTCTTGCGATTTTCGTACCACACGACAAAAATGGACCGAAATCCGTATTTTCGGAACAGATGATGGCTAGGGTTTGAAATCCAACACGGAACCCAAGACACAGTTATAAATTTAGGAGATGAATGCTACAAGGATCTCCCGGTCGTCGATTTCATCTGGACTTTTCAGGCGATTTTCTAACCACCAGACAAAAATGGACTGTAATCGGTATTTTTGGACCAGACGATAGCTAGGGTTTGAAATCCGACACGGAACCCGAGACACAATTATAAATTTAGGAGACGAATGCCACAAGTTTCTTCGGTAGTCGATTTCACTGGGACTTTTCGGGCGATTTTCGTACCACCCGACAAAAATGGACCGAAATCGTTATTTTTGGACCAGACGATGGCTAGGGTTTGAAATCCGACACGGAACTCGAGACACAGTTATAAATTTAGGAGACGAATGCTACAAGGATCTCCTGGTCGTCGATTTCATCTGGACTTTTCGGCCGATTTTCGTACCACACGATAAAAATGGACCGAAATCGTTATTTTTGGACCAAACGATGGCTAGGGTTTGAAATCCGACACGGAACCCGAGACAGAGTTATAAATTTAGGAGAAGAATGCTACAAGAATCTCCCGGTCGTCGATTTGATCTGGACTTTTCGGGCGATTTTCGTACAACCCGACAAAAATGGATCGAAATCGGTATTTTCAGACCAGACGATGGCTAGGGTTTGAAATCCGACACGGAACTCGAGACACAGTTATAAATTTAGGAGACGAATGCTACAAGGATCTCCTGGTCGTCGATTTCATCTGGACTTTTTCGGGCGATTTTCGGACCAGATGATGGCTAGGGTTTGAAATCCGACACGGAACCCGAGTCACAGTTATAAATTTAGGAGAAGAATGCTACAAGGATCTCCTAGTCGTCGATTTCATCTGGACTTTTCTTGCGATTTTCGTACCACACGACAAAAATGGACCGAAATCGTTATTTTTGGACCAAACGATGGCTAGGGTTTGAAATCCGACACGGAACCCGAGACAGAGTTATAAATTTAGGAGAAGAATGCTACAAGAATCTCCCGGTCGTCGATTTGATCTGGACTTTTCGGGCGATTTTCGTACAACCCGACAAAAATGGATCGAAATCGGTATTTTCAGACCAGACGATGGCTAGGGTTTGAAATCCGACACGGAACCCGAGACAAAGTTATAAATTTCGGAGACGAATGCTACAAGGATCTCCCAGTCGATTTCATCTAGACTTTTTGGGCGGTTTTCGTACCACCCGACAAAAATGGACCGAAATCGGTATTTTCGGACCAGATGATGGCTAGGGTTTGAAAACCGACACGGAACCCGAGATAAAGTTATAAATTTAGGAGATGAATGCTACAAGGATCTCCCGGTCGTCGATTTCATCTGGACTTTTCGGGCGATTTTCGTACCACACGACAAAAATGGACCGAAATCATTATTTTCAGAACAGACGATGGCTAGGGTTTGAAATCCGACATGGAACCCGAGACACAATTATAAATTTAAGAGAAGAATGCTACAAGGATTTCCCGGTCGTCGATTTCATCTGGACTTTTCGGGCGATTTTCTAACCACCAGACAAAAATGGACCGAAATCGGTATTTTTGGACCAGACGATAGCTAGGGGTTGAAATCCGACACGGAACCCGAGACACAATTATAAATTTAGGAGAAGAATGCTACAAGTTTCTTCGGTAGTCGATTTCATCTGGACTTTTCGGGCGATTTTCGTACCACCCGACAAAAATGGACCGAAATCGGTTTTTTCGGACCAGATGATGGCTAGGGTTTGAAATCCGACACGGAACCCGAGACACAGTTATAAATTTTGGAGAAGAATGCTACAGGTCGTCGATTTCATTTGGACTTTTCTTGCAATTTTCGTACCACACGACAAAAATGGACCGAAATCCGTATTTTCGGAACAGACGATGGCTAGGGTTTGAAATCCGACACGGAACCCGAGACACGGTTATAAATTTAGGAGACGAATGCTACAAGGATCTCCTGGTCATCGATTTCATCTTTACTTTTCAAGCGATTTTCGTACCACCCGACAAAAATGGACCGAAATCGGTATTTTCGGACCAGATGATGGCTAGGGTTTGAAATCCGACACGGAACCCGAGACACAGTTATAAATTTTGGAGAAGAATGCTACAAGGATCTCTCGGTCGTCGATTTCATCTGGACTTTTCTTGCGATTTTCGTACCACACGACAAAAATGGACCGAAATCCGTATTTTCGGAACAGACGATGGCTAGGGTTTGAAATCCGACACGGAACCCGAGACACAGTTATAAATTTAGGAGATGAATGCTACAAGGATCTCCCGGTCGTCGATTTCATCTGGACTTTTCAGGCGATTTTCTAACCACCAGACAAAAATGGACCGAAATCGGTATTTTTGGACCAGACGATAGCTAGGGTTTGAAATCCGACACGGAACCCGAGACACAATTATAAATTTAGGAGACGAATGCCACAAGTTTCTTCGGTAGTCGATTTCATCTGGACTTTTCGGGCGATTTTCGTACCACCCGACAAAAATGGACCGAAATCGGTATTTTCGGACCAGATGATGGCTAGGGTTTGAAATCCGACACGGAACTCGAGACACGGTTATAAATTTAGGAGACGAATGCTACAAGGATCTCCTGGTCGTCGATTTCATCTTTACTTTTCAGGCGATTTTCGTACCACCTGACAAAAATGGACCGAAATCGGTATTTTCGGACCAGATGATGGCTAGGGTTTGAAATCCTACACGGAACCCGAGACACAGTTATAAATTTAGGAGATGAATGCTACAAGGATCTCCTGGTCGTCGATTTCATCTAGACTTTTCGGGCGATTTTCATACCACCCAACAAAAATGGACCGAAATCGTTATTTTTTTAACAGACGATGGCTAGGGTTTGAAATCCGACACGGAACCCGAGACACAATTATAAATTTAAGAGAGGAATGATACAAGGATCTCCCAGTCGTCGATTTCATCTGGACTTTTCGGGCGATTTTCTAACCACCAGACAAAAATGGACCGAAATCGGTATTTTTGGACCAGACGATAGCTAGGGGTTGAAATCCGACACGGAACCCGAGACACAATTATAAATTTAGGAGAAGAATGCTACAAGTTTCTTCGGTAGTCGATTTCATCTGGACTTTTCGGGCGATTTTCGTACCACCCGACAAAAATGGACCGAAATCGGTATTTTCGGACCAGATGATGGCTAGGGTTTGAAATCCTACACGGAACCCGTGACACAGTTATAAATTTAGGAGATGAATGCTACAAGGATCTCCTGGTCGTCGATTTCATCTAGACTTTTCGGGCGATTTTCATACCACCCGACAAAAATGGACCGAAATCGTTATTTTTTTAACAGACGATGGCTAGGGTTTGAAATCCGACACGGAACCCGAGACACAATTATAAATTTAGGAGAAGAATGCTACAAGGATCTCTTGGTCGTCGATTTGATCTGGACTTTTCGAGCGATTTTCGTACCACCCGACAAAAATGATCCGAAATCGGTATTTTTGGACCAGATGATGGCTAGGGTTTGAAATCCGACATGGAACCCAAGACACAGTTATAAATTTAGGAGATGAATGCTACAAGGATATCCCAGTCGTCGATTTCATCTGGACTTTTCGGGCGATTTTCTAACCACCAGACAAAAATGGACCGAAATCGGTATTTTTGGACCAGACAATAGCTAGGGGTTGAAATCCGACACGGAACCCGAGACACAATTATAAATTTAGGAGAAGAATGCTACAAGTTTCTTCGGTAGTCGATTTCATCTGGACTTTTCTGGCGATTTTCGTACCACCCGACAAAAATGGACCGAAATCGGTATTTTCGGACCAGATGATGGCTAGGGTTTGAAATCCGACACGGAACCCGAGACACAGTTATAAATTTTGGAGAAGAATGCTACAAGGATCTCTCGGTCGTCGATTTCATCTGGACTTTTCTTGCGATTTTCGTACGACACGACAAAAATGGACCGAAATCCGTATTTTCGGAACAGACGATGGCTAGGGTTTGTAATCCGACACGGAACCCGAGACACGGTTATAAATTTAGGAGACGAATGCTACAAGGATCTCTTGGTCGTCGATTTCATCTTTACTTTTCAGGCGATTTTTGTACCACCCGACAAAAATGGACCGAAATCGGTATTTTCGGACCAGATGATGGCTAGGGTTTGAAATCTTACACGGAACCCGAGACACAGTTATAAATTTAGGAGATGAATGCTACAAGGATTTCCTGGTCGTCGATTTCATCTAGACTTTTCGGGCGATTTTCGTACCACCCGACAAAAATGGACCGAAATCGTTATTTTTGGACCAGACGATGGCTAGGGTTTGAAATCCGACACGGAACCCGA
>JBBPBQ010000003.1:31190648-31203303 GCA_037974755.1 Cicer yamashitae
CCACACGAAAAAAATCGACCGAAATTCGTATTTTCAGAACACACAATGGCTAGGGTTTGAAATCCGACACGGAACTCGAGACACAGTTATAAATTTATAAGAAGAATGCTACAAGGATCTCCCGGTCGTCGATTTCATCTAGACTTTTCGGGCAAATTTTGTACCTCCCGACAAAAATGGACCGAAATCGTTATTTTTGGACCAGACGATGGCTAGAGTTTGAAATCCGACACGGAACCCGAGACAGAGTTATAAATTTAGGAGAAGAATGCTACAAGGATCTCCCGGTCGTCGATTTGATCTGGACTTTTCGGGCGATTTTCGTACCACCCGACAAAAATGAACTGAAATCGGTATTTTCGGACCAGACGATGGCTAGGGTTTGAAATCCGACACAAAACCCGAGACACAATTATAAATTTAGGAGCAGAATGCTACAAGGATCTCCTGGTCGTCGATTTCATCTGGACTTTTCGAGCGATTTTCGTACCACACGATAAAAATGGACCGAAATCCGTATTTTCGGAAAACACGATGGCTAGTGTTTGAAATCCGACACGGAACCCGAGACACAGTTATAAATTTAGGAGATGAATGCTACAAGGATCTCCTGGTCGTCGATTTCATCTGGACTTTTCGAGCGATTTACGTACCACCCGACAAAAATGGATCGAAATCGTTATTTTTGCACCAGACGATGGCTAGTGTTTGAAATCCGACACGGAACCCGAGACACAGTTATAAATTTAGGAGACGAATGCTGAAAGTATCTTAGGTAGTCGATTTCATCTGGACTTTTCGGGGGATTTTCGTACCACCCGACAAAAATGGACCCAAATCGGTATTTTTGGACCAGACGACGGCTAGGGTTTGAAATCCGACACGGAACCCGAGACACAATTATAAGTTTAGGAGAAGAATGCTACAAGGATCTCCCGGTCATCGATTTCATCTTGACTTTTAATGTGATTTTCGTACCACCTGATAAAAATGGACCCAAATCGGTATTTTTGGACCAGACGACGGCAAGGGTTTGAAATCCGACACGGAACCCGAGACACAATTATAAGTTTAAGAGAAGAATGCTACAAGGATCTCCCGGTCATCGATTTCATCTGGACTTTTCAGGTGATTTTCGTACCACCTAATAAAAATGGACCGAAATCGGTATTTTCGGACTAGACAATGGCTAGGATTTGAAATCCGACACAAAACCCGAGACACAGTTATAAATTTAGGAGCAGAATGCTACAAGGATCTCCTGGTCGTCGATTTCATCTGGACTTCTTGAGCGATTTTCGTACCACACGATAAAAATAGACCGAAATCGTTATTTTTGGACCAGACGATGGCTAGGGTTTGAAATGCGACACGGAACCCGAGACAGAGTTATAAATTTAGGAGAAGAATGCTACAAGGATCTCCCGGTCGTCGATTTGATCTGGACTTTTCGGGCGATTTTCGTACCTCCCGACAAAAATGGAATGAAATCGGTAGTTTCGGAGCAGACGATGGCTAGGGTTTGAAATCCGACACGGAACCCGAGACACAATTATAAATTTAGGAGATGAATGTTACAAGGATCTCCCGGTCGTCGATTTCATCTGGACTTTTCGGGCGATTTTCGTACCACACGAAAAAAATCGACCGAAATTCGTATTTTCAGAACACACAATGGCTAGGGTTTGAAATCCGACACGGAACTCGAGACACAGTTATAAATTTATAAGAAGAATGCTACAAGGATCTCCCGGTCGTCGATTTCATCTAGACTTTTCGGGCAAATTTTGTACCTCCCGACAAAAATGGACCGAAATCGTTATTTTTGGACCAGACGATGGCTAGAGTTTGAAATCCGACACGGAACCCGAGACAGAGTTATAAATTTAGGAGAAGAATGCTACAAGGATCTCCCGGTCGTCGATTTGATCTGGACTTTTCGGGCGATTTTCGTACCACCCGACAAAAATGAACTGAAATCGGTATTTTCGGACCAGACGATGGCTAGGGTTTGAAATCCGACACAAAACCCGAGACACAATTATAAATTTAGGAGCAGAATGCTACAAGGATCTCCTGGTCGTCGATTTCATCTGGACTTTTCGAGCGATTTTCGTACCACACGATAAAAATGGACCGAAATCCGTATTTTCGGAAAACACGATGGCTAGTGTTTGAAATCCGACACGGAACCCGAGACACAGTTATAAATTTAGGAGATGAATGCTACAAGGATCTCCTGGTCGTCGATTTCATCTGCACTTTTCGAGCGATTTACGTACCACCCGACAAAAATGGATCGAAATCGTTATTTTTGCACCAGACGATGGCTAGTGTTTGAAATCCGACACGGAACCCGAGACACAGTTATAAATTTAGGAGACGAATGCTGAAAGTATCTTAGGTAGTCGATTTCATCTGGACTTTTCGGGGGATTTTCGTACCACCCGACAAAAATGGACCCAAATCGGTATTTTTGGACCAGACGACGGCTAGGGTTTGAAATCCGACACGGAACCCGAGACACAATTATAAGTTTAGGAGAAGAATGCTACAAGGATCTCCCGGTCATCGATTTCATCTTGACTTTTAATGTGATTTTCGTACCACCTGATAAAAATGGACCCAAATCGGTATTTTTGGACCAGACGACGGCAAGGGTTTGAAATCCGACACGGAACCCGAGACACAATTATAAGTTTAAGAGAAGAATGCTACAAGGATCTCCCGGTCATCGATTTCATCTGGACTTTTCAGGTGATTTTCGTACCACCTCATAAAAATGGACCGAAATCGGTATTTTCGGACTAGACAATGGCTAGGATTTGAAATCCGACACAAAACCCGAGACACAGTTATAAATTTAGGAGCAGAATGCTACAAGGATCTCCCGGTCGTCGATTTCATCTGGACTTCTCGAGCGATTTTCGTACCACACGATAAAAATAGACCGAAATCGTTATTTTTGGACCAGACGATGGCTAGGGTTTAAAATGCGACACGGAACCCGAGACAGAGTTATAAAATTAGGAGAAGAATGCTACAAGGATCTCCCGGTCGTCGATTTGATCTGGACTTTTCGGGCGATTTTCGTACCACCCGACAAAAATGGACCGAAATCGGTAGTTTCGGAGCAAACGATGGCTAGGGTTTAAAATCCGACACGGAACCCGAGACACAGTTATAAATTTAGGAGCAGAATGCTACAAGGATCTCCCGGTCGTCGATTTGATCTGGACTTTTCGGGCGATTTTCGTACCACACGATAAAAATGGACCGAAATCCGTATTTTCGGAACACACGATGGCTAGCGTTTGAAATCCGACACGGAACCCGAGACACAGTTATAAATTTAGGAGATGAATGCTACAAGGATCTCCTGGTCGTCGATTTCATCTGGACTTTTCAGGCGATTTTCGTACCACCCGACAAAAATGGATAGAAATCGTTATTTTTTCACCAGACGATGGCTAGTGTTTGAAATCCGACACGGAACCCGAGACACAGTTATAAATTTAGGAGACGAATGCTACAAGTATCATAGGTAGTCGATTTCATCTGGACTTTTCGGGGGATTTTCGTACCACCCGACAAAAATGGACCCAAATCGGTATTTTTGGACCAGACGACGGCTAGGGTTTGAAATCTGATACGGAACCCGGGACACAATTATAAGTTTAGGAGAAGAATGCTAAAAGGATCTCCCGGTCATCGATTTCATCTGGACTTTTCAGGTGATTTTCGTACCACCCGACAAAAATGGACCCAAATCGGTATTTTTGGACCAGACGACGACAAGGGTTTGAAATCCGACACGGAACCCGAGACACAATTATAAGTTTAGGAGAAGAATGCTACAAGGATCTCTCGGTCGTCGATTTCATCTGGACTTTTCGAGCGATTTTCGTACCACACGATAAAAATAGACCGAAATCGTTATTTTTGGACCAGACGATGGCTAGGGTTTGAAATGCGACACGGAACCCGAGACAGAGTTATAAATTTAGGAGAAGAATGCTACAAGGATCTCCCGGTCGTCGATTTGATCTGGACTTTTCGGGCGATTTTCGTACCACCCGACAAAAATGGACCGAAATCGGTAGTTTCGGACCAGACGATGGCTAGGGTTTGAAATCCGACACGGAACCCGACACACAGTTATAAATTCAGGAGCAGAATGCTACAAGGATCTCCCGGTCGTCGATTTGATCTGGACTTTTCGGGCGATTTTCGTACCACCCGACAAAAATGGACTGAAATCGGTATTTTCGGACCAGACGACGGCTAGGGTTTGAAATCCGACACGGAACCCGAGAACAGTTATAAATTTAGGAGACGAATGCTACAAGTATCTTAGGTAGTCGATTTCATTTGGACTTTTCGGGGGATTTTCGTACCACCCGACAAAAATGGACCCAAATTGGTATTTTTGGACCAGACGATGGCTAGTGTTTGAAATCCGACACGGAACCCGAGACACAGTTATAAGTTTAGGAGAAGAATGCTACAAGGATCTCCCGGTCGTTGATTTGATCTGGACTTTTCGGGCGATTTTGGTACTACCTGACAAAAATGGACCGAAATCGGTAGTTTCGGACCAGACGATGGCTAGGGTTTGAAATCCGACATGGAACCCGAGACACAGTTATAAATTTAGGAGCAGAATGCTACAAGGATCTCCCAGTCGTCGATTTGATCTGGACTTTTCGGGCGATTTTCGTACCACCCGACAAAAATGGACCGAAATCGGTATTTTCGGACCAGACGATGGCTAGGGTTTGAAATCCGACACGGAACCCGAGACACAGTTATAAATTTAGGAGACGAATGCTACAAGTATCTTAGGTAGTCGATTTCATCTGGACTTTTCGGGGGATTTTCGTACCACCCGACAAAAATGGACCCAAATCGGTATTTTTGGACCAGACGACGGCTAGGGTTTGAAATCTGATACGGAACCCGGGACACAATTATAAGTTTAGGAGAAGAATGCTAAAAGGATCTCCCGGTCATCGATTTCATCTGGACTTTTCAGGTGATTTTCGTACCATCCGACAAAAATGGACCCAAATCGGTATTTTTGGACCAGACGACGACAAGGGTTTGAAATCCGACACGGAACCCGAGACACAATTATAAGTTTAGGAGAAGAATGCTACAAGGATCTCTCGGTCGTCGATTTCATCTGGACTTTTCGAGCGATTTTCGTACCACACGATAAAAATAGACCGAAATCGTTATTTTTGGACCAGACGATGGCTAGGGTTTGAAATGCGACACGGAACCCGAGACAGAGTTATAAATTTAGGAGAAGAATGCTACAAGGATCTCCCGGTCGTCGATTTGATCTGGACTTTTTGGGCGATTTTCGTACCTCCCGACAAAAATGGAATGAAATCGGTAGTTTCGGAGCAGACGATGGCTAGGGTTTGAAATCCGACACGGAACCCGAGACACAGTTATAAATTTAGGAGCAGAATGCTACAAGGATCTCCCGGTCGTCGATTTCATCGGGACTTTTCGGGAGATTTTCGTATCACCCGACAAAAATGGACCGAAATCGGTATTTTTGGACCAGACGATGGCTAGGGTTTGAAATCCGACACAGAACCTGAGACACAATTATAAATTTAGGAGACGAATGCTACAAGTATCTTCGGTAGTCGATTTCATCTGGACTTTTCGGGCGATTTTCGTACCACCCGACAAAAATGGACCGAAATCGTTATTTTTGGACCACACGATGGCTAGGGTTTGAAATCCGACACGGAACTGGAGACATAGTTATAAATTTAGGAGACGAATGCTACAAGGATCTCCTGGTCGTCGATTTCATTTGGACTTTTCGGGCGATTTTTGTACCACCCGACAAAAATGGACCGAAATCGGTATTTTCGGACCAGATGATGGCTAGGGTTTGAAATCCGACACGGAACCCGAGTCACAGTTATAAATTTACGAGAACAATGCTACAAGGATCTCCTGGTCGTCGATTTCTTCTGGACTTTTCTTGCGATTTTCGTACCACACGACAAAAATGGACCGAAATCGTTATTTTTGGACCAGACGATGGCTAGGGTTTGAAATGCGACACGAAACCCGAGACAGAGTTATAAATTTAGGAGAAGAATGCTACAAGGATCCCCCAGTCGTCGATTTCATCTGGACTTTTCGGGCGATTTTCGTATCACCCGACAAAAATGGACCGGAATCGGTATTTTTGGACCAAACGATGGCTAGGGTTTGAAATCCGACACAGAACCCGAGACACAATTATAAATTTAGGAGAAGAATGCTACAAGGATCTCCTGGTCGTCGATTTCATCTGAACTTTTTGTGCGATTTTCGTACCACCCGACAAAAATGGACCGAAATCGGTATTTTTGCACCAGACGATGGCTAGTGTTTGAAATCTGACACGGAACCCGAGACACAGTTATAAATTTAGGAGATGAATGCTACAAGGATCTCTTGGTCGTCGATTTCATCTGAACTTTTCGTGCGATTTTCGTACCACCCGACAAAAATGGACCAAAATCGGTATTTTCAGACCAGATGATGGCTAGGGTTTGAAATCCGACACGGAACCCGAGTCACAGTTATAAATTTAGGAGAAGAATGCTACAAGGATCTCCTGATCGTCGATTTCATCTGAACTTTTCGTGCGATTTTCGTACCACCCGACAAAAATGGACCGAAATCGGTATTTTCGGACCAGATGATGGTTAGGGTTTGAAATCCGACACGGAACCCGAGTCACAGTTATAAATTTAGGAGAAGAATGCTACAAGGATCTCCAGGTCGTCGATTTCATCTGGACTTTTCTTGCGATATTCGTACCACACGAGAAAAATGGACCGAAATCGTTATTTTTGGACCAGACGATGGCTAGGGTTTGAAATGCGACACGAAACCCGAGACAGAGATATAAATTTAGGAGAAGAATGCTACAAGGATCTCCCGGTCGTCGATTTGATCTGGACTTTTCGTGCGATTTTCGTACCACCCGACAAAAATGGACCGAAATCGGTATTTTCGGACCAGACGATGGCTAGGGTTTGAAATCGGACACGGAACCCGAGTCACAGTTATAAATTTAGGAGAAGAATGCTACAAGGATCTCCTGGTCATCGATTTCATCTGAACTTTGCGTGCGATTTTCGTACCACCCGACAAAAATAGACCGAAATCGGTATTTTCGGACCAGATGATGGCTAGGGTTTGAAATCCGACACGGAACCCGAGTCACAGTTATAAATTTAGGAGAAGAATGCTACAAGGATCTCCAGGTCGTCGATTTTACTGGACTTTTCTTGCGATATTCGTACCACACGACAAAAATGGACCGAAATCGTTATTTTTGGACCAGACGATGGCTAGGGTTTGAAATCCGACACGGAACTGGAGACATAGTTATAAATTTAGGAGACGAATGCTACAAGGATCTCCTGGTCGTCGATTTCATTTGGACTTTTCGGGCGATTTTTGTACCACCCGACAAAAATGGACCGAAATCGATATTTTCGGACCAGATGATGGCTAGGGTTTGAAATCCGACACGGAACCCGAGTCACAGTTATAAATTTACGAGAACAATGCTACAAGGATCTCCTGGTCGTCGATTTCTTCTGGACTTTTCTTGCGATTTTCGTACCACACGACAAAAATGGACCGAAATCGTTATTTTTGGACCAGACGATGGCTAGGGTTTGAAATGCGACACGAAACCCGAGACAGAGTTATAAATTTAGGAGAAGAATGCTACAAGGATCCCCCAGTCGTCGATTTCATCTGGACTTTTCGGGCGATTTTCGTATCACCCGACAAAAATGGACCGGAATCGGTATTTTTGGACCAGACGATGGCTAGGGTTTGAAATCCGACACGGAACCCGAGACAAAATTATAAATTTAGGAGAAGAATGCTACAAGGATCTCCCGGTCGTCGATTTGATCTGGACTTTTCGGGCAATTTTCGTACCACCCGACAAAAATGGACCGATGATGGCTAGGGTTTGTAATCCGACACGGAACGCGAGACACAGTTATAAATTTAGGAGAAGAATGCTACAAGGATCTCCGGGTCGTCGATTTCATCTGGACTTTTCTTGCTATTTTCGTACCACACGACAAAAATGGACCGAAATCCGTATTTTCGGAACAGACGATGGCTAGGGTTTTAAATCCAACACGGAACCCGAAACATAGTTATAAATTTAGGAGATGAATGCTACAAGGATCTCCCGGTCGTCGATTTCATCTGGACTTTTCGGTCGATTTTCTGACCACCAGACAAAAATGGACCGAAATCGGTATTTTTGGACCAGACGATAGCTAGGGTTTGTAATCCGACACGGAACCCGAGACACAATTATAAGTTTAGGAGACGAATGCTACAAGTATCTTAGGTAGTCGATTTCATCTGGACTTTTCGGGCGATTTTCGTACCACCCGACAAAAATCGATCGAAATTGGTATTTTTGGACCAGACGATGGCTAGGGTTTGAAATCCGACACGGAACTCGAGACACAATTATAAGTTTAGGAGAAGAATGCTACAAGGATCTCCCGGTCGTCGATTTCATCTGGACTTTTGGGGCCATTTTTGTACCACACGACAAAACTGGACCGAAATCCGTATTTTCAGAACACACAATGGCTAGGGTTTGAAATCCGACACGGAACCCGAGACACAATTATAAGTTTAGGAAAAAGAATGCTACAAGGATCTCCCGGTCGTCGATTTCATCTGGACTTTTCAGGTGATTTTCGTACCACCTGATAAAAATGGAGCGAAATCGGTATTTTCGGACAAGACAATGGCTAGAGTTTGAAATCTGACAAGGAAACCGAGACACAGTTATAAATTTTGGAGACGAATGCTACAAGGATCTCCCGGTCGTCGATTTCATCTGGACTTTTCGGGCGGTTTTCGTACCACCCGACAAAAATGAATCGAAATCGGTATTTTCAGACCAGATGATGGTTAGGGTTTGAAATCTGACACGGAACTTGAGACACAGTTATAAATTTAGGAGATGAATGCTACAAGGATCTCCCGGTCGTCGATTTCATCTGGACTTTTTGGGCGATTTTCGTACCACACGACAAAAATGGACCGAAATCCGTATTTTTAGAACACACAATGGCTAGGGTTTGAAATCCGACACGAAACTCGAGACACAGTTATAAATTTATGAGAAGAATGCTACAAGGATCTCCCGGTCGTCGATTTCATTTGGACTTTTCGGGTGATTTTTGTATCACCCGACAAAAATGGACCGAAATCGGTATTTTTGGACCAGAGATGGCTAGGGTTTGAAATCTGAAACGGAACCCGAGACACAATTAGAAATTTAGGAGAAGAATGCTACAAGGATCTCCCGGTCGTCGATTTGATCTGGACTTTTCGGGCGATTTTCGTACCACCCGACAAAAATGGACAGAAATCGGTATTTTCGGACCAGATGATGGCTAGGGTTTGTAATCCGACTCGGAACTCGAGACACAGTTATAAATTTAGGAGAAGAATGCTACCAGGATCTCCCGGTCGTCGATTTCATCTGGACTTTTCTGGCGATTTTCTGACCACCAGACAAAAATGGACCGAAATCGGTATTTTTGGACCAGACGATAGCTAGGGTTTGAAATCCGACACGGAACCCGAGACACAAATATATGTTTAAGAGAAGAATGCTACAAGGATCTCCTGGTCGTCGATTTCATCTGGACTTTTCGGGCGATTTTCGTACCACACGACAAAAATAGACCGAAATCCGTATTTTCAGAACACACAATGGCTAGGGTTTGAAATCCGACACAGAACTCGAGACACAATTATAAATTTATGAGAAGAATGCTACAAGGATATCCCGGTCGTCGATTTCATCTAGACTTTTCGGGCGATTTTCGTACCTCCCGACAAAAATGGACCGAAATCGTTATTTTTGGACCAGACGATGGCTAGGGTTTGAAATCCGACACGGAACCCGAGACAGAGTTATAAATTTAGGAGAAGAATGCTACAAGGATCTCCCGTTCGTCGATTTGATTTGGACTTTTCGGGCGATTTTCGTACCACACGATAAAAATGGACCGAAATCGGTATTTTTGGACCAGACGATTGCTAGGGTTTGAAATCCGACACGGAACCCGAGACACAATTATAAGTTTAGGAGAAGAATGCTACAAGGATCTCCCGGTCGTCGATTTCATCTGGACTTTTCAGGTGATTTTCGTACCACCTGATAAAAATGGACCGAAATCGGTATTTTCGGACAAGACAATGGCTAGGGTTTGAAATCCGACACGGAAACCGAGACACAGTTATAAATTTCGGAGACGAATGCTACAAGGATCTCCCGGTCGTCGATTTCATCTGGACTTTTCGGGCGGTTTTCGTACCACCCGACAAAAATGAATCGAAATCGGTATTTTCGGACCAGATGATGGCTAGGGTTTGAAATCCGACACGAAACTCGAGACACAGTTATAAATTTATGAGAACAATGCTACAAGGATCTCCCGGTCGTCGATTTCATTTGGACTTTTCGGGCGATTTTCTTATCACCCGACAAAAATGGACCGAAATCGGTATTTTTGGACCAGACGATGGCTAGGGTTTGAAATCTGACACGGAACCCGAGACACAATTATAAATTTAGGAGAAGAATGCTACAAGGATCTCCCGGTCGTCGATTTGATCTGGACTTTTCGGGCGATTTTCGTACCACCCGACAAAAATGGACCGAAATCGGAATTTTCGGACCAGATGATGGCTAGGGTTGGTAATCCGACACGGAACCCGAGACACTGTTATAAATTTAGGAGAAGAATGCTACAAGGATCTCCCGGTCGTTGATTTCATCTGGACTTTTCTTGCTATTTTCGTACCACACGATAAAAATGGACCGAAATCCGAATTTCCGGAACAGACGATGGCTAGGGTTTGAAATCCGACACGGAACCCGAGACACAGTTATAAATTTAGGAGATGAATGCTACAAGGATCTCCCGGTCGTCGATTTCATCTGGACTTTTCGGGTGATTTTCTGATCACCAGTTAAAAACGGACCGAAATCAGTTTTTTCGGACCAGATGATGGCTAGGGTTTGAAATCCGACACGGAACATGAGACACAGTTATAAATTTCGGAGACGAATGCTACAAGGATCTCCCGGTCGTCGATTTCATCTGGACTTTTCAGGTGATTTTCGTACCACTTGATAAAAATGGACCGAAATCGGTATTTTCGGACAAGAGAATGGCTAGGGTTTGAAATCCGACACGGAACCCGACACACAGTTATAAATTTCGGAGACGAATGCTACAAGGATCTCCCGGTCGTCGATTTCATCTGGACTCTTCGGGCGGTTTTCGTACCACCCGACAAAAATGAATCGAAATCGGTATTTTCAGACCAGATGATGGCTAGGGTTTGAAATCCGACACGGAACTTGAGACACAGTTATAAATTTAGGAGATGAATGCTACAAGGATCTCCCGGTCGTCGATTTCATCTGGACTTTTCGGGCGATATTCGTACCACACGATAAAAATGGACCGAAATCGTTATTTTTGGACCAGGCGATAGCTAGGGTTTGAAATCCGACACGAAACCCGAGACACAATTATGAATTTAGGAGAAGAATGCAACCAGGATCTCCCGGTCGTCGATTTCATCTGGATTTTTCAGGCGATTTTCGTACCACCTGATAAAAAGGGACCGAAATCGGTATTTTTGGACCAGACGATGGCAAGAGTTTGAAATCTAACTCGGGAAGCGAAACACATTTATAAATTTAGGAGAATAATGCTTCAAGGGTCTCCCGGTCCTCGATTTGATCTTGTGTTTTCGGGTGATTTTCGTACAACCCGACAAAAATTGGCCGAAATAGATATTATCGAATCAGACGATGGTTGGTGTTTGAATTCTAACCCGGAGCCCGAAACACAGTTATAAATTTAGGAGAAGAATGCTACAAGGATCTCCCGGTCGTCGATTTCATCTAGACTTTTCGGGCGATTTTCGTACCTCCCAACAAAAATGGACCGAAATCGTTATTTTTGGACCAGACGATGGCTAGGGTTTGAAATCCGACACGGAACCCGAGACACCATTATAAGTTTAGGATAAGAATGCTACAAGGATCTCCCGGTCGTCGATTTCATCTAGACTTTTCTTGCTATTTTCGTTCCACACGACAAAAATGGACCGAAATCCGTATTTTCGGAACAGACGATGGCTAGGGTTTGAAATCCGACACGGAACCCGAGACACAATTATAAGTTTAGGAGACGAATGCTACAAGTATCTTAGGTAGTCGATTTCATCTGGACTTTTCGGGCGATTTTCGTACCACCCGACAAAAATGGACCGAAATCGGTATTTTCGGACCAGACGATGGCTAGGGTTCGAAATCCGACACGGAACCTGAGACACAGTTATAAATTTCGGAGACGAATGCTACAAGGATCTCCCGGTCGTCGATTTCATCTGGACTTTTCGGGGGGTTTTCGTACCACCCGGCAAAAATGAATCGAAATCGGTATTTTCGGACCAGATGATGGCTAGGGTTTGAAATCCGACACGGAACCCGAGACACAATTATAAATTTAGGAGATGAATGCTACAAGGATCTCCCGGTCGTCGATTT
>JBBPBQ010000003.1:31222247-31237553 GCA_037974755.1 Cicer yamashitae
GATGGCTAGGGTTTGAAATCCGACACGGAACCCGAGACACAGTTATAAATTTAGGAGAAGAATGCTACAAGGATCTCCCGGTCGTCGATTTCATTTGGACTTTTCGAGCGATTTTCGTACCACACGATAAAAATGGATCGAAATCGGTATTTTCGGACCAGACAATAGCTAGCGTTTGAAATCCGACACGGAACCCGAGACACAATTATAAATTTAGGAGACGAATGCTACAAGTATCTTCGATAGTCGATTTCATCTGGACTTTTCGGGCGATTTTCGTACCACCCGACAAAAATTGATCGAAATCGTTAGTTTTGGACCAGACGATGGGTAGGGTTTGAAATCCGACACGGAACCCGAGACACAGTTATAAATTTAGGAGGCGAATGCTACAAGGATCTCCTGGTCGTCGATTTCATCTGGACTTTTTGGGCTATTTTCGTACCACCCGACAAAAATGGACCGAAATCGGTATTTTCGGACCAGATGATGGCTAGGGTTTGAAATCCGACACAGAACCCGAGACACAGTTATAAATTTAGGAGAAGAATGCTACAAGGATCTCCCGGTCGTCGATTTCATCTGGACTTTTCTTGCGATTTTCGTACCACACGACAAAAATGGACCGAAATCGTTATTTTTGGACTAGACGATGGCAAGGGTTTGAAATCTGACACGGAACCCGAGACACAGTTATAAATTTATGACAAGAATGCTACAAGGATCTCCCGATCGTCGATTTGATCTGGACTTTTCGGGCGATTTTCGTACCACACGATAAAAATGTACCGAAATCCGTATTTTCGGAACAGACGATGGTTAGGGTTTGAAATCTGACACGGAACCCGAGACACATTTATAAATTTAGGAGATGAATGCTACAAGGATCTCTTGGTCGTCGATTTCATCTAGACTTTTCGGGCGATTTTCGTACCACCCGACAAAAATGGATCGAAATCGTTATTTTTGCACCAGACGATGGCTAGTGTTTGAAATCCGACACGGAACCCGAGACACAGTTATAAATTTAGGAGACGAATGCTACAAGTATCTTCAGTAGTCGATTTCATCTGGACTTTTTGAGCGATTTTCGTACCACCCGACAAAAATGGACGGAAATCGGTATTTCTGGACCAGACGATGGCTAGTGTTTGAAATCCGACACGGAACCCGAGACACGATTATAAATTTAGGAGATGAATGCTACAAGGATCTCCTGGTCGTCGATTTCATCTGGAATTTTCGGGCGATTTTCGTACCACTTGACAAAAATGGACCGAAATCGGTATTTTCGAAACAGACGATGGATAGGGTTTTAAATCCGACACGGAACCCGAGACACAGTTATAAATTTAGGAGAAGAATGCTACAAGGATCTCCCGGTCGTCGATTTCATCTGGACTTTTCAGGCGATTTTCGTACCACCTGATAAAAATGGACCGAAATCGGTATTTTCATACCAGACGATGGCTAGGATTTGAAATCCGACACGGAACCCGACACACAATTATAAATTTAGGAGAAGAATGCTACAAGGATCTCCCGGTCGTCGATTTCATCTGGACTTTTCGTGCGGTTTTCGTACCACCCGACAAAAATGAATCGAAATCGGTATTTTCGGACCAGATGATGGCTAGGGTTTGAAATCCGACACGGAACTTGAGACACAGTTATAAATTTAGGAGATGAATGCTACAAGGATCTCCCGGTCGTCGATTTCATCTGGAATTTTCGGGCGATTTTCGTATCACCCGACAAAAATGAATCGAAATCGGTATTTTCGGACCAGATGATGGCTAGGGTTTGAAATCCGACACGGAACATGAGACACAGGTATAAATTTAGGAAATGCATGCTACAAGGATCTCCCGGTCGTCGATTTCATCTTGACTTTCCGGGCGAATTTCGTACCACCCGACAAAAATGGACCGAAATAGGTATTTTCGGACCAGACGATGGCTAGGTTTTGAAATCTAACACGGAACCCGAGACACAGTTATAAATTTAGGAGATGAAGGCTACAACGATCTCCTGGTCGTCGATTTCATCTGGACTTTTCGTGCGATTTTCGTACCACCCGACAAAAATTGACCGAAATCGGTATATTCGGACCAGATGGTGGCTAGGGTTTGAAATCCGACACGGAACCCGAGACATAGTTATAAATTTAGGAGAAGAAAGCTACAAGGATCTCCCGGTCGTCGATTTGATCTGGACTTTTCGGGCGATTTTCGTACCACCTGACAAAAATGCACCGAAATCGGTATTTTCTGACCAGACGATGGCTAGGCTTTGAAATCCGACACGGAACCCGAGACACAGTTATAAATTTACGAGATGAATGC
This sequence comes from Cicer yamashitae, assembly GCA_037974755.1. NCBI lineage: Eukaryota > Viridiplantae > Streptophyta > Magnoliopsida > Fabales > Fabaceae > Cicer > Cicer yamashitae. Next base: position 31,224,593 of record JBBPBQ010000003.1, read on the forward strand.
TACAAGGATCTCCTGGACGTCGATTTCATTTGGACTTTTCGGGCGATTTTCGTACCACCCGACAAAAATGGACGGAAATCGGTATTTTTGGACCAGACGATGGCTAGGGTTTGAAATTCGACACGGAACCCGAGACACAATTATAAATTTAGGAGAAGAATGCTACAAGGATCTCTCGGTCGTCGATTTCATCTGGACTTTTCAGGTGATTTTCGTACCACCTGATAAAAATGGACCGAAATCGGTATTTTCAGACAAGATAATGGCTAGGGTTTGAAATCCGACACGGAACCCGAGACACAGTTATAAATTTAGGAGACGAATGCTACAAGGATCTCCCGGTCGTCGATTTCATCTGGACTTTTCGGGCGGTTTTCGTACCACCCGACAAAAATGAATCGAAATCGGTATTTTCGGACTAGATGATGGCTAGGGTTTGACATCCGACATGGAACTTGAGACACAGTTATAAATTTAGGAGATGAATGCTACAAGGATCTCCTAGTCGTCGATTTCATCTGGACTTTTCGGTCGATTTTCGTACCAACCGACAAAAATGGACCGAAATCTGTATTTTCGGACCAGATGTTGGCTAGGATTTGAAATCCGACACGGAACCCGAGACACAGTTATAAATTTAGGAGATGAATGCTACAAGGATCTCCTGGTCATCGATTTCATCTGGACTTTTCGTGCGATTTTCGTACCACCTGACCAAAATGGACCGAAATCGTTATTTTTGCACCAGACGATGTCTAGGGTTTGAAATCCGACATGGAACCGGAGACACAGTTATAAATTTAGAAGATAAATGCTACAAGTATCTTCGGTAGTCGATTTCATCTGGACTTTTCGGGCGATTTTCGTACCACCCGACAAAAATGGCCCGAAATCGGTATCTTTGGACCAGACGATGGCTAGGGTTTGAAATCTGACACGGAACCCAAGACACAATTATAAATTTAGGAGAAGAATGCTACAAAGATCTTCCGGTCGTCGATTTCATCTGGACTTTTCAGGCGATTTTCGTACCACTTGATAAAAATGGACCGAAATCGGTATTTTCGTACCAGACGATGGCTAGGGTTTGAAATCCGACACGGAACCCAAAACACAGTTATAAATTTCCGAGACGAATGCTACAAGGATCTCCCGGTCGTCGATTTCATCTGGACTTTTCAGGCGATTTTCGTACCACCTCATAAAAATGGAACGAAATCGGTATTTTCGGACCAGACGATGGTTAGGGTTTGAAATCCGACACGGAACCCGAGACACAGTTATAAATTTCGGAGACGAATGCTACAAGGATCTCCCCGTCGTCGATTTCAACTGGACTTTTCGGGCGGTTTTCGTACCACCCGACAAAAATGGATCGAAATCAGTATTTTCGGATCAGATGATGGCTAGGGTTTGAAATCCGACACGGAACCCGAGACACAGTTATAAATTTAGGAGACGAATGCTACAAGTATCTTCAGTAGTCGATTTCATCTAGACTTTTCGGGCGATTTTCGTACCACACGACAAAAATGGACCAAAATCCGTATTTTCAGAACACGCGACGGTTAGGGTTTGAAATCCGACAAGGAACTCGAGACACAGTTATAAATTTAGTAGAAGAATGCTACAAGGATCTCCCGGTCGTCGATTTCATCTGGACTTTTCGGACGATTTTCGTATCACCCGACAAAAATGGACCGAAATCGGTATTTTTGGACCAGACGATGGCTAGGGTTTGAAATACAACACGGAACCCGAGACACAGTTATAAATTTAGGAGACGAATGCTACAAGTATCTTCAGTAGTCGATTTCATCTGGACTTTAAAGGCGATTTTCGTACCACCTTATAAAAATGGAACGAAATCGGTATTTTTGGACCAGACGATGGTTAGGGTTTGAAATCTGACACGGAACCCGAAACACAGTTATAAATTTAGGAGACGAATGCTACAAGTATCTTCGGTAGTCGATTTCATCTAGACTTTTCGGGCGATTTTCGTACCACCCGACAAAAATGGACCGAAATCGGTATTTTTGGACCAGTCGATGGCTACGGTTTGAAATCCGACACGGAACCCGAGACACAATTATAAATTTAGGAGAAGAATGCTACAAGGATCTTCCGGTCGTCGATTTCATCTGGACTTTTCTGGCGATTTTCGTACCACCTGATAAAAATGGACCGAAATCGGTATTTTCGGACCAGACGATGGCTAGGGTTTGAAATCCGACACGGAACCCGAGACACAGTTATAAATTTCGGAGGTGAATGCTACAAGGATCTCCCGGTCGTCGATTTCATCTTGACTTTTCGGGCGGTTTTTGTACCACCCGACAAAAATGGATCGAAATCAGTATTTTTGGACCAGATGATGGCTAGGGTTTGAAATCCGATACGGAAACCGAGACACATTTATAAATTTAGGAGACGAATGCTACAAGTATCTTCAGTAGTCGATTTCATCTAGATTTTTCGGGCGATTTTCGTACCACCCGACAAAAATGGACAGAAATCTGTATTTTCGGACCATATGATGGCTAGGGTTTGAAATCCGACACGGAACCCGAGACACAGTTATAAATTTACGAGATGAATGCTACAACGATCTCCTGGTCGTCGATTTCATCTGGACTTTTTGGGGGATTTTCGTACCACCTGACAAAAATGGATCGAAATCGTTATTTTTGCACCAGACGATGGCTAGGGTTTGAAATCCGACACGGAACTCGAGACACAGTTATAGATTTAGGAGAAGAATGCTACAAGGATCTCCCAGTCGTCGATTTCATCTGGACTTTTCGGACGATTTTCGTATCACCCGACAAAAATGGACCGAAATCGGTATTTTTGGACCAGACGATGGCTAGGGTTTGAAATCCGACAAGGAACCCGAGACACAGTTATAAATATAGGAGACGAATGCTACAAGCATCTCCTGGTCGTCGATTTCATCTGGACTTTTCGGGGGGTTTTCGTACCACCGACAAAAATGGATCGAAATCGGTATTTTCGGACCAGATGATGGCTAGGGTTTGAAATCCGACACGGAACTTGAAACACATTTATAAATTTAGGAGAAGAATGCTACAAGGATCTCCCGGTCGTCGATTTCATCTGGACTTTTCGGACGATTTTCGTATCACCCGACAAAAATGGACCGAAATCGGTATTTTTGGACCAGACGATAGCTAGGGTTTGAAATCCGACACGAAACCCGAGACACAGTTATAAATTTAGGAGACGAATGCTACAAGTATCTTTAGTAGTCGATTTCATCTAGACTTTTCGGGTGATTTTCGTACCACCCGACAAAAATGGACCGAAATCTGTATTTTCGGACCAGATGATGGCTAGGGTTTGAAATCCGACACGGAACCCGAGTCACAGTTATAAATTTAGGAGATGAATGCTACAAGGATCTCCTGGTCGTCGATTTCATCTGGACTTTTCGGGCGATTTTCGTACCACTCGACAAAAATTGACCGAAATCGTTATTTTTGCACCAGACATTGGCTAGGGTTTGAAATCCGACACGGAACCCGAGACACAGTTATAAATTTAGGAGACGAATGCAACAAGTATCTTCGGTAGTCGATTTCATCTGGACTTTTTGGGCGATTTTCGTACCACCCGACAAAAATGGACCGAAATCGGTATTTTCGGACCAGATGATGGCTAGGGTTTGAAATTCGACACGGAACATGAGACACAGTTATAAATTTAAGAGAAGAATGCTACAAGGATATCCCATTTGTCGATTTGATCTGGACTTTTCGGGCGATTTTCGTACCACCCGACAAAAATGGACCGAGATTGGTATTTTCGGACCAGACGATGGCTAGGGTTTGAAATCCGACACGAAACACGAGACACAGTTATAAATTTCGGAGACGAATGCTACAAGGATCTCCCGGTCGTCGATTTCATATAGACTTTTCGGGCGGTTTTCGTACCACCCGACAAAAATGGATTGAAATCGGTATTTTCGGACCAGATGATGGCTAGGGTTTGAAATCCGACACGGAACATTAGACACAGTTATAAATTTAGGAGATGAATGCTACAAGGATCTCCCGGTCGTCGATTTCATCTGGACTTTTCGGGCGATTTTCGTACCACACGACAAAAATGGACCGAAATCCGTATTTTCAGAACAGACGACGGCTAGGGTTTGAAATCCGACAAGGAACTCGAGACACAGTTATAAATTTAGGAGAAGAATGCTACAAGGATCTCCTGGTCGTCGATTTCATCTGGACTTTTCGGGCGATTTTCGTACCACCTGACAAAAATGGACCGAAATCGTTATTTTTGCACCACACGATGTCTAGGGTTTGAAATCCGACACGGATCCCGAGACACGGTTATAAATTTAGGAGACGAATTCTACAAGTATCTTCGGTAGTCGATTTCATCTGGTCTTTTCGGGCGGTTTTCGTACCACCCGACAAAAATGGACCGAAATCGGTATTTTTGGACCTGACGATGGCTAGGGTTTGATATCCGACACGGAACCCGAGACACAATTATAATTTAGGAGAAGAATGCTACAAGGATCTCCCGGTCGTCGATTTCATCTGGACTTTTCAGGCGATTTTCGTACCACCTAATAAAAATGGAACGAAATCGGTATTTTCGGACCAGACGATGGTTAGGGTTTGAAATCCGACACGGAACCCGAGACACAGTTATAAATTTCGGAGACGAATACTACAAGGATCTCCTGGTCGTTGATTTCATATGGACTTTTCGGGCGATTTTCGTATCACTCGACAAAACTGGACCGAAATCGGTATTTTTGGACCAGACGATGGCTAGGGTTTGAAATCCGACACGGAACCCAAGACACCGTTATAAATTTAGGAGACGAATGCTACAAGTATCTTCAGTAGTCGATTTCATCTAGACTTTTCTGGCGATTTTCGTACCACCCGACAAAAATGGAACGAAATCGGTATTTTCGGACCAGATGATGGTTAGGGTTTGAAATATGACACGGAACCCGAGACAGTTATAAATTTAGGTGATGAATGCTACAAGGATCTCCTGGACATCGATTTCATCTGGACTTCTCGGGCGATTTTCGTACCACCTGACAAAAATGGACCGAAATCGTTATTTTTGGACCAGACGATGGCTAGGGTTTGAAATCTAACACGGAACCCGAGACACAGTTATAAATTTAGGAGAAGAATTCTACAAGGATCTCCCGGTCGTCGATTTGATCTGGACTTTTCGGGCGATTTTCATACCACCCGACAAAAATGGATCGAAATCGGTATTTTCGGACCAAACGATGGCTAGGGTTTGAAATTCGACACGGAACCCGAGACACAGTTATAAATTTAGGAGATGAATGCTACAAGGATCTCCTGGTCGTCGATTTCATCTGGACTTTTCGGGCGATTTTCGTACCACCCGACAAAAATGGACCGAAATCCGTATTTTCAGAACAGATGACGGCTAGGGTTTGAAATCCGACAAGGAACTCGAGACACAGTTATAAATTTAGGAGAATAATGCTACAAGGATCTCCTGGTTGTCGATTTCATCTGGACTTTTCGGGCGATTTTCGTACCACCCGAAAAAATGGACCGAAATCGGTATTTTTGGACCAGACGATGGCTAGGGTTTGAAATCCGACCCGGAACCCGAGACACAGTTATAAATTTACGAGATGAATGCTACAAGGATCTCCTGGTCGTCGATTTCATCTGGACTTTTCGGGCGATTTTCGTACCACCTGACAAAAATAGACCGAAATCGTTATTTTTGCACCACACGATGTCTAGGGTTTGAAATCCGACACGGATCCCGAGACACAGTTATAAATTTAGGAGACGAATTCTACAAGTATCTTCGGTAGTCGATTTCATCTGGTCTTTTCGGGCGGTTTTCGTACCACCCGACAAAAATGGACCGAAATCGGTATTTTTGGACCTGACGATGGCTAGGGTTTGATATCCGACACGGAACCCGAGATACAATTATAAATTTAGGAGAAGAATGCTACAAGGATCTCCCGGTCGTCGATTTCATCTGGACTTTTCAGGCGATTTTCGTACCACCTAATAAAAATGGAACGAAATCGGTATTTTCGGACCAGACGATGGTTAGGGTTTGAAATCCGACACGGAACCCGAGACACAGTTATAAATTTCGGAGACGAATGCTACAAAGATCTCCCGGTCGTTGATTTCATATGGACTTTTCGGGCGATTTTCGTATCACTCGACAAAACTGGACCGAAATCGGTATTTTTGGACCAGACGATGGCTAGGGTTTGAAATCCGACACGGAACCCAAGACACCATTATAAATTTAGGAGACGAATGCTACAAGTATCTTCAGTAGTCGATTTCATCTAGACTTTTCTGGCGATTTTCGTACCACCCGACAAAAATGGAACGAAATCGGTAATTTCGGACCAGATGATGGTTAGGGTTTGAAATATGACACGGAACCCGAGACAGTTATAAATTTAGGTGATGAATGCTACAAGGATCTCCTGGTCGTCGATTTCATCTGGACTTTTCGGGCGATTTTCGTACCACCTGACAAAAATGGACCGAAATCGTTATTTTTGGACCAGACGATGGCTAGGGTTTGAAATCTAACACGGAACCCGAGACACAGTTATAAATTTAGGAGAAGAATTCTACAAGGATCTCCCGGTCGTCGATTTGATCTGGACTTTTCGGGCGATTTTCATACCACCCGACAAAAATGGATCGAAATCGGTATTTTCGGACCAAACGATGGCTAGGGTTTGAAATTCGACACGGAACCCGAGACACAGTTATAAATTTAGGAGATGAATGCTACAAGGATCTCCTGGTCGTCGATTTCATCTGGACTTTTCGGGCGATTTTCGTACCACCCGACAAAAATGGACCGAAATCCGTATTTTCAGAACAGATGACGGCTAGGGTTTGAAATCCGACAAGGAACTCGAGACACAGTTATAAATTTAGGAGAATAATGCTACAAGGATCTCCTGGTTGTCGATTTCATCTGGACTTTTCGGGCGATTTTCGTACCACCCGAAAAAATGGACCGAAATCGGTATTTTTGGACCAGACGATGGCTAGGGTTTGAAATCCGACCCGGAACCCGAGACACAGTTATAAATTTACGAGATGAATGCTACAAGGATCTCCTGGTCGTCGATTTCATCTGGACTTTTCGGGCGATTTTCGTACCACCTGACAAAAATAGACCGAAATCGTTATTTTTGCACCACACGATGTCTAGGGTTTGAAATCCGACACGGATCCCGAGACACAGTTATAAATTTAGGAGACGAATTCTACAAGTATCTTCGGTAGTCGATTTCATCTGGTCTTTTCGGGCGGTTTTCGTACCACCCGACAAAAATGGACCGAAATCGGTATTTTTGGACCTGACGATGGCTAGGGTTTGATATCCGACACGGAACCCGAGACACAATTATAATTTAGGAGAAGAATGCTACAAGGATCTCCCGGTCGTCGATTTCATCTGGACTTTTCAGGCGATTTTCGTACCACCTAATAAAAATGGAACGAAATCGGTATTTTCGGACCAGACGATGGTTAGGGTTTGAAATCCGACACGGAACCCGAGACACAGTTATAAATTTCGGAGACGAATACTACAAGGATCTCCTGGTCGTTGATTTCATATGGACTTTTCGGGCGATTTTCGTATCACTCGACAAAACTGGACCGAAATCGGTATTTTTGGACCAGACGATGGCTAGGGTTTGAAATCCGACACGGAACCCAAGACACCGTTATAAATTTAGGAGACGAATGCTACAAGTATCTTCAGTAGTCGATTTCATCTAGACTTTTCTGGCGATTTTCGTACCACCCGACAAAAATGGAACGAAATCGGTATTTTCGGACCAGATGATGGTTAGGGTTTGAAATATGACACGGAACCCGAGACAGTTATAAATTTAGGTGATGAATGCTACAAGGATCTCCTGGACATCGATTTCATCTGGACTTCTCGGGCGATTTTCGTACCACCTGACAAAAATGGACCGAAATCGTTATTTTTGGACCAGACGATGGCTAGGGTTTGAAATCTAACACGGAACCCGAGACACAGTTATAAATTTAGGAGAAGAATTCTACAAGGATCTCCCGGTCGTCGATTTGATCTGGACTTTTCGGGCGATTTTCATACCACCCGACAAAAATGGATCGAAATCGGTATTTTCGGACCAAACGATGGCTAGGGTTTGAAATTCAACACGGAACCCGAGACACAGTTATAAATTTAGGAGACGAATGCTACAAGTATCTTCAGTAGTCGATTTCATCTGGACTTTTCGGGCGATCTTCGTACCACCCGACAAAAACGGACCGAAATCTGTATTTTCGGACCAGATGATTGCTAGGGTTTGAAATCCGACACGAAACCCGAGACACAGTTATAAATTTAGGAGATGAATGCTACAAGGATCTCTTGGTCGTCGATTTCATCTGGACTTTTCGGGCGATTTTCGTACCACCTGACAAAAATGGACCGAAATCGTTATTTTTGCACCAGACGATGTCTAGGGTTTGAAATCCGACACGGAACCTGAGACATAGTTATAAATTTAGGAGACGAATGCTACAAGTATCTTCGGTAGTTGATTTCATCTCGACTTTTCGAGCGATTTTCGTACCACCCGACAAAAATGGACCGAAATCAGTATTTTCGGACCAGACGATGGCTAGGGTTTGAAATCCGACCCGGAACCCGAGACACAGTTATAAATTTACGAGATGAATGCTACAAGGATCTCCTGGTCGTCGATTTCATCTGGACTTTTCCGACGATTTTTGTATCACCCGACAAAAATGGACCGAAATCGTTATTTTTGCACCACACGATGTCTAGGGTTTGAAATCCGACACGGAACCCGAGACACAGTTATAAATTTAAGAGAAGAATGCTACAAGGATATCCCATTTGTCGATTTGATCTGGACTTTTCGGGCGATTTTTGTACCACCCGACAAAAATGGACCGAGATTGGTATTTCCGGACCAGACGATGGCTAGGGTTTGAAATCCGACACGAAACCCGAGACACAGTTATAAATTTAGGAGAAGAATGCTACAAGAATCTCCCGGTCGTCGATTTGATCTGGACTTTTTGGGCGATTTTCGTACCACCCGACAAAAATGGACCGAAATCGGTATTTTCGAGCTAGTTGATGGCTAGGGTGTGAAATCCGACACGGAACCCGAGACACAGTTATAAATTTAGAAGACGAATGCTACAAGTATCTTCAGTAGTGGATTTCATCTGGACTTTTCGGGCGATTTTCGTACCACCCGACAAAAATGGACCGAAATCTGTATTTTCGGACCACATGATGGCTAGGGTTTGGAATCCGACACGGAACCCGAGACACAGTTATCAATTTAGGAGATGAATGCTACAAGGATCCCCTGGTCGTCGATTTCATCTGGACTTTTCGTGCGATTTTCGTACCACCTGACAAAAATGGACCGAAATCATTATTTTTGCACCAGACGATGTCTAGGGTTTGAAATCTGACACGGAACCCGAGACACAGTTATAAATTTAGGAGACGAATGCTACAAGTATCTTTGGTAGTCGATTTCATCTGGACTTTTGGGGCGATTTTCGTACCACCCGACAAAAATGGACCGAAATCGGTATTTTTGGAGCAGACGATGGCTAGGGTTTTAAATCCGACACCCGAGACACAATTATAAATTTAGGAGAAGAATGCTATAAGGATCTCCCGGTCGTCGATTTCATCTGGACTTTTCAGGCGATTTTCGTACCACCTCATAAAAATGGACCGAAATCGGTTTTTTCGGACTAGACGATGGCTAGGGTTTGAAATCAAACACGGAACCCGAGACACAGTTATAAATTTCGGAGACGAATGCTACAAGCATCTCTCGGTCGTCGATTTCATCTGGACTTTTCGGGCGGTTTTCGTACCACCGAAAAAAATGGCTCGAAATCGGTATTTTTGGACCAGATGATGGCTAGGGTTTGAAATCCGACACGGAACCCGAGACACAATTATAAATTTAGGATATGAATGCTACAAGGATCTCCTGGTCGTCGATTTCATCTGGACTTTTCGGGCGATTTTTGTACCACCCGACAAAAATTGACCGAAATCGTTATTTTTGCACTAGACGATGGCTTGAGTTTGAAATCCAACACGGAACTCGAGACATAGTTATAAATTTAGGAGACGAATGCTACAAGGATCTCCTGGTCGTCGATTTCATCTGGACTTTTCGGCCGATTTTCGTACCACCTGACAAAAATGGATCGAAATCGTTATTTTTGCACCACACGATGTCTAGGGTTTGAAATCCGACACGGATCCCGAGACACAGTTATAAATTTAGGAGACGAATTCTACAAGTATCTTCGGTAGTCGATTTCATGTGGTCTTTTCGGGCGGTTTTCGTACCACCCGACAAAAATGGACCGAAATCGGTATTTTTGGACCTGACGATGGCTAGGGTTTGATATCCGACACGGAACCCGAGACACAATTATAATTTAGGAGAAGAATGCTACAAGGATCTCCCGGTCGTCGATTTCATCTGGACTTTTCAGGCGATTTTCGTACCACCTAATAAAAATGGAACGAAATCGGTATTTTCGGACCAGACGATGGTTAGGGTTTGAAATCCGACACGGAACCCGAGACACAGTTATAAATTTCGGAGACGAATACTACAAGGATCTCCTGGTCGTTGATTTCATATGGACTTTTCGGGCGATTTTCGTATCACTCGACAAAACTGGACCGAAATCGGTATTTTTGGACCAGACGATGGCTAGGGTTTGAAATTCGACACGGAACCCAAGACACCGTTATAAATTTAGGAGACGAATGCTACAAGTATCTTCAGTAGTCGATTTCATCTAGACTTTTCTGGCGATTTTCGTACCACCCGACAAAAATGGAACGAAATCGGTATTTTCGGACCAGATGGTGGTTAGGGTTTGAAATATGACACGGAACCCGAGACAGTTATAAATTTAGGTGATGAATGCTACAAGGATCTCCTGGTCATCGATTTCATCTGGACTTTTCGGGCGATTTTCGTACCACCTGAAAAAATGGACCGAAATCGTTATTTTTGGACCAGACGATGGCTAGGGTTTGAAATCTAACACGGAACCCGAGACACAGTTATAAATTTAGGAGAAGAATTCTACAAGGATCTCCCGGTCGTCGATTTGATCTGGACTTTTCGGGCGATTTTCATACCACCCGACAAAAATGGATCGAAATCGGTATTTTCGGACCAAACGATGGCTAGGGTTTGAAATTCAACACGGAACCCGAGACACAGTTATAAATTTAGGAGACGAATGCTACAAGTATCTTCAGTAGTCGATTTCATCTGGACTTTTCGGGCGATCTTCGTACCACCCGACAAAAACGGACCGAAATCTGTATTTTCGGACCAGATGATGGCTAGGGTTTGAAATCCGACACGAAACCCGAGACACAGTTATAAATTTAGGAGATGAATGCTACAAGGATCTCCTGGTCGTCGATTTCATCTGGACTTTTCGGGCGATTTTCGTACCACCTGACAAAAATGGACCGAAATCATTATTTTTGCACCACACGATGTCTAGGGTTTGAAATCCGACACGGAACCTGAGACATAGTTATAAATTTAGGAGACGAATGCTACAAGTATCTTCGGTAGTTGATTTCATCTCGACTTTCGAGCGATTTTCGTACCACCCGACAAAAATGGACCGAAATCAGTATTTTCGGACCAGACGATGGCTAGGGTTTGAAATCCGACCCGGAACCCGAGACACAGTTATAAATTTACGAGATGAATGCTACAAGGATCTCCTGGTCGTCGATTTCATCTGGACTTTTCGGACGATTTTCGTATCACCCGACAAAAATGGACCGAAATCGTTATTTTTGCACCACACGATGTCTAGGGTTTGAAATCCGACACGGAACCCGAGACACAGTTATAAATTTAAGATATCCCATTTGTCGATTTGATCTGGACTTTTCGGGCGATTTTGGTACCACCCGACAAAAATGGACCGAGATTGGTATTTCCGGACCAGACGATGGCTAGGGTTTGAAATCCGACACGAAACCCGAGACATAGTGATAAATTTAGGAGAAGAATGCTACAAGAATCTCCCGGTCGTCGATTTGATCTGGACTTTTTGGGCGATTTTCGTACCACCCGACAAAAATGGACCGAAATCTGTATTTTCGGACCAGATGATGGCTAGGGTTTGAAATCCGACACGGAACCCGAGACACAGTTATCAATTTAGGAGATGAATGCTACAAGGATCCCCTGGTCGTCGATTTCATCTGGACTTTTCGTGCGATTTTCGTACCACCTGACAAAAATGGACCGAAATCATTATTTTTGCACCAGACGATGTCTAGGGTTTGAAATCTGACACGGAACCCGAGACACAGTTATAAATTTAGGAGACGAATGCTACAAGTATCTTCGGTAGTCGATTTCATCTGGACTTTTGGGGCGATTTTCGTACCACCCGACAAAAATGGACCGAAATCGGTATTTTTGGAGCAGACGATGGCTAGGGTTTTAAATCCGACACCCGAGACACAATTATAAATTTAGGAGAAGAATGCTACAAGGATCTCCCGGTAGTCGATTTCATCTGGACTTTTTGGGCGATTTTCGTTCCACCCGACAAAAATGAACCGAAATCGGTATTTTCGGACCAGATGATGGCTAGGGTTTGAAATCTGACACGGAACCCGAGACATAGTTATAAATTTAGGAGAAGAATGCTACAAGGATCTCCCGGTCGTCGATTTCATCTGGACTTTTCAGGCGATTTTCGTACCACCTCATAAAAATGGACCGAAATCGGTTTTTTCGGACTAGACGATGGCTAGGGATTGAAATCCGACACGGAACCCGAGACACAGTTATAAATTT